>JAABKJ010075445.1:181485200-181868222 GCA_011634705.1 Andricus grossulariae
GAATTATCTTTTTTAATTGAAAATTCGTTTTTTTTAATGAAATTAATCTTCTTGGTTGAAAATTTATCTTATTGGTTTAAAATTTAATTATTCTAGTTAAAGATTGATAATTTTAGTTGAAAATTCATCACTTTGTTTGCAAATGTAACTATTTTTTAATTAGTTTTTTTTTTTGAAAATCCATTTCTTTGGTTGAAAAATGATCTTTTTTAATTGAAAATTCGTTTTTTTTTTTAAATGAAATTAATCTTCTTGGTTGAAAATTAATCTTTTTGGTTAAAAATTTAATTATTCTAGTTAAAGATTGATAATTTTAGTTGAAAATTCATCACTTTTTTAATTGAAAATTCGTTTTTTTTTTAGAAGAGATTAATCTTCTTGGTTAACAATTTACCTTTTTGGTTAACAGTTTAATTATTCTAGTTAAACATTCATTATTTTAGTTGAAAATTCATCACTTTGTTTGCAAATGTAACTATTTTTTTTAATTAATTTTTTTTTAAATTCATTTCTTTGGTTGAACATGAATTTTTTTAACTAAAAATTTAACTATTCAATTTTTGGTTGAAAAATTATATTTTTTAATTGAAAATTCGTTTTTTTATGAAATTAATCTTCTTGGTTGAAAATTTATCTTTTTGGTTTAAAATTCAACTATTCCAGTTGTAGACTCATCATTTTATCTATTAGGTTTGAATATCAATTATTACATTTTTTGTTAAAAATTAGTATTTCCAGGTTAAAAATGCCACCGTTTTGTAGAGAATTTGGCTTGAAAATTCAACAGTCCTGTAAAAAATTCGTTTTCCTTTTATTGAAAATTATTTTTTTATCTATAAATGTAACTATTCGATTTTTGTTTTAAAATTGATCTTTTTAGTTGAAAATTGAACTATTTGTTTTGAAAATTCATATCTCTTTTTTTCAATCATCTTTTTTGATAGAAAATAAATCCTCTTCTTTGAACTATTTGGTAGAAAATATATGTATTTTGTTAACAATTCGTATTTTTTACTAGAAAATCAATTTTTTTCTTAATAATGCAACTTTTTTTATTTAAAGTTAAAATCTTTTTTTGGTTTAAATATCAACTATTACATTTCAATAATTTCATCAATATTACCAAATATTTCAAAAAAATTCAAATATTTCGCAAATGTTTCCAAAGATTTCACAAAGATTTGAATGATTTTCTAAAGATTTCAAAAACTTCACAAATACTTCGCAAAGTTCACTGTCTACCAAAAAATACGATTTCCTAAGAAACTACATAAATTTTCAAGCTAAAAGTTTAATTTTCAACTAAAAACTACTAATTTTTAACAAATGGAAGTTAAATTTTCGGTTAAAAAAAATTAATTTTCAACAAAAATATACAACAAAATAGTTAAATTTTCAACAAAAGAGATGAATCTTCAACTAATAAAATAATTTTTTTAACAAAGTAGCTGAAATTTCAACCAAGCAGTTGAATTTTTGATCAAGAAGATTAATTTTCTACAAAAAGACGAATTAACAACAAAATATATAAATTCTGAAACAAATTGTTGAATTTTCAAATAAAAACGATCAATTTTCGGCCAATAATGGAATAGTTAAATTTTCAGCTAAAAGACTTTATTTTCAATTAAAAAAAAAAAAACTCATTTTCAACGAAAGAAATACATTTTCAACTAAAATGATGAATCTTCAAAAAAACAACGATTTTTTAACAAAGTGCTTCAGCCTTCAACAAAGTAGTTCAATTTTAATCTAAAAAATCTGAATTCTCAGTGAAAACATTAATTGTTATATTTGCAACCAAAACAATCAATTTTTAAATAAAAATAGAATAATTAAACGTTCAGCTAAGAAATGAATTTTCAATTTAAAAAAATGAATTTTCAACAAAATAGTTAAATCTTCAATCATACAGTAGCATTTTTACCAAAAGAGCTGATTTCTGAACCAAAAATATAATACATATTAAAAATTGAAATTAAAAAATTAAAATTAAAACAAATTAACTTCAAACAAAAAATAATTGGATTGTCTTATTATTTTATTTAAAAATTTGTTGTTATGGTTTTTAAGTACTCTATGCTTTTAATAATTTAGGACTTTTAGATGTTTGGAAATTAAATATTTCCTAAACTGACTCGAGCTATCCTAAAATTTTGAACAATCTTAAAAAATAAAAAAAAATTGCCCTTAAATCTTCCAGATATCAGTCTCAAGATTTTTTTTTTATTTTCTTGATACCTCTCAAACTTCTTAAAAGGCTTCGAAATTTTCAAAAATTTACATTTCGTTTAAAATGTTTGGAAATGATTTCACACCTGAAATAATTTTTTATTAATTTTCAAAACTTTCAAACTTACTAAATATCTTTTAAAATTTGTCGCATTCTTGCTATTCTTGAAATTCTGAAAAATTAAAAAACTTTCCTTCAAATCTTCCAGATTCTGTTTTAACAATTGTTAAAATCTTTCAAAATTTTACATTTTTTCAAAAATATTACTCTAAAATTAATTTTTTAAAATAAAAAATCAGTTTAATTCATCTTATGAATTGAGAAATACTTTTCAATTTTAGTGAAACCCTTAAATTTTTTTTTCAAATTTCGTATAAAATATGGCAATCTTGCTAATAAACAGATTTTGCTTCGAAATCTTTCCCATTCTTTTCCGAAATTGTATAAAGAAATTCAAAATCTCTTGAAACATTTGTCAATTTTCTCTTAAAATTTATTTTTAAAATAAAAAATCATTTTAAATTTTCCCAGGAATTTTAAGAATTTTTTCTATGAAGCCCTCTACACTTCTCAAAAAACTTTTAAACCTTCTTAATGTCTTTTAAAATTGTCCGCATTCTTCCCAAAATTTCCTCTAAATTTAAAAAAATAACAAAAATTGCCTTAACATCTTCCAGAATTTGTTATGACGATTTTAGAAATATTTTGTAATCTTTTAAAATATTTTGTCATCTTTTAACATGTTTTTAAATATTCTCTTAACACTAATTTTTCAAAATAAAAAATAAGTTTAAATTATTCCATGAATTTTAAGAAATATTTTTTATTATCGTGAAACTCTTCAAAATGCTTAAGAAGCTTTAAAATTTTTATTTATAAATATTCAAAAATATACATTTTTCAAGTTTTAAAAAAACTTTTTAAGCTATAAATTGATTTTGAATTTTTTTAAAGCTTCTAAATATCTCCTGAGCTTACTCAAATTTATTATAAATTTTTGTAATCTTGCTAATTGAACATTTTTGATTTAGAATCGTCCACATTCTTTTTCGAAATTTTAGAAAATAATTAAAAATGTTTTGGAATATTTGTCAATTTTTTCTTTAAACTTTATTTTTCAAAATAAAATGTCAGTTTAAATTTTACCAGGAATTTTAAGAAATGTTTATCTCAAAATATTCAAAAATGTGCGTTTTTTAAAACTTTTTTTCAATGTTTTCTAGTTTTAAATTAATATCGAATCTTTTTGATACTTCTAAATGTTTGTTCAATTATGCTTTCTGTTCTTTGCAAGTATAGTTCAGTCATGTTACTGTAATGTAATTGAGTGATTCGAGTGGTTTTAATGATTAATTTAATTCAACATGGAACTTCGAGAAGATTTATATTTGAATATATGTTACATGAATCAAATTTTCGGTCATTAGCTGCCATCTAGTAGACAAGTGTTAGGTGCCTTGCTTTCTAAAACTCGCAAAATGAAATAAAAACTGCGAGAAATGAAATGGAAGAAGATTCACAAAAATCATTTAACGAAAACTGAAACGAAGATAAAAGGCAGCATAGTTTTCTGAGCACTTGGATGAAATATTCGATGTTGCTCATGCGCATGCGCTGAAGTTAATGACGATAAAGGAGGAGAAACAGTTTTTGCTTTTGTAAAAGCAAAATGGCCGACCAGGCTATATGAACGAAATTGATGTAATAGGTAGGAAATAGAATAATGAACTTTTATCTTCCTCAAGTCTAACTAGCGCAGGAAATACATCATTTAAAACTACAGCTATACAGGAAGCACTAGGGGTCCATCTGATCAAAAAAAAAAGCAAAAGAATTAATTATTACTTCGGAACTGGCCTCAGCATTGGTCAAATATAAAGTAAGTGACAGAACTGCAGTGTCTATTTTAATGGCAACTGCTAAAGCATGGGGTCATAATATCGATGATCTCGTTATAAATCGTCTTTCGATTCAGCAAAGTCATCAAATTTTGCGTGAAAAATACGCTTGAAAAATTCAGGCCGAATTTCCAGTTTCTGCATTCGAAGCGTGCATTGTCCACTGGGATGGAAAACTACTTTCCGACTTGACGATAAACGAAAATATTGATAGATTACCCATCATACTGACAAGGAATGTGGTTAAAAAACTTCTTGGCGTTCCAAATCCAGCTTCTGGGATGCTAGGTGGATAGCTAAAGCCATTTATTTTATTAAGATGTTGCTACTTTCAGATCAATTTCAGATGACAACAGTTGATAAAAACGCTGAAGCTTGGTTTCGTGTGCCAATTGCTGTGAAAGCACCATATGAAGAGCTTCAATTTTTGCAAAAGCTTCAAGGGTACGAAAAAACCGATTTGGACATTTCGCATGCGGCAGTGAAAAGTTTTTGCGGCCACTTATGGTATTCGACACCAGAAACAGCTACACTGGCATTCTTTGATTCAAAAGTATCCCTGGCATCGAAAGTGTAAATGGTTGAAGCACGTGAATCTTCTGATATTTCTGATGGTTCGAAGTCTGGAAAATCGTTCTAGCGATTTTATATATCAGTATATTTTCTTCATACGCCTTAAGTGGATTGGGAAACCAACAAAGATTACCAAAAAGGACTGCAAAAGCTGAAACACCTGAAAGTCGTGAATTATTCTGCAGAAAGAAGCGTCAAATTAATGACATTATATTTTTCTTTGAAAGTTAATCTTTTTGTTTAAAAATTCTTCTTTCCGGTTAAAAATGCTAGTATTCCAGTTAAATATTGATCATTTAAGTTGAAAATTCATTTTTTTAGGTTGGAACTAAAATTATTTGGTTGAAAGTTAAACTCTTTTTTTTTTAATTAATTTTATTTGTTTGTTGAAGATTCATATTTTAAATTAAAAATTCATTTCTTTGGTTGAAATATGAGCTGTTTGATTGAAAACTTGTTTTTTCTTTGGATTTTTTTTGTTTGCAAATTATTTTTTTTTTAACTGAAAATTTAACTTATTCCAATTGAAAATTTCATAGTTGTAGTTGAAAATTAATCTGTTTAGTTAAACATAATTTTTTTAACTTGAAATTTTGTTATTTAAATATTGGTAGACAATTTATCTTTTTTAGTAAAAATTAATTTTTTCGTTTGAAAATTCAACTATTTCAGTTGGAGATTCATTGTTTTAGTTGAAAACTCTTATGTTTGGTTTGAAATTGATTTTTTCAACTAAAAATGTTACTATTCATTTTTCTGTTGAAAAATATTATTTTTTCAGTTCAAAATTCAACTATTTGCTGGAAAATTCATCTTCTTTACTTAAAAATTCAACTATTTCGTTAAAAATTAATGTATTTTGTTGAAATTGTGCATTTTTTCGGTAGAAAATTCTTTTTTTTTTGTTTCTAATTCAACTATGGTAGGTTGACGGTTGAACTACTTTGATAAAAAAAATCGTTATTTCGGGTAAAGATTCATTATTTAAGTTGGAAATTCAACTGTTTAGTTGAAAATCAATTTTTTTTAGTTGACAATACAACTTTTAGTCAGAAAACTAATCTTCTTGGCGAAAAATTCTTTTTTTTTTTAATTCAACTACGTCTTGAAATTTGAACTGCTTTGTTTAAAATTGGTTCTTCTTGTTAATGATTCATCATTTTAATTAAAAATTCGTATGTTCAAAATTAATTTTTTTTTAAATCAATTCTTTTTTTATTTTAAAGTTTCCGAGAAATCTTTTAAAAGATGTATTCTCTTGAAACTTTTCAAAATGCTTAAAATGCTTTTTAAATTTTTTGTTCGAAATCTTCAAAAATCTACATTTTATTTGGAATAAAATCATTTTTGTATCCTTTCAAAACTGCTAAATATTTTTGAAACTTATTCGAATTTTTTCTGGAATTTTGTAATCTTACAAAATAAAAAAATTTTGCTTTGAAATCTTTTACATTCTTTTCTGAAATTTTAGGACATTATTTGAAATATTTTTAAATGTTTTAAAATATTTTCAATAAATTAATTTTTCAAACAAAAAAAAAATTATTTCAAATTTTCCCTGAAATTGTAACGATAATTTGGTTGAAACTTAATTTCTTCAACAGAAAATTTAACTGTTCTGCTGTTTTGTAGAAAATTCATCTTTTTGGTTTAAAAATTCTTATTTTTTGGTCAAAGATTGGATTATTTAATAGAAAATTCGTCTTTTTGGTTTGAAAATTCATATCATTTGGTAAAAATGTCATCCCTTTTGGTAAAATATGTAACTGTTTGGTTAAAGATTCATCATTTTAATTTAAACTTTCACTGTTTGATAATAAATTAATTTTGTTGTTGAAAATTCAAATTTTTAGTTTGAAAATCAATTATTTTATGGAAAATTCGTCTTTTTGTTTTGAAAATTCATCTCTTTTGGTGAAAATTTCATCTTTTTCGGTCAAATATGTAACTATTTGGTTGAAGATTCAGCATTTCAATTGAAAATTCCACTATTTGGTTTTGTAGATAATTAATCTTTTTGGTTTGAAAATTCTTATTTTTAGGTCGAAAATTGAATTATTTGATAGAAAATTCGTTGTTTTTTTTGTCAGAAAATTCATTGCTTTGGTAAAAATGACATCTATTCGGTAAAATATGTAACTGTTTGAAGATTCAGCATTTTAATTTAAAATTCTACTATTTGATAGTAAATTAATTTTTTTGTTGAAAATTAATATTTTTTGCTGAAAATTAATATTTTGTGCTAAAAATTCTTACTTTCGGGTTGAAAATTCTACTGTTTTGTAGAAAATTAATCATTTTGGTTTAAAAATCCTTATTTTTAGGTCGAAAATTGAATTATTTGATAAAAAATTCGTCTTTTTGGTTTGAAAATTCATCTGTTTTGGTAAAATATGTAACTGTTTGGTTGAAGATTCAGCATTTTAATAGAAAATTCCACTATGTGGTAGTAAATTAATTGTTGTTGTTAATTAATATTTTTTGCTGAAAACTAATATTTTCGGGTTGAAAATTCTACTGTTTTTTAGAAAATTCATCTTTTCGGTTTAAAAATTCTTATTTTTAGGTCGAAAATTGAATTATTCGATAGAAAACTCATCTCTTTTGGCATAATATTTAACTGTTTGGATGAAGATTTAACCTTTTAAATTGAAAATATCCCATTTCAATTAAAAATTTCACTTCTTGGTAATAAATTAATTTTTTTGTGGAAAATTCATATTTTTAGGTTGTCAATTTAATTATTTTATGGAAAATTCGTCTTTTTTTTGTTTGAAAATTCATCTGTTTTGGTAAAATATGTAACTGTTTGGTTGAAGATTCAGCATTTTAGTTGAAAATTCCACTATGTGGTAGTAAATTAATTTTATTGTTGTAAATTAATATTTTTTGCTGAAAATTAATATTTTTTGCAGAAAATTCATATTTTCGGTTTGAATATTCTACTGTTTTGTAGAAAATTCTTATTTTTAGGCGGAAATTGAATTATTTGATAGAAAATTCGTCTTTTTGGTTTGAAAATTCACCGAAATTTTCAAAATTCTTCATTTTTTCTTAATTTTCTTGAAATTGTTTCAAATTTGAAATTATTTTTGAAATCTTTTAAAAAATAATTTTTTTTAAATCAAGAAAAAAAAATCCTTGAATATCTTCCAGATATTTTTCGAACATTTTGGAAATCTTTTCGAATTTTTACAACTCTTTGAATTTTCCCTTGAAATTAATAATTTTAAGTAAAAAATCATATACAGTATTTCCAGGAATCTTTAAAATAAAAATTTTTCATTGTCTCGAAATTTTTCGAAATTCTCCTCTTTTTGAAGTATTTTAAAGTTTACATTTTGTTTTAAATTTCTTGTAATTATTTTGGAAATTGTTCAAAATTTCTAAATATAGTTTAAAATGTGTAAGATTTTTCCTAAACATTTTTTAAAATTCTGCAAAATACAAAAAAATTTCCCTGAATTATTTTTTGAAAAATTTTTTAATTTTGCAAAATTCAAAATTTTTGCTACCAAATCTTCTACATTCTTTTCAAAACCATTTTCTGAATATTTTTCAAAACTTCTTAATATCTTTTAAAGTGATTCGAATTTTTCATGTTTTTTCTTAACTGAGAAATGAAAAGAATTGCTTTAAAAATTTCCGGATTCTTTTTCGACAATTTTGGAAATCTTTTGAAATTTTTCAAAGAAAACTTTCATTCTCTTGAAACCTTTCAAAATTACTAAAAAGCATCCTTTTCCGAAATCTTTAAAATCTACATTTGTTTTAAATTTCTTGAAATCGTTCCAAGGTTTAAACTATTTTGGAAATTTTCTCAAAACTTCTCAATACCTCTTAAAACGAGTAGCCTTTTTCCTCAAAAAAAATTTAAATTCTACAAAATGAAAAAATTGCCTTAAAATCTTCCGCATACTTTTCTGACAATTTTTGAAATCTTTCGAAATGTTTTGAAATCTTGTTGAAATTCATCCAGAAAAGTTTTTAATTCTCATTAAACCTTTCATTCTCAAAAAGATTGAAATGTTTCTTTTGGAAATGTTTAAAAATTGATTTTCTTTTTAATTTTATGAAATTGACATTTTGTTTTAAATTTGATGAAATTTTTGCGAAACTTTTTAATATTTCTTAAACGAACACGAATTTTTTGTAAAATGTTGTAAACGTGCAGAATTGAAAAATGTTGCTTTAAAATTGTCAACATTATTTTTCGAAATTTTAGAGAATCATTTTTAAATATTCTCTGACAATTAATTTACTAAATAAAACATTATTTAAATTTTACCAGGAATTTCAAGAAAATTCTTTTATTTTCTTGAAATCTTCAAAGTTACTAATTCATTCAGTCAGTTATTCTTACTCATTGAATTAGTAGATTTTTACTAATTACTAGCAAACCAATCGGCACTATTTGAATTAGTAGAAAACTACTACAGATTCTTCATTTTAGTTAAAATCATCTTTTGTGTTGAAAATGTAACTATTTGCTTCAAAATTAATTTTTTTCTATCTTGAAGATTCATCATTTTGGTTAAAAATTTGGTTAAAAATTAATTTTCTTGTTTAAAAATTAAACGATTTGGTTAAAAATTGATTTTGTTGGTTGAAGATTTATGATTTAAGTCAAAACTTTTGGTTTATTAAATTAATTTCTTCGGTTGAAAATTCAGTGACTTGGTTAAAATTTAAATTTTTTTTGTGGAAGATTCATCATTTTAGTTAAAATCATCTTTTGTGTTGAAAATGTAACTATTTGCTTCAAAATTAATTTTTTTCATTCTTGAAGATTCATCATTTTGGTTGAAAATTTTGTTTAAAAATTAATCTTTTTGGTTAAAAATTAAACGATTTGGTTAAAAATTAATTTTTTTTGGTTGAAGATTCAAGGTTTAAGTTAAAACTTTAGGTTTATTAAATTAATTTCTTCCGTTGAAAATTCAGTGACTTGGTTAAAAATTAATTTTTTTTTTGTGGAAGATTCATCATTTTAGTTAAAAATTTTGTTTAAAAATTAATTTTTTTGGATGAAAATTCAACGATTTGGTTGAAAATTCAACGATTAGGTTAAAAATTAATTTTTTTGGTTAAAAATTAAACGATTTGGTTAAAAATTAATTTTTTTGGTTGAAGATTCATGATTTAAGTTAAAACTTTTTGTTTATTAAATTAATTTCTTCGGTTGAAAATTCAGTGACTTGGTTAAAAATTAATTTTTTGTGGAAGATTCATCATTTTAGTTAAAATCATCTTTTATGCTGAAAATGTAACTATTTGCTTCAAAATTAATTTTTTTCTTTCTTGAAGATTCGTCATTTTGGTTAAAAATTTTGTTTCAAAATTAATTTTTTTGGTTGAAAATTCAACGATTTGGTTGAAAATTAATTTTTCTGATTGAAGATTCATGATTTAAATTAAAAATTTTGGTTTTGTTAAATTAATTTCTTCGGTTGAAAATTCAGTGACTTGGTTAAAAATTAATTTTTTTTTGTGGAAGATTCATCATTTTAGTTAAAATCATCTTTTGTGTTAAAAATGTAACTATTTGCTTCAAAATTAATTTTTTTTCTTCAAGATTCATCATTTTGGTTAAAAATTTTGTTTAAAAATTAATTTTTTTGTTTGAAAATTCAACGATTTGGTTAAAAATTAATTTTTTTGGTTGAGGATTCAACAATTTAGTTAAAATCATCTTTTGTGTTGAAGATGCAACTAGTTGGTTCAAATTCATTTCTTTGCTTGAAGGTTCATCATTTTAATTAAAACCACCTTTTGTTTAGAAATTTCAACTATTTGGTTAAAAATTCAGTTTCTTTTGCTTCAAGAGTCATCATTTTGTTTGAAAAAAAACAAAAGATCTTTTACAAAATACCTGAATTCTCAACAAGGAAGTTAAATTTTCTACTGAAAAGGATAAATTTTCAACAAAAAATGTAATAGTTAAATTGAATTGATTTAATTTCAATTCATTAAATTAAAATTTTGAATTAAAAAATTTGAAACTTAGATTTAAATTTTAAATTACAAAATTTAAAAATTAAATTTAAATTTTAAATTAAAAAATTTTAAACTTAAATTTAAATTTTAAATTAAAGAATTTCAAACTTCAATTGAAATTTTAAATTAAAAAATGTGAAAATTAAATTTAAATTTGATTAATTTTGTTTTAAAAGTGGAAAAAGTGACTGATTCAACCAAGAAGATTAATTTTCTACTAACAAACACAAGACTTTACAAAATACCTGAATTCTCAACCAGATAGTTTAATTTGATTAATTATTTAATTAAATGATAGTTAAATTTAATTAATTTGATTTTAATTCATTAAATTTAAATTTTCAAATTTTAATTAAATTAATTTTTTTTTAAGTAGCAACCAAGAAGACCTAATTTTCGACTAAAAACACGAGATTTTTGACAAAATACATGAATTCTTAATCAGATAGTTGGATTATCTACTGAAAAGGATAAATTTTCAACAAAAAATGGTATAGTTAAATTTAATTGATTTATTTTAATTCATAAAATTTAAATTTCAAATCAAAAAATTTGTAACTTAAATTTAAATTTTAAAATTTTAAACTTAAATTTAAATTTTAAATAAAAAATTTAAAACTTAAATTTTAAATTTGATTAATTTTTTTTTTTTAAGTGAAGAAAATGACTGACTCAACGAAGAAGATTAATCTTCTACTAACAAACACAAGACTTGTTACAAAATACCTGAATTCTCAACCAGATAGTTGAATTTAATTAATTATTGAATTAATTTATAATTAAATTTAATTAATTTAATTTTAATTTAAATTCGGTAAATTTAAATTTTCAAATTTTAATTTAATTAATTTTTTTTTAAAGTAGAGAAAGTGAAAATGCAACCAAGAAGATCAATTTTCTACTAAAAAACACGAGATTTTTGACAAAATACATGAATTCTTAACCACATAGTTGAATTTTCTACTGAAAAGAATTAATTTTCAGCCATAAATGGAATAGTTGAATTTAATTAATCTAATTTTAATTTAAAATCATTAAATTTAAATTTTTATTTAAAAAATTAAAAACTTGAATCTAAATTTAGTTAATTATTTTTTTTTTAAGTGGAGAAAGTGAGAGATTCAACCAAGAAGATTAATTTTCTACTAAAAAACAAAAGATCTTTTACAAAATACCTGAATTCTCAACAAGGAAGTTGAATTTTCTACTGAAAAGGATAAATTTTCAACAAAAAATTTAATAGTTAAATTTAATTGATTTCCAAGGCGATTGAGCAGCGGCATGCCTAATTCGTCCTCAAGGGTCTTGACCGCTTTGCTGACGGTGGACTGAGTCAGGGCAACCACTTCGGCCGCCTGGGAGAACCCGCCCTGGCGCACCACTTCGACAAACGCACGCAGTGTTCGTAGGTTCATCAGTATTCCTATAACAACTGGATGGCAGTGATAAAAGTTGTTTTCATCATGGCATAACTTTGCTTAGGGTGTAGCACTTTGCCCTGTGGAGACACCGTCGATGATCATCTCGTCCGCTTCCGACTACCGCGCTGCGGCCAAGCGCAAGTTGCCGCGCTTTCTGTTCGATTACATCGACGGCGGCGCCTACGCCGAGCACACGCTGCGCGCCAACAGTTCGGACCTGGCCGAGATCAGCCTGCGCCAACGCATCCTGCGCAATGTCGACGACCTGAGTCTTACCACCCAGCTGTTCGGCACCGAACTGGCGATGCCGGTCATCCTTAGCCCGGTCGGGCTGACCGGCATGTATGCGCGACGCGGTGAAGTGCAAGCAGCCAAGGCGGCGGCCAATAAACACATCCCCTTCTGCCTGTCGACAGTGTCGGTGTGTTCGATTGAGGAGGTGGCCTCGCAAAGCCCGCAGTCGATCTGGTTCCAACTGTATGTGCTCAAGGATCGCGGCTTCATGCGCAACGCTCTGGAGCGGGCGCAGGCAGCTGGCGTGACCACCCTGGTGTTCACGGTGGATATGCCCACACCCGGCGCACGCTACCGCGATGCGCACTCGGGCATGTCTGGCCCCTACGCAGCGCAGCGACGCATGTTGCAGGCGGTGACCAAGCCGCAGTGGGCCTTCGATGTGGGCTTGATGGGCCGCCCTCACGACCTGGGCAATATTTCCAAATACCTGGGCAAACCCACCCACCTGGAGGACTACATTGGTTGGCTGGCCAACAACTTCGACCCGTCCATCAGTTGGAAAGACCTGGAGTGGATCCGCGAGTTCTGGAAAGGCCCGATGATCATCAAGGGCATCCTCGACCCCCAGGATGCCAAGGACGCGGTGAGTTTCGGTGCCGACGGCATCGTGGTCTCCAACCATGGCGGCCGCCAACTCGACGGAGTGCTGTCCACGGCCAAGGCGTTGCCGCCAATTGCCGAAGCGGTGGGCGATGACTTGACCGTGCTGGTGGACTCCGGCATTCGCTCCGGGCTCGACGTGGTGCGCATGCTCGCCCTGGGCGCCAAGGCGTGCCTGCTGGGGCGCGCCACCGCCTACGCGCTGGCCGCCGAGGGCCAGCATGGGGTAGAGAATCTGCTGGACATCTTCGCCAAGGAAATGCGCGTGGCCATGACCCTGACCGGGGTCACCTCCATCGCGCAAATCGACCGTACCACCTTGGTCTAGTGGTGATGGGTGCGGTGTACTTTGATTATTATGTCTCTGACTGTTCTAGTTCTTTTTAATTTCTCTGATTCGTTAAACTCTTTAGTACAAATAGCGGTGGAATCTATTACATCTAAGAGGTCTCTAGCTTCTAATTCTGAATTTAAGTAATCGAACCAAATGTTCAGATTCATGTTTTGTGTTAATTTATAGTCTCTTTTAAGATTGTCTTTAGATGTACTATTATTTTTGGCTATTGACTGTGCCAATGCACATATAGATTCGGATAATTCTTTTCTAATGTCATTTACAGTTTCTGTATTACTTTCTCTCATTGTACTGTTAAAGAGCGGTTGGGTAAAATTTCCGGCCTGACTACTTTGACTATCCGAATTGATAATGTTAGTAGGGGTTTGTGCATTTAAATTATTATTGTGATTAGAAGGAGTCGAGCTACTGGGCTTAGAAAAATTATTGGGCTGTTTTCCGTTTACCTCTAAACGTCTAATAGTAGCATTTTCCAGTTGAATGTCTTTCTGGATAATACTTTCAGCCTTTTCCAAGGCAGTCCTCAAGGTTTCTGATGCCTCTCGATTTCACTGCAGTATTTCATCTACCTGACCCAGCCTTTGAATCAGACAATGGTTTGCTCCCCTATCAGATGGTAACAGGAAGGCTGCAGGTGTGCTAAGTTCGAGCAGTCCAGGGAACTTGCTGTTCAGTCTTCTAATTACTCCCATTGTCAGTCTTTCTAAAACGGCCTCTTCCATTTGTTTGTCATCCGAAGATGTTGTTGGTTGTGTAGCAGAAACGCCAGTAGAACCGTTCTGCTGTGTGAGAGCTCTGCCAATTTCCTGGTTACCATTGGCAGTACCACCTTGAGCAGTGATGTTGGTGCTCGGATCTACTTGATTGTTGTTGTTGTTAGGCTCTTCTCCATCTAAGTATGATTTATCATCTAATGAATATTTGGATTTTGTTTATTACATCTACTTTCAACTTCTAGTGGCAGATCTGCACTTCTACTTCTAATTTAACTTCTAAGTGTATATGTATACTTTTATATGTGTATAGTTTGTTTGTATTTACCCTGAGATCCATTTTCCTTTCTCAAGCCAGGTGGCGTTCCTGGGGGAGTCTTTCCAACCATTACTTCTTGTACTTCGTCTTGGTTGTCTCCACCTTCCATTTTGTTGAAACTCTAACTTCTAAACAAATTACCAAATATTCCAATTAGTATCTCGTGGGTATTTTGCAGTTTCCTTTCGGTCCTATCAGTAACATCTGATATTTCCGATTGGAAACGACGCTCACTCTTTTCACACCCTAGTACTCAACACATGCACCCAATTTCGAAGCTAAAGCGTACTACGTCACAACATTCTACTGTTGGGGGCGATCGCACATATGTAGAGCACCGAGATATGATCCAAGTTTGCGCCAGTCATTTGAGATCGTCCACAGGAATTCTCTCAGCATTTAAACTTCGATGACAGAAATATCTACTTCAGATGTAGTAGCGATGACCACATTGTACATGGTCATGCACGAGGTTGCTAAATGCATCGTCCACAGGAATTCTCTCAAAATTTAAACTTCGATGGTAGAAATATCATCCTCAGATGTAGCTGCGGTGACCACAGTGTACATGGTCATGAACCAGGTTGCTAAATGCATCGTCTACAGAAATTCTCTGAAAATTTAAACTTCGATGATGGAAATATCAACTCCAGATGTAGTTGCGGTGACCCCCGTGTACCTGGTCATGCACCAGGTTGCTAAATGCATCGTCCACAGGAATTCGTTCAAAATTTAAACTTGGATGATAGGAATATCAACTTCAGATGTAGTCGCGGTGACCACGGTGTACCTGGTCATGCACCAGGTTGCCAAATGCATCGTCTACAGGAATTCTCTCAAAATCTAAACTTCAATGATTAAAATATCAACTTCAGATGTAATTGCGGTGACCCCGGTGTACCTGGTCATGCACCAGGTTGCTTAATGTTTTATCTACTGGAATTCTCTCAAAATTTAAACTTTGATGATAGAAATATCAACTTCAGATGTAGTTGC
Source organism: Andricus grossulariae (assembly GCA_011634705.1). Taxonomy (NCBI): domain Eukaryota; kingdom Metazoa; phylum Arthropoda; class Insecta; order Hymenoptera; family Cynipidae; genus Andricus; species Andricus grossulariae. The sequence continues at coordinate 181,500,603 of JAABKJ010075445.1, forward strand.
GATGACCACGGTGTACATGGTCATGCACCAGGTTGGTAAATGCATAATCCACAGGAATTCTATCAAAATTTAAACTTCGATGATAGAAATATCAACTTCAGATGTAGTTGCGATAACGACGGTGTGCCTGGTCATGCGCCAGATTGCTAAATGCATTGTCTACAGGAATTCTATCAAAATTTAAACTTCGATGATAGAAATATCTACTTCAGATGTACTTGCGATGACCCCCGTGTACCTGTTCATGCGCCAGGTTGCTAAATGCATCGTCTACAGGCATTCTCTCAAAATTTAAACTTCGATAATAGAAATATCAACTTCAGATGTAGCTGGGATGACCCCGTTGTACCTGTTCATGCACCATGTTGCTAAATGCATCGTCCACAGGAATTCTCTCAGCATTTAAACTTCGATGACAGATATATCTACTTCAGATGTAGTTGCGATGACCCCTGTGCACCTGGTCAAGCAACAGGTTGCTAAATGCATCGTCTACAGAAATTCTCTCAAAATTTAAACTTCCATGATGGAAATATCATCTTCAGATGTAATTGCTGTGACCCCGGTGTACCTGGTCATGCACAAAGTTGCTAAATGCATCGTCTACAGGAACTCTTTCAAAATTTAAACTTTAATGATGGAAATGTCAACTTCAGATGTAGCTGGGATGACCCCGTTGTACCTGTTCATGCACCATGTTGCTCAATGCATCGTCCACAGGAATTCTCTCAGCATTTAAACTTCGATGACAGAAATATCTACTTCAGATGTAGTAGCGATGACCACAAGTCATATCTTCGTGGTGTCAAGGGGTTGCTTTTCAACTGTAAGGGCTGGAGCCCAAAAATCGGTGTTGGTATTTTTGAGGACCACGAAAATCAGAGACTCTATTCACACTGTCAAATTCTTGAAAACATTGTTTTTTGACAAAGTCATATCTTCGTGGTTTCAAACGGGTTACTTTCCAACTGTAAGGGTTGAAGCCCAAAAATCAGTGTTATTATTTTTCGAAAGCCCAAAAATCAGAGACTTTATTTTCACTGTAAAATTCTAAAAAACATTGTTTTTTGACAAAGTTATATCTACTTCGTGTCAAGGGGTGGCTTTGCAACTGTAAGGGTTGAAGCCTAATAATCGGTGTTGATCTTTTTCAGGAGCGCAAAAATCAGAGTCTCTATTTGCACTGTAAAATTCTAAAAAACATTGTTTTTTGACACAGTCATATCTTCGTGGTTTGAAGGCGTAGCTTTCCAACCGTGAGGTTTGAAGCCTAAAAATCGGTGTTGGTATTTTTTAGGAGTCAAAAAATCAGAGACTCTATTTACACTGCGAAATTCTAAAAAAACATTCTTTTTTGACAAAGTCATATATTCGTGGTGTCAAGGGTTTGCTTTTCAACTGTAAGGGTTGAAGCCCAAAAATCACTGTTGGAATTTTGCAGGAGCCCAAAAATCAGAGACCCTATTTACACTGTGAAATTCTAAAAAACCTTGTTTTTTGACAAAGTCATATTTCGTGGTTTCAATGGGATGTTTTCCAATTGTGAGGGTAGAAGCCCAAAAATCGGTGTTGGTATTTTTCAGGAGACCAAACATCAGAGACTCTATTTACACTGTCAAATTCTAAAAAATATTATTTTTTGACAAAAACATATCTTCGTGGTTTCAAAGGTTTGCTTCCCAACTGTAAGGGTTGAAGCCTAATAATCGGTGTTGGTGTTTTTCAGGAGCGCAAAAATCAGAGTCTCTATTTACACTATCAAATTCAAAAAACATTGTTTTTTGACAAAGTCATATCTTCGTGGTTTGAAGGCGTTGCTTTCCAATTGTGAGGGTTGAAGCCTAAAAATCGGTGTTGGTGTTTTTCAGGAGTCCAAAAATCAGAGACTCTATTTACACTGCGAAATTCTAAAAAAAAACATTGTTTTTTGACAAAGTCATATATTCGTGGTCTCAAGGGGTTGCTTTTCAACAGTAAGGGCTCGAGCCCAAAAATCGGTGTTGGTATTCATCAGGCGCCCAAAAATCAGAGACTCTATTTACATTGTGAAATTCTAAAAAAGATTGTTTTTTGACAAAGTCATATTTCGTGGATTCAAGGGGTTGGCTTTCCAGCTGTAAGGGTTGAAGCCCAAAAATTAGTGTTGGTATTTTTAAGGAGCCCAAAAATCAGAGATTTTATTTACACTGCAACATTAAATCTTTGGAATCCTTTGGAATTCCTTCACACTTTTTAAAGCTCTTGAAAATTCCTTTGAATTTCAATAAGTACCCCAAAATATGTTAAATCCTCTGATAGCTTTTGAAATCCTCTTAAATATGTAAAAGCTCTCAAAAATTCTTTGCAATTTAAAAAAATACCCTTAAATCGGTTTAAAAATTGGCTTAAACCAAGTCGCATTAGTTGCATAAAACTACAAAAAAGTCTGAAATTTCGAAAAAAATTCAGGCGGAATTTCAGATTAATTCAAATAAATCGTGAAAGAAATTTTGAATCTTTTAAAATATTTGAAACCCTTCGAGATATTCACTCCTTGCGAATAAATTCTTTGAAATTCATTAAAATCTTACAGAATACCGTGAAATTTTATTAAATTTTCCTAAATCCTGGAAAAATTATTTAAATACCCTGAGAGCCTTAAAAATCCCATAAAGTCGTGGAAATCCTTGAAAATGTTAAAAAATCCCTTAGTATTTTCTTTAAATCCCTTGAAATTTTTTAAAAAATCTTAAAACCTTATAGGTCCTGTAAAACTTCTCCGTGTCTTCCAAAATTCAACGAAATTTTTCAAAACCGCATGCATTTTTCTCAAGTCCACTAAAATCATTAAATTCTTTGGATAACCCTTAAAATTCTAAAAATCTCATGAAGGGAATTGGATTCTTTTAAAGTACTATGAAATATTTTAAATTCTCTGAAGCCCTATTAAAGTATTGAAATCAATTTAAAATTATTTCGAATCTTTCAAAATGCTTTACAATAATTTAAATCCTTTAAAATATGTTTAAACCACTTCAAAATTTGTAAAGCTCTTAAAAATGCCTTGAACTCTTTTCAAGCATTCTATAATACTTAAAATACTCTGAAATCAAATCATTAATTGAAATCCTTGCAATATTTTATAATACCTTAAGTAACTTGAATTCTTCAAAATGTTTTGAAATTGTTTTTAAAGCTTTTGGAAGTTTTAAAAATATCCGACAATCGCTAAATTTCTTTAAAATCCGTTGATAATGCTGTTTGGAATATTAATATATATTCATGTAATAGAATTTGCACTCATAGAGCGTCAAAATGATTAATTAGAAAAAAATTTATTTGTGTAAAAAGACTCAAAACATACTACCATCACAACTGAGTTTATGGTTCATTACTCACCTCATAATTTATTTCATGTATTCATTGATATAATGTCCATTGATATAATGAAATTATATTTATTATACTTTAGCGAAAACGATCGCAATCAATACATTTATAATATTAGACGTAACAATAGGGTAGCCATTACAGTGATAACATTGTCTTCCTTTTACTGACTTTTTTTTTACGATTCCTGACTTTTCCTTAGTAGGGTCAGGTGACTTTAAACAAACAATATTATAGTAGATTTCCATTATTCACAGTATGTGTGATTGGATTTCTCAACGGATCGATAATTACAATCTCCGATGATAATACACATTCCTATTTGAAAATACTTTAAAAAAATTATATAAGCAAATGCAAATGTTGCTAGTTAGTTAAGCCTTCTAGCAAACGATTAAAATAAGTTTGGGCAACCCTAATATATATAAAGGGTGTCCCAAGAGTTTCGTCATCCCTTGTAATGGCGGATAGAAGAGAAAAATTCAAATAGAAAAGTCCCACAAAACTTTTGGGTCCAGCGCATATGTTGGGTAAAAAAGGGCATGGAAATTACACAGTAGGGCGTGTCGAAAAAATTAAATATTTTGCAATCGTTTTTAGATAGGGCTTAAAAGTTTCTGGTAGGGGTCAAAATAACTCCCAAAAAAGATGGGTCCTAAAACAAAATGCCTTCAGTTCGCGCCAAAATAGCGAATAATAGTAGATTTCTCATCGCCAAAGTCTCAAAAATGTTTTTTTTTATCCGGATAAGCGTTAAAAAATGCATATTGTATCCAAATATATACCTGCTTAGTATAGACCCAATCAAAAAATGTCCTGTGTTCGCGCGTTCATGTTAGTGATAGATAACTGTAAAATTCACGAAATATTAGATAATTTTAACTATTATAAGCTCACAAATTGTTATTTCTGTTCCGGATAAGCGGTAAAAAATGCATGTTGTATCCACATATATATCTGCTTAGTATAGAACCAATCAAAAAATGTCCTGTGTTCGCGCGTTCAAGTTAAAGTGACAGATAATCGTAAAATTCACGAAATATTAGATATTTTTAACTATTACATGCTCACAAATTGCTATTTCTGATCCGGATAAGCGGTAAAAATGCATATTGTATCCACATATATACCTGCTTAGTATAGATGCAATAAAAAAATGTCGTGTGTTAGTGCGTTCATGTCATAGTGACAGACAATCGTAAAATTCACGAAATATTAGATATTTTTAACTATTACATGCTCACAAATTGTTATTTCTGATCCGGATGAGCGGTAAAAAATGCATATTGTATCCAGATATATACCTGCTTAGTATAGACCCAATAAAAAAATGCCTGTGTTAGTGCGTTCATGTTACAGTGACAGACAATCGTAAAATTCACGAAATATTAGATATTTTTAACTATTACAAAAGTCTGCGGTCACGGGAAATTTTTCTAGAAGTCCTATTATGAGAGAAGTTTTAGGCTCCGGAAGCTACGATTATGGTTCCTTAAAGCAACTAATCCCGACGCCACTGGAACGTGTACGTCATCCACTTTTGCTCCTTCTGTCCTAGAAGGTAAGCAAGAACGAGAAATTTACGCGAGAAAAGATCGTTCAACACTGTTCCTTGAAGTCAGGTCTCTAGCCGCGGATGACCTTACACGAATAATAGATAACAGTTTGTTTGCTCCTCGAGACTAAGTATCGGCCATTTATGCTACTCCTAATTAAAGTGCTACATTGTGTGCTACTCTAATTAGAAGTTCTAGATTATTCTGCCACATGAATAATAGATTCCATTTTTTTTGCTATTCGAAAATGAAGTATTGATTCTTTTGGTACTCGAAACCAAAGAACTAGACTTTTTTGCTACTCGAATACGAAGTTCTATAATATTCTGCTATTCGAATAAAAGATGCCCTATTTCTTTTCTTCTCAACATTGTAATACCGAATTTCTTTTGCTACTTGAATTCGACGTTCCAGATTCATCTACTATACGAATAATAGATTCTCAACTTTTTTACTCCTCGGAAAAAAAGTACCGCACTTTTTTGCTGCTCGCATTTCAAATACTAGATTGTTCTGCTACACGAATAATAGATCACTGATTTTTTGTTCCTCGAAAATAAAGTGTTGGATACTCATGCAGCTCAAACAATAGATTCCAGATTTTTTTTCTGCTCAAAACTAAAATACTAAATTCTTTTGTACTTGAATTTAAAGTTCTAGATTACTTAGCTACTTGAATTATAGATTATCGATTTTTTTCTCCTTAAAATTGAAGTACAGCATTTTGTTGTTACTCTTATTAGAAGTTCTAGATTATTCTGCTACACGCATAATATTTTACAGTTTTTTTGCTGCTCGAAAATAAAGTATTACATTTTCTTTATGCTACTCGAATATGAAATTCTAGATTCATACTGCACAATAATCGATAAATTCAAATTCAAGTAGCGAATATTCAGTACTTCAATTTTGAAAAGCAGCAAAGTCGGGAATCTATTATTCGAGTAGCAAAAATATCGGATTCTTTATTTTTGAGAAACGAAAAAATCAGAAACCCATTATTCGCATAGTAGAATAATCTAGAATTTCGAATTCAAATAGCAAAAAATCCAGTACTTCGATTTCAAGGAGCCAAAAAATCGGGCATGTCTCATTCGTGTGGCAGAATAATCTATAAATTCATATTCGAGTATAAAAAAAAATCAAGTACTTTAATTTCGAGCACCAAAAAAATCGAGAATCTAATCTTCGGATAGCAAAATAATCTAGAACTTGGACATCAAGTAGCAAAAAAATCCCACAATTCATTTTCAAACAGCAGAAAAATCGGGAATGTATTATTCAAGTGGCAGAATAATCTAGAACTGGAAACTAGAGTAGCAATCAATTCAATATTTTAATTTAAAGGCGCGAAAAATCTGAAATCTATAATTCATGTTGCAGAATAATCTATATCTTTGAATTCAAGAAGCAAAGCAAACTAGTATTTCAGTTTTGAGCAGCATTAACATCTGGAATCTATTATTCAAGCAGCATGAAGATTCGACACGTTATTTTCTAGGCCCAGCTTCGCACCATTTATTCAACACATACACACATCCTCCTTCCGCAATCCACCCTCACATCATTGAGTGGATTGGGAAGGGAAACCTAATTTTTTAAGTACCTGAAAAAAAAACATATTTTCACCACAGAATAATTTTAATTATTGATTAAAATTATTCTCTTAAGTCATTGCTCTCCTCATTCGCAAGTTGGCTCGTTGTCAGTCCCTGGCAGCTTGGAATGCCGCGTAAGCATTCTGACAGTAAGCTCTCAGGTTACAATCGAGCAGAGAGTCCCTTGAAACTCATATAGAGTTTTGAATCAATGTGGCTTGAAATAATATTTCAAGCCACATTAATAATTCTAATAAAAATTTGGAAATTCGCTCGTAACATTTATTGAAGATCTTTTCAGGTTTACGTTAATTAGGAATTTTTCTGTAAAGAAGCATGGTCTATGTACGAAATAATGTTCAGAGATAAGTACCGAAATACCTGAAAGTGTAGTATAATGTATAGGACCTTCTTTGAGAAGAAAATTTTATGAAGAAAGTGGCGGAAAAGTGCATAATGGGCAAGTGTTCCGCGCGCTTAGGTATAGCGATCTCGCTCAGGTATACGAAAATCATGTTTACGACGCTGGAAAGGTTTAGTTCCTGTTTGGCTGGCTTTCGGAAAGCATAATAAATACTATGAGTATAACTTTGTGAAAGACTATATCAAAGAATTTCTTTACATAATTTTGTAAGTTTGTGTATTGTGTTTGAAAAGAATGAGCATCAATGCTGAGATCGGCAAGTTGCTCCATTATTAGGAAATAATCTAGCAAGGAGAGGACGCGAGATGGGAATCATCGATTCGACTGGGACTTTCCAAGATAAAAGTACATCAAAATCCATTAGTGGCGTATTTTTTCTTTCGATCTAATGGCCCTTAGTTTTCGAAATATCGAAGTTTGAGTATTTGCGCTCGAGCGCCCGACTCGCCACTACAGAGCGGGGACCCGGGCTTGGCGGCCTCGGGCGCTTACTCGCAGTCCGACACTAATACTGAGATAAACGTTAAGTCCACAGGGTTTCTATATCATCAGATATCATTCCTATAGAGCTTGTTCACGTAGATTGCGAATCTTAGAACGAAAATAATCCATTACGTCAAATTTTTGAAAAATAGCAGGGTCAGAAAGTAACAACAAAAAATCGTTTTTGTCGCTTTTTGGAAAAGTTGTTAAACACTATAGTTCAGCGGATAGTGATTATTTCTCCAGTGAATTATGCAAATTATGTCACAAGAAATTCTATATTTTTTTAGTTATATAAAACCTCAAAAATATTTTGAAGGCGAGAAACACACGCTCATGTTATTAAAAATATAAAATTATATTTTCCGTTCAAACTATCCAAGATAGGAAAAATGATAAGAAAGGTTAACCGATTTTTTTCTATCTTTTTTTAATCGTCTCGTCATTATGTAAGGAATCTAATGCAGCATATTAAAATTTAATTTTTTAATATTTGAACAATTATCAATTTCGTTGAACCGTATCGAATAATGTAACGCTCTAACAATAGAAAGGTCGGGCGAGTTACGACGGACCGCCCAGGGCGAAGTGTCGTCGAGAAATTTCACACTCCATCATTTGGTTGTGCTCTTCAAATTCGGAGCGCCTGTTTTCCGTTCATCGTGGATTCCTTCACGGTGGCGGATTGCTCCTTTCCAGGCACATAAATGAAGCAAATTTTCGAATAAATAAAAAATAACAAAAACAAGACCATTTTTCAAAAAACGAAGGTTTTATTTTTCTGTATTATGCCATTGAGGTTATGTGGTAAAAATATTACAACGAACCATTCATCCGTGTAGGAGGAAACTGCTGTTATGTAATATATGGACTAAAATTCAAGCCTGAGGAAGCGCCTTAATTTTTCCAATTGAAAAAACACGACTGAGAAAGAGCCCAGCTGAAAATATCCGCGTGAATTTATCCAGCGACGTGGAAATCCACATAGAAATTTGAAGCCTTCCACGTGAAATGACACCTATTTATGTATAGTATCCGAGGTAATTAAAACTCGTAAGTGACAACCAGTTTTGTCTATTGCGTGCGATTTACGAAATATTTTCAGTTAAAAATAACGTTTTAATTTTCACCTTATTGCATAAATTAACATGCGCACCTGGGAATGCATTGGAGAAAATAATGATTGTTCTGTGATGTTAAAATTTCTTTATTGCTGTTTATTTATTTACATCACGTATAATTGTAATAAAAATGTTAAACTTCATTTAAAGAAGCCATAATTGATTTCTTCACAAAAATCGTTCGAAAACGATTCAAATCATTTAAATATTTTCTCCGCACCTGTAAAGATGTTCTCATGAAATAAGCAAATTTACATATTTCATTGTAGAATCTCAAGAAAAGTTTGCAAGAAAAGTTTGCAAGAAATTAGAAAACCGATCGATGCTGTTTATTTGAATCTATTTCGAAAAGGGCATCACTCTATCATAAAAGTAAATATCGATGTGTAAATCAGGAAATACAACAATTCTTCTTCTTAGAGTGCAATCAATTTCAAGCTTTTGCAAACCGAGTACTGCATCCTTTATCATAGAATAACTCCACCTTTCGCAAGGCCAGGGTCGAATTTAGTACGGGGCCAGCAGGGCCCCCACAAATGTAACTAGTCGGTAAGTCAAAATCGCTGCGACATGCTCACACTTCTTCATCGGCTTCTACTTCAATGAGCTTTTTTTTTTGGTCCATATCATGTCACATGCGGCAAGTCTCTCTGCGGCATGTCACAACTGCGGCATCTCTACCTAGCGGCATTGTATTGTATCTCAGTGATTGTATTTGTGTTCGGAGTGCAGTGTATATGTTGCATTTGGTGATTTTTGGGCTCTTTGGTGATTGAAAGACTGTTTTTAAGATTCGGAGGTCGACAGTTCTCGCGCAGTTAATACGTATAACGATGTGTGCTTGTCCCGAATGTAATAAGACAATATCCAGAGGATCGCAGGGTGCTGTTTCCTGCATAAAGTGTGGTGTAATCTGCCACTTAGCCTGCGTCAATTTCGGATTGTCAAACAAAGAATTTGATGATCTGAAAAGAGGAATAATCGATTTATTTCGCGTGAACTGCAAATCACCGAATGCTACAGACACCTCTTCAGGATTAGATCAAAGCTCCTTGCATAGTGAGAGTATCGACCCTGCCAGTTAGGGTCAGGTAACTAACCCCTTACTTACAACAGTATCTCCTGTCCCTGCTGCGACCCTGCCGCCTGGACTCATCGAGGCTATACACGGTGCGGTCTTACAAGCTCAGAGGGAAGCGGCCGTGCAGGCGCAGGAACATATTAAAAATCTCTTCAAGGAATTTAAAACAAAGCAGCATGAGTGGATTACAAAAATCAACACTTCAGTTCAGGAAATTAAGACCGATATTACAGAGAATTCTCGCAGAATTAATCTGCTTGAAAGTTCTACTGTTAGCAGTGCGGATCAGGTCACACAAACAAAGACGGAGGCCAGCTCGCTGAAAATGAAGGTCGCCTCACTTGAAGCTTCTCTCAATTATCAAGAGCAAGCTGCGCTTCAAAGTACCCTTGAAATTCACGGATTACCTATGAAGCGGAATGAGGATCCACCATCGGTCCTAGAATCGGTTGCCAAGGCTCTTAATGCTCCCTTCGCTAAAGAAGACCTTATGAATGTTCATCGCATTTGGAAATCCCCAACATCAAATCCGCTGCTCGCACCTATCATCGTTGCTAAGTTTGGCAGACAGTTAGTAAGAGATAAAATAATCGAGCAGAGGAAAAAAGTACGAGACTTCTCTACGGCCAATCTTGGCTGGACACATAATGAGAAAAGTCTCATTTTTATCCGTGAGGCTTTGACGCCCTATAACCGGAGGATCTACGCCTCTGCATTGAATTTAAGGAGACAAAAGAAGATAAACTATCTTTGGATTGCCGGAAGAAAGATCTTTTGTCGAGAGGATGATGGCACGCCTAGGTTTCAGCTGTCAGTACTGCAACACGTAGTGCGATTCCAATAGCAATTAGGCTTTCTACGGTATGGTTACACACACAATGGTGTGATATTATTATTGTTCGGCTAATTGATGCCCGTTGACAAATATATTTTTAACATTTTTAAAGATCTGGGATATTTCCATAACCGTACTTTGTCCTGGAAGGAACAGGTACAGAGTATCTCAAGGAAAACATACCGTTCCGCTTTGGACATCACTCGACTGGCGTATGCGATCACACGCTCGTGCTTGTCTTGAATTTGGGTGATTACCACTCCCAAACCAAAATCACTTGCGTCCGTATGGACGCAGAATGGTAGATTGAAGTCGGTGTACGCCAATACAGGCGATGACACCAAGGCTGTTTTTAGAGTCTGGAATGCCTCTTCCTGCTCGTCTCCGCAAGAGAAATTGTAATTTTTTCTGGTTAGACGAGTGAGTGACTCACAGATTCTAGCGTAGTCCTTGATGAATCGCCTATACCATGACGTAGCCCCTAGGAATCGTCTGATTTGTTTAACATTTCTGGGTCGAGGATATTCAAGTATGGGACGGAACTTATCATCGTCTACTAGCAACCCATATTTGTTCACCTTGAATCCCAGAAACTTTACTTCCGTTTGACAGAATTTACACTTGTCTGGGCTGAGCGTCAACCCGGCTTCATTTAAGCGGCCAATTGTCCGCTCCAACCAGTACAAGTGCTCGTCAAAGATTTCAGCGACGACGATCACGTCGTCGAGATACGCAAATACGTGTGGTCTCATTTCCTGGGTGATGAACTTGCCCATCAACCGTTGAAAGGTTGCTGGGGCCCCGGTGAGACCAAACGGCATAGGTTTGAATTGGTACAACCCTTTCCCTGGGATAGTGAAAGCCGTGATTGGCTTACCATCTTCACTTGAAGGGATCTGGTGGTAAGTCTTGTTCAAATCTAGGGTTGAGATGTAACGAGCGGAGTTTAAGCGGTCCAAGATTTCTGCCATAAACGGAATCGGATACGCATCTTTCTTCGACACCTCATTAACCCATCGAAAATCAATACACAGACGGTAATTCCCGTCCGGCACACGGGCCATTACCACCGGGCTGCACCATAAACTACTTGAAGGCTCAATCAGATCCTGCTCAATTAATATATTAGCTTCTGCGATTAACGCGTCACACACTTTAGGTGACATGCGATGATTCCTCTGGCGAATAGTAGGATTCCCGTGCGTGTCGATCACTTGCTCGACAAATTTCGCGGCGGGTAACTTATTGGGTTTCGGTTTTATTATAACCTTCAAAAACTGTTCTAACCTCACTTTCTCCGCTTCATCCAGCAATGCAAAGCCTTTACAAGTGTCGATCTCATTCTCGCCCGCGGGATCAAACGCAAATTTTATGATTGGCTCGTCAGCCAGACACAACTGCTTGTCACGCAAATCCAGAACGAAGCCGACCTTTGCCGCAAAGTCCAGAACAGATTGCCGGCAGACACGCCTCGCCAATGACAGCTTTAATGGTACCGTTAGTCATCATGACAGAGCCTGCCTTCGAGTAATCAATCTTATAACCACCGGAACCGAGTATCTGCAAACCCACTGACCCTAAATAAGTTCTAGCGGGGTTCGTTAAATGGGGTAGGGGAAGTTCTTGAAGGTTTTTGGATATTTCTGTGGGTATAAGGATATTAAGTACAGTCTTGGAAATTCGTATCTTGTGATTATTATCAATTAACAATTTTTTGGCGATTTTAGATGCAGGCAGTCTAGACGTTGTTCGTTAAATGAGGTAGGGTAGTTTTTGAGGGGTTTTGGATATTTCTGTGGTTATAAGGATATTTATAACAGTATTGGAAATGCATGTCTTGTGATTGTTATCAATTAAATATTTTTTTTCGATTTTAGATGAAGGCAATTTAAACGGGGTTCGTTAAATGAGGTAGGGGAAGTTCTTGAAGGTTGTTGGATATTTTTGTGGTTATAAAGATATTAAGTACAGTCTTGGAAATGCGGATCTTGTGATTATTATCAATTAAATTTTTTTTGGCGATTTTAGATGAAGACAGTCGAGACGTGGTTCTTTAAATTAGGTAGGGTTAGTTTTTGAGGGTTTTTGGATATTTCTGTAGTTATAAGGATGTTTATTACAGTATTGGAAATGCGTGTCTTGTGATTATTATCAGTTAAATTTTTTTTGCGATTTTAGATGAAGGCAATTTAAACGGGGTTCGTTAAATGTGGTAAGGGTAGTTCTTGAAGGTTGTTGGATATTTCTGTGGTTATAAAGATATTAAATACAGTCTTGGAAATTTGTATCTTGTGATCATTATCAATTAAACATTTTTTGGTGATTTTAGATGAAGGCATTCGAGACGTGGTTCGTTAAATGAGGTAGCGGTAGTCCTTGAGGGTTTTTGGATATTTCTGTAGTTATAAGGATATTTATTACAGTATTGGAAATGCGTGTCTTGTGATTGTTATCAATTAAATTTTATTTTGCGATTTTAGATGAAGGCAATTTAAACGGGGTTCGCTAAATGAGGTGAGGGTACTTCTTGAGGGTTGCTGGATATTTGTGTGGTTATAAGGATATTTAATACAGTCTTGGAAATGCGTGACTTGTGATTATTATCAATTAGATTTTTTTTGCGATTTTAGATGAAGGCAATTTAAACGGGGTTCTTTAAATGAGGTAGGGGTAGTTCTTGAAGGTGGTTTTATATTTCTGTGGTTATAAGAGTGTTAAGTACAGTCTTGGAAATGCGCATCTTGTGATTATTATCAATTTAAATTTTTTTGGCGATTTAAATGAAGGCAGTCGAGACGTGGTTCGTTAAATGAGGTAGGGGTAGTTTTTGAGGGTTCTTGGATATTTCTGTGGTTCTAAGGATATTTATAACAGTATTTTAAATGCATGTCTTGTGGTTATTATCAATTAAATTTTTTTTTGCTATCTTAAATGAAGGCAATTTAAGCGGTGTTCGTTAAATGAGGTAGGGGTAGTTCTTGAAGGTTGTTGGATATTTCTGAAGATTTTCGATATGGAAGACTCGCGCTATCCTAAAATTTGCATACTAAAACTAGCCGAAACCGCAAACAGCAAAAAAATGTTAAATATAAATGGCTAAGTCAACTTATTAGATGTTTGGAGGGAGCGGGTCTAAGCCACAATCTCATGGAACTCAATGGTCCCAATCTTATAACTCAAATCGATATTATAGCTGATAGATACGGTGATTTTTTTCATTCGCGGGATCTTTTAAGATTGGAAAACAGTAACTTTAGTTATATATACAGTAAAATTTTACACAAGGATGCGCTATCATTACTTGCGTAACATTGATATGATAACCGAGAACAATCTTCACTTCTTTTTGTCAAATATAAACCCTGGAATGTTTCGCTCGATACAAAACTTTATAAGTACATGTTTAAAAATTAGAGCTTTCTCTCTATTCGAATAGTACACTGCCCGAACTTAACCAGTATCGCCATACGATACGATACATACATACGATATTATAACTTTTCTTTCATTTTGATATTTATCTTAATTTTATTGATTTGTGTAATAGTGGTTTTCCCTTGACACAGAATCTTGTATTCTTTGACGCAATAAATATACATACATACATACATACATAAATAGAAATTCACGAAATCGTAGATATTTTTAACTATTACAAGTTCAAAAATGAGTATTTCTGATCCGAATAAGCAATCAAAAATGCCCAAAAACGAAAGAAATTTTTTTAATTTTTTCGATATGCCCTATTATACATCCTTTAGAAAAGTCGGTCACTTTGGGCGTGAATATCTTGGAGACGAAAAATGGGTTTAAAAAACTGTCAACTTTGAGAAGCTTCTGTATTGACCATTTCATCTTGAAAATTTTGAAAAAAATCCCTTATTCTTCAAAGCCTTAAAAATTTATATTTATTTAAAAAAATTAAATATTTTCATAAACATTGCTATAAAGTAGTTTACAAGAAAAAAAATTATCTCCCGTACTACTGCACCTACGACAACGAACAAAAATCGAAAATAGTTATTTGTGATACAAGTGCGCAAAAAAAAATCTTGAAAACAAAATTTTGTGAAACAAAATTTTTTTTGGAAATAAAATGGTTGAAAAAAAAATTTGGTGAAAAAAAAATAAAAAATAAAAAAATTAGTGAAATGAAATTTTTGAAAAAAATTTTGAAAAAAAATTGGTTGAAAAAATTGTTGAAAAAAAAATTTTGTTGATAAAAAAAATTTGTAAAAAAAAATTTTTGGGGCTTATGCCCTTTTGCTGTGCCAAATGTTTGCCCTTATGCCCTTTTGTTTGACGGGCGAAAACGGCTACGAAACCTTAAAAGCAAAACTTCAATCATTAAAAGATTTGTTCAAGTTAAATCTAAATTTATTTCAAGAAGATACCAACACCAGTGTTTAAAATGAAGATTATATAACAATAAGTTAAGAAATAACTTTTTTTTCGTTGAGAAATCGTACCGAATACAGAACACCATACAAAACCAATTAGAAACCAATTAGAAAGTTCACAGTTACCTAATAGAACACCACATAGAACCATGAACAAAACCCACTTTCGAAAGTAATAGGACCTGATAGAAACCACATCCTATCAGGTTTCTATTTGACCGGAAAAAGATCAAAATAGCGCGGGGAAGAAAGACAAGGAGTAAGACAAAGTTGAACATAGAGAGCCAATATAAGTTGAAAAGTTCAAGCTAGAAGAATTGCCGGAAATGATGATAGGGGTAATACAGATGAACGAAAAAGCTAGGAAGAAAGAGGAGAGGAAATAAAACAAGAGAATGGCCGAACATAGAAAAGAGATGCGAAAATGGGAAGAAGTTAGGGAAAATTTGGAAAAAAGATGCAGATTTTAGAACAAAGATTATAAAACTAGGACGAGCATAATGAAAAGGTAGCACAGATCAAAGATAGGATAGTGAAGATTGAAAAATCAAACCGGGAGTTGGGTGACGGGGAGAGTGAGAATATTGAGAAGGAAAGGCTAAGGGAAATAGAAAGAAGATTAAAAAGGAAAGAAAGAGATGAAAGAAAGAAAAACATAGTGATAAAGGATCTAAGATTAGAAGGGAAGGAATCGAGGGAAGAAGTGGATGATGTGCTAGAAAGGATAGATGCTAAAGTAGAGATAGAGGAAATGTGAAGTGTAGGAAAGGAAACGCGAATATAAGAAAAAATAGTACTAGTAAAACTGAAAAAATGGGAACATAAGAGGGAAGTGATGACAAAGTAGAGGTTGTTATACGGAAGCACGGAGATAATAGAAGATGAATTGACATGGGTAGAAAGGAATATGCACTATAAGTTGAGGCAAACAGCAAAAGAGGAAAGACGTAAGGGAAAAAGAACGCGAGTTAAGTATGGCAGAATACAGATAGAAGGTGTATGTTGGGATTAGGACAAAGAAAGAGAAGATTTAGTAGTGCCGGGAAACTAGGAGAGAAAGGAACGGAAGATAGGAAAATAAGAAACAGTAAGAAACAAAAATAGATGGGAAAAGAAAGTAGGGAAGAATGGAGGATATGTTACTGGAACATTGAGTACGGCCGCGGAAACAGCCTTGCGCCATTTGTTGTCCAAAAGTGGCAATTCCTGAGTGATGAATTCCACTCGTTTACATACGATTGAAAATAAATAAATTCATACTAAAAATAAGAGTTAACTGTAAGATAACGAGAGTGTCTGCCGGAGAACTGATAAAATCTCGATTTAGGGGGAAAAACTTTTACTCGAGTTTATTAAACGGTTTGATCGCAGTTGAGTTTTGAATTTATCTGTCTATGACAGTAGATCTATCGGATTACAGGGAGATTTCCCGCATTTCATAAGTCGCGCGTTTCGTTGCGCTGTGTGCGAACAGTCAATCACGAAATCGCGTAGTTACTTTGCATTGGTTGACCGTCCACATTACGTCGCGTGTGTGTGCGCACTAGTTGGAGGTTTTGTAGTCTCTTGTAGTCTGGATTCTCCTTTATGTGCAATTAGTAAAAGCTGTTACCGAGGCCGTTACAGGCCATGTGTGTTTATTTCGCCGGCTACTCAAAGCAATCGAATATTCAAAGTAAGTGGTAAGTACGAGTGTAATTAAAGCATTTCAATTCTCATTATACGCAATTATTTATAATGTATATAGGCACGTATAGATGAGGCAAATTGGAGGTTCCCAAAGAAAAATGAGCCAATCCAAATTTTCCTTATTTTATAGAGAAGACAAAAAAAAAGTTTCCTAAAATTGAATTCAATTGAAATTATGAATTGAACCGAACATGATTTACGCTAAAAAAAAAACCATCCAGATTCGACATAAATTAAAACATACGGCCATTTCGAGGTTATCTAGATTGCATGTTAACTATCAATCTGCCACATCCTTTAAATGGCCATCAAACATATAATTAGCAATTTTTGTTAAAATCGAAATGTGAATTCGAGATATTGAATTAATGAATTTAATTAAAACGAAATTTATTCTAAAAGCATACAGTGTTGAAAAAAGTGAACAGCAAGTTGTAAAAGCTGAAAAAAATGGCTAAAAAGCTAATTAAAGCAAACGCTTTCGAGAGACTGTTATTTCTGTTTTTTTTTTTGTAATTTTCAAGCGAAAAAAAAATAATTTTCGCAAATTTGTGGATTGGCTCCTTTTGCTTAGGCACCCTACAGTTTTTTGTTTTTAAAGCGTGAAATGAAACACATTTGTATGATTTATTACATGATTATCTTTACAGTTCGACAAACAGCGATGTTTTCTAAACCAAGTACAACATCGTATCGCCGTGAATATAAAACGGAATTTGAATGGGTTCGAGAACAGCAGACAACTAAAACAAAGGCAAGATGTGTGTGGTGTAAACAAAATTTAGATATTTCAACTATGGGAAAAGCAGCTCTTAAAAGTCATGAAACAAAATCCTCTAAACATATTGTCTATGCAAGATACGACAGATACTGTGAATATAACAGGTACATATGGTATATATATTTCTAAAAGTGGAAACATACATTATTTCCTCATCCTGTGCTTTAGAAAATAAAAACCTTTAATTTTTTTGGAAAATAAAACTCTTTTTGTAACTTAGAGGTTATATTAGTTTAACAGAAAATATTTCTTAATAAATTAAAGTATTCCAATCTTCAAAACCATCTTCGGATTCGAAATTAGAAAAAAAGATAAAGGTGATTGCCAAAATGTAGACCATATTAGACAATGAGATTGTACTGGAATTTCTCATTCTCCACCACTCAACGTATCAGTGCTACGAAGCCTGATATTGTCCTCCAGGATCTGAAAACCTAGATCATTTACGTGATTGAATTCTCGGCACCAGCCGATGGCAATATCAC
This sequence comes from Andricus grossulariae, assembly GCA_011634705.1. Classification (NCBI taxonomy): domain Eukaryota; kingdom Metazoa; phylum Arthropoda; class Insecta; order Hymenoptera; family Cynipidae; genus Andricus; species Andricus grossulariae. The sequence continues at coordinate 181,518,425 of JAABKJ010075445.1, forward strand.
GGCAAAGGAGGGAGAAAAACGGGCAAAATATCAAGCACTTCTTTTCGAGCTAAGCAGACTATACCAAGGCTACAAAGTCCATCTTGTAGTTCTCATGATAGGCTGTGTTGGAGGTGTTAAAGCTTCATTTCTTAGTCAACGAAACAAGATTCCGATCTGCCAGCATCAGGCTCACTCCATTGCGAACCGGATGCAAAAGGCTGTTCTCCTGGGATCACTTCATCTGGTCCAACAAAACTGTTCCTCATAACATTCTACAAAGATTGATATCTCTTCAATAGTATCCAGAGGTGAAATTTTCATCCACAACTGTCCCGTCTGCCGCGTAAGCTCATCCGCGGCTAGAGACCTGACTTCAAGAAACAGTGTTGAACGATCCTTTCTCGCGTAAATTTCCCGTTTTTGCTTACCTTCTAGGACAGAAGGAGCTAAAGTGGATGACGTACATATTCCAGTTGCGTCGGGATTGGTTGCTTCAAGAAACCATGATCGTACCTTGCAGAGTCTGAAACTTCTCTCATAAAAAGCAGTCAGCCACGTTGCATTGGGCTAACTCTCCAATGCAACCAATTATGCGGTTACGTCACCAGTATCGCGCAGTGCTACCCACAATACGCCTGTCTCAGACAGAGGCCCTGGTCCAATTGGTACTGAGAATAGAACCGAACCAAAGCGAAGACCAGGCAATGACCCAGGACAAACGCGAGAACATGCTCATAAAACACCTGGGTTTTCAAGAGATCAGGTATCGTTTTGCGCAAAAACGGATATGAAGCTCTTTATCGGCAAGAAAAAGATTGTTCGCGAGCGAGAGAAATTTATGTAAGAAAAAAAGATGCAATATTGAAAAAAACATTCTTGACGACGAATACATTAGAGGACAGGTCACTGAGATTAAATAATACGACTGAATTATTTTCATGGTAACAAATTGCTCAAATAAATTAAAACTTGTCTGTATTTAAATCATTTCTATGGTAATATACAATTTATGCGAACTTGTCTACCGAAACGACGAGACAAGTTCTCAATTTAACGTTCGGACAACGACTAAATTTGCTTGCAATAGGTACGAAAAGCTCTCACTCATACAAGGAATATTACTCAGCGATAGAAGAATAAGGATAGAAAAAGAAATCGATTACGCTTTACAATTAGAATTCCATTTAAATGTAAACATATGAAATTAAAGTCGAAATGAAAATTCGATGTTAAATAAGTGAAATTAAAATAAAACAATGTACTTAATAATTATATCAGTCAATTCCGAACATTCCGCCCGCTACAACATTTTGACCTTTAAAATGATCCTTTATTTTTTGAGCTACCATTTTTTCTTCACTTACTCTTTTAACGTCAAAGCCAGAGGACTCGAATTTTCTCGCCAATAGTATTGCATTCTATGACTCAGTTTAACAATTTTAAGGAATATATTCAGACCAGTATTAATTACGAATGAAAAAATACATTACAAATACAATCACACTATACATTACAGTTTCTACATTAATATTAACCAATTCAAACACGTAGTATTTACATTATAACTTCAACTATTCAGTAGGGGTCTTGATGATCAATACCTTCTACATACATCTCAGGTCAAAATATTTACAGAGGGATGGATCAACTCTCTCACAAAAATGCAAACTTTTTTCTGGTGACGTATGAAAACAGCGTATCTTAATAGGTTATATAACCTAATTAATAGGTTATATAATAGGTTATATATAATATATATAATAGCGCTGTTTTCATACGTGGAAAAGTTTGCATTTTTGTGAGAGAGTTGATCCATCCCTCTCTAAATATTTTGACATGAGATGTATGTAGAAGGTATTGATCATCAAGACCCCTACTGAATAGTTGAAGTTATAATGTAAATACTATGTCTTTGAATTGGTTAATATTAATGTAGAAAGTATAATGTATAGTGTGATTGTATTTGTAATGTATGTTTTATTTGTAATTAATACCTGTTAACAAAATGAAAACGTCTATTCTTAATATGTGAACAAGTGTGATGAAAATGCTACATTGGGTGAACGAAGGTTCAAGAAACTTCGTCAATAGGACAAGCGAATATTTCGTTGAAAATGTCAATTAGACTGTTTAATTCTTTATTCACGTATGATAAAACTTCAGAAGTTCGCTACTTATTTGTTGTGTCCGTAAACTCAGTTTTTACATGAAATATTTCAAAGCGAATTGCTAGTCTACATTTTTATTAACGCAGTATCCGTTACTAACACCCAAAAAAATACGAAATAAGTTTTCTAATGAAATAAAGCGAAGTTTCAGAAGGGTTCCACAAAAATGCAGGATAATCTATAACCATACCATTTATGTCGTTGAGAAAGTTAGCAAAAATACGATGTCAATTGCTTTGTTGTTTCTGAAACTAAAGGAAACTTAAGTAAAAGTTTCTGTTTAAAGAAAAAATTGTTTGCAATTGCATTTCTGTTTTCCAACCCTATTCTACATTCACAAGTAATTTTGAATTAAGCGCAGTATATTCATATCCTCAACTTCTTTTAAAAGTATTTCGCTGAAAATCTGATATTCAAGCATTTTAGATTGGCAAATCTTAAAATATATGAAAAATAATCCAGGCAGTAAGTATTTTTGTATACATTGAAATACCTTATTGAAATACAATGGTATATATATATATATATATATATATCATATCAACATCACTGCCAAGGAGAAAGAAAAGGAAGAAAGGTATCAAGATCTTAAAAGGGAGCTGCAACGACTGTACCCAAGATATTCCGTGCAATTAATTGTCCTTCTGATAGGTGCTCTCGGAGGTGCGAAACTATCTCTGGTTCGTAACCTTAAAGCCATACCCGCGTGTCAAAAATATGCCACGGCACTTGCGACGTGGATGCAGAAAGCTGTCATCCTTGGGTCGCTTCGTGTCCTCCGAACACACGAGGGTTTCGCGAGCCTGTCGTTGTGATTTCGATGTGTCCTGTGATTACCCATCTTAAGGTAGTGAGACGTGGCCATGAGTGGGACTTACCGCGGTCCTATTGGGAGCCGGTGTCAAAATTTGACACACACGCTCTGCACCTGTCGCTGGGAACTTCTTGACGTAAAATGTGGTCACGGTATACTAAGGTGGAAATGACACCGTCCTGGCATGCGAAAACGAGACCCTCTCTGCCAGAATTAAGTCCTGATGATCTGAGGAAAGCAAAAGTTTGCTCCTTCGACAAGGACTGATTATCTACATTTCTGTGAAAGTTTCCGGGTATTTTCTTATCGAGTAGTTATTGGAGGAATTTTTTAACTTCTGCTTTCTTTACTTCGACTTTTAGAAGTGAGTGTAGAGGAACGCTGCTTTGTCAATCATCTCGTTTTTTCTGACCATTTTTAGGAGAGGATCTCTGCCATTTACAACAATGTAAACTGTACTCAGAACAATTCGGTTATGAAAATATTGGAGATTCAGAAATCCGTGTCCGCCTTGATGGCGCCAGATGTATCATCGCGGAACGGACGAATTGATATGCAAGCTCTCATGCATATGCATGATCTTGAGCGTGGCGATATCAAGGGCCGTAAGCTGGTTCCTAGTCCATTGAACCATCCCAAACGAGTAGAGTAGAAACGGGACGGCAAGCATGTTAGTCACAGATACCATGTTCAACGCCGACAGATTTGAAGACCAAATCTGTCGAAGAAGATGCTTGTCTCTGCTTCGGAGAAATTGCTTCACTGATATGACGTCCTGAATGCGGCTTTGTGGGACGCCCAAGTATATATAGTTCTCTCCAGCGTTAAGATGTTTAATAACACTTATATTCACAAGCTCAGGTTCATCGGGTTTCTCTCCTGTGTACTCCTTGGCGATATTTGAAGTAAGTTGAAGTTTGTTTGCACCAGAAGCATTAATTTTCAGGTCATCCATAAGAAGTACATGAGTGACCTTATGCTCGCGATGATTAGTGCCGGCGCAGAGGTATCCAGGAAAATTTCGTAGTGCGAGAGATAGAGGCAGAAGTGTGATGCAAAAAGCAAAAGGCTCATGGTATCGCCCTGAAAGACGCCCCTCTGGAAGGTGACGTTGTTCGTTGTCACACGATAATTTCGGCACCACCAAAACACCAAAAAGTTGTAGATGCGGTTCAAAACGATCGAACGCGCAGAGCACCCGAAAATGGGTCGGAAAACAATGCCGATCATCCTAGAGTTCGGGGTGCTGCAAATAATAATTTAAATGGAAACACAATGACGAACTGGCGAAACGTGCACATTGAGTGGACGAATCAACTCAAGGATTACGTGCTAGACTGCTACGATGCCAGAATTATCCTTGTTCGCGGAGGCTTATTGGCGCGCATGCAAACCCTTTGGTGCCAGAAACGCCCAGAGCTTCAGCACGATTCGCATCAGTCTTTGGGAAACCAACACGTCTGCGTATTGAAAAATGGATATCTACGCTGAACGCTTTCCCAACCGTTGCTTGAACAAGCTACAGACGAAGATGAGAAAGCGACATTCAGACCAACCGAGGAAAGCAGGCACCTTCTGAGAGATGATCGCGATTTCAGAACAAGAAAGAACATTAACGTGGAAGTTCCTCCTAAGCCCCAAGATCTGGCTGAAATAGATGCCTCCCTTCCTGGAGAAATCTCGCAAGAGTCTGACCTCTGGACCATCAATTCCTTAGTTTATGGTGCTGCGAGGGCTTTAGCTGATTCAAATCGAAGGCTCAAACCGACGATGCATCAAGAGACCAAAAGACGCTTGTGTCAACTGAACAAGAAGATTGGATGGGCAAGACAGAATGCGTTCTGTGTTCAATGTACGATTGACTACATAACATCTGGTAGACCATTCACGAAAAGGGTCCGAAAGTTCACCCAAGAACTAAGGATCTTGAATCACATACTGAACAAGTCCAAGCTGCTGACAATCAAGCAGCACGTCGTTGACAAAATACGGGTGTTATCTGACGCAAGGAAGAGAATACAGGAGAGGGAGAGATGGATCAGGGAGCATCAACAGTTTCTCGCTGACCCATCTCGTCTCTACAGTGATCTCTCTGTTTCTGTGAAAAATCCACCCAAGCCCAACGAGGTAGAGACTTTTTGGAGAGAGGTATACAAGATCCCGAGAAGACTAAAGTTGAAAGAAGATACTGAAAATATCATCCGCTTCAAGGAATCATGCGACAACCTAATAAAATCTGAGGAGGAATGTCCATCAATGACTGCAGAAAAGGTGAAAGAAGCACTTATAGGCACGAAGAACTTCTACGGTGCTGGACCAGATTGTATCAAGAACTTCTTGTGGAAGAAGTTTACTTCTACACACCCACGTTTGGCCCGCATATTCACCTCATATTTAAAGTCGGAGACGCCGATTCTGCAGTGGCTAGTGTTAGGACGCACTATACTCCTACCGAAGAAAGGCAGCTAGTCCAAACCAGAGAATTACAGGCCAATAACTTGTTTGAACACACTGTATAAGATCTTTACAGCTGTCCTAAACAACATTAATTCCTTTATTCTAATAATTCCTTAAATTCTATGAGGTCCCTAAATTCTCTGAATTTCTTGAATTATAATAATTCCTTGAATTCTATCAATTCCTTAAATTCTCTGAATTCCTTGAATTCTATTAATTCCTTGAATTCTATCAATTCCTTGAATTCTCTTAATTCCTTTAATTCTATTAATTCCTTGAATTTGATTAATTCCTTGAATTCTCTTAATTCTATAAATTCCTCGAATTTTCTAAACTCATTGAATTTCATTACTTGCTTAAATGCTATAATTCCTTGAATTCTATCAATTCCTTGAATTATATGAGTTCCTTAAATTCTCCGAATTCCTTAAATTCTACGAATTCCTTGATTTCCATAAGTTTCTTGAATTCTCTGAATTCCATGAATTCTCTGAATTATCTAAATTACTCAAATTCTCTGAATTCCTTGAATTATCTAAATTTATTGAATTCTATTAATTGGTGAAATTCTATAATTCCTTGAATTCTTTTAATTCCTTTAATTCTAGTAATTCCTTGAATTCTAGTAATTCCTTGAATTCTATCAAGTCCTTGAATTTTCTTAATTCCTTTATTCTAATAATTCCTTAAATTCTATGAGGTCCCTAAATTCTCTGAATTTCTTGAATTATAATAATTTCTTGAATTCTATTAACTTCTTAAAGTCTCTGAATTCCTTGATTTCTATTACTTCCTTGAATTATATCAATTCCTTGAATTCTCCTAATTCCTTTAATTCTATTAATTCCTTGAATTTTATTAATTCCTTGAATTCTCTCAATTCTCTAAATTCCTTGAATTCTCTAAATTCATTGAATTTTATTAATTGCTTAAATGCTATAATTCCTTGAACTTTATCAATTCCTTAAATTATACGAGTTCCTTGAATTCTCCGAATTCCTTGAATTCTACGAATTCCTTGATTTTTATAAGTTTCTTGAATTCTCTGAATTCCTTGAATTCTCTGAATTATCTGAATTTCTCAAATTCTCTGAATTCCTTGAATTTTCTGAATTTATTGAATTCTATCAATTGCTGAAGTTCTATAATTCCTTGAATTCTAATAATTCCTTCAATTCCATTAATTCCTTGAATTATATTAATTCCTAGAATTTTAGTAATTCCTTGAATTCTCTTAATTCTCTAAATTCCTTGAATTCTCTCAATTCATTGAATTTTATTAATTGCTTAAATGCTATTATTATTATTATTATTATATCATTAAGCCGTTTCCCTTTCGGGGTAGGCATGAATTGCTCGGTGGTGAAGTAGTGATGTGTGGATGGGTATATAGGTGAAGGGTAGATAGGTATATAGGTTCAAGGTATAGATATTTCAGATTGATCTAGAATTCTCGTGTTATTTATTTAAATAACACGTTCATTCCGCAACACTGCTGCTACTAGGCGTGCAGTAGTGACTCAGTGGTTCTAATAATTTATAAAAATGATGTTTCTGCTTACGCTTAACAAAAAATCGATTTTATTCCGACTTTTTGATACTTTCAGAACAATTTAGATATTTCGCGGCCAGAAAACAAACAGATTTTATCTCAAATTATAGATCGCGAAGAGAGGAGCAACGTGAACGTTAAATTAAATGAAAAAATCATTTTTTTTAACACTGTGAGAGGTAAGAGGACTCAAGCCAAAATGCACGCCAAAAGGTGAGAGGCAAAGAGATTTACACACAAAAAAAAACTCACTAAAACGTGGGAAGCAAGAGGACTTATCAAAAACCATCTCGACATGTAACAGATGAGCACAACTATCCACTACAATCGTGTATATTTTTATTATTAACTATCGTTTTCCTAAAATGTAACCATTTTGATCATTCAATTAAGAAAATATCTAAATCGTTATCCAGCTTGTAAGGTAAATCATGTATCACACCCTTGCAATACGCAACCCTCCGTACGGGACGAGAAGTGAGGCCCAGCATCCAGGCGTGGATGTAACGCGCAGCCCCGTAATTCTCACCCACGCAAAGCGCGAGGGTGGCAGGAGTGGTGCGAGTAGCATTGCGTATTTCCTAGGAAAGTAGATTTTTCTAAGTTCTTTTTTGGACTTGAGATCTTTGCTCTAAACATTGTAAAAAGACGAGGCGGCCGGGCTAGGGAGTTGTACTTCCGAAACTCTAAGTAAGCTGCTTACAATTGAAAATACCCCGGATTGAATTCGGGCACAGAGGGTTTCATTTTCGCATGTCAAGACGGTGTCATTTCCACTCTAGCATACTGCCGCCGCATTTTGAGCCAAAACATTCCCGATGATAACTGCAGAGCGTGTCATGTACAACCCGAGCATCAAGGACACATACTACATAGTTGTCCAGCTCATGCGGGAACGACCTACATCGAAAGGCACAATGCGGCACTAAGAGTGCTTTATTACCATTTCTGTCACTCCTACGGCATCAGACCAAATACTGCTCCACTAAACGTTCCTCGGGAAATAGAGTCAATTGTCGAGAACGACATGTATGGGATCTACTGGAACCTCATATCCGCGAAAATTGTTTCTGTTGCGCACTCAAGGCCAGACATAGTTCTTCTTAACTTCGAGAAACGAACCATTATCGTTATCGAATTTTCGGCACCAGCTGACAAAAACATCATAACCAAGGAGAATGAAAAGAAAGAGAGGTAAAAAGACCTTATAAGGGAGTTGCGACGGTTATCTTCGGAATATTCTGTTAAGCTAATCGTCCTGCTCATCAGCGCTCTTGAAGGTGCCAAGGTTTCACTGGTTAATAGCCTGAAAAGCATCCCTGCGTGTCAAGAAAATGCTGAGACACTTGCGGGGGCTTTTCCTGTATTTGACCTTGAAATGACCTTGAACCTGACGTGATAGAGGTAAATAGACCTCGGATTCGTATTCAGAGCGTCAAAATACATAAGGACAAAGTGGTCTTGTCAAATAGTCCTCACCTTTTTTTTTTTTTGTAAACCAGTGTAATTAGTGCTGCCAGATAAAAGTCTTCACATGACATTTATGAATAATTAGTCGAATAGGTTATATTTTTATAAAGAAATTGAACTTGAAGTGTATTCTTCTGATAAAATAATGAAATCTCAATATTATTACATTACTTTTCTTATTTTTTACTGATTTTTAACATATTAATACGAAGATTTCATTATTTTGACAAAGAAATACATTTTCGGATCATTTTGTATATAAAAATATAAACTACTCTAAATAATTATTTATAAATATAATGTAAATATGTTTATGTGGATTAATTCATTATAACAAATTCTTAAAAAGAAAGAAATACGACAATTCAATGAATAGAATTGATTTCTTTTTTATATAAATTCGAAATGCAGTTCGAATAGCAGGACTAGTCAGAGCACATGACTTAGAGTCTACGCATTCCATGCTCCCCATGTGGCAGCACTATTCATATTTCATAATATAGTTTCTAGATATTATTGATAACCATATTTTTCCACCAAAAACATGCCTAACATTTTTGAATTCAGGAGATCATTTTACGTAATGAATCAAAAGAGAAACTGACTGGATTGTCTTGGCTATTGAGAATTAGACTTGGTATGCCAGGATGTCGAGGCGAACGTAGTCGATTTCACGCCTGCGCATACTTTCAACCCTAGGTAAGAAAGTACGTATCTTGTCAGTAAGAAAGGAAAAACAGGTAACAGAAACTGCAATACGTGACGTGACTCCATCGGTAAAGCGTGCATTGGTCATCTTGAATATCTTGATGCAAATCTTAAAGCTAACTTTAGTCCGTAGTGGTGTTGTGTCACATGCATTGTATGTGTCTCAAAATTCAACATATTTTGAATTGATTTTTGTTGGACCTTGGAATCTATTCACACACACTAAATAGGCATCGCCAGTCGATTTTTCGATGGGGATGTTATGAAAAATAGTATGCATGACTTGGGGGGAAGCAACGATTACAATTCGTGTGATATCGTTCCATTTCACCTCTGGCCAGTGAATATACTATATCGAAGGCTTCACCGCAGGGAGCTCTAAGTTCTTTTCTCTCCGTATACAGCTCTAAAGTACATTGATTTCCTACCCTTTTGGAGCTACCCTAAAGAAAATGCCTATTAGAAACCGAATAGAAACCTAATAGGATGTGGCTTCTGTCAGGTCCTCTTACTTTCGAAAGTGGGTTTTGTTCCTGGTTCTATATGGTGTTCTATTGGGTAATTGTGAACTTTCTAATTGGATCTATCACTACTTTCCAACCGAGCAATTCACGCCTACCCCGAAAGGGAAACGGCTTAATGATATAATAATAATAATGATTTTGTTCTCTGTTTTTAAGAAACTTTCCATTTTTCTCGATTTTTCGCTTAAATTTGAACTGAATTAATAAAATCCAATAAGAAAATGAAACTATTCCTGGTTAAAAGTTTAGTTTTTTTGGTTAAATGTCTACCATTATCTTTTTGGTTCAGGATTCATCTCGCTCGGTTCAAAATTGTATTCTTTGCTAGAAAAGTAAATTATATTGTTGAAAATGCGACTATTTTGTTAAACAGTCATCCTTTTTGGTCAAAAATTCAACAACTTTGTTGAAAGTTGAACTACTTTGTTAAAAATTCATTTTTTGGTTAAAGAATCATCTCTTTGGTAGACTATTTAACTATTTTGTTGAAAATTTGCATCATTTTTGGTTGGAAATTAATTTTTTCAACTAAAAATTTAACTATTCTGTGTCTGGTTGAAAATTAATTATTTTTTTAATAATGAATTGAACTACTTGGTTGAAAATTCATGTAACTTGTTGATCATTTGTTCTTTCTTGTAAAAAATTTAACTTTTTCGTTCAAAATACATTTTTTTTTAAATTTCACTATTTAGTTGAATGATGAACTCTTCCGTTGAACATTTATTTTCTTTATTAAAGATTTATAATTTTAGTTTAAAAATCATCTCTTTCGTTGGACAATTTTATAATTTTCTGAAAATTCCTCTTTTTTGTTAGAAAATTAATCTTCTTGGTCAAAAGTGGATTGCTTTTGGTTAAAAATGAATTGTTTGTTTGAAAATTCCACTATTTGGTTGAATGTTGAACTCTTTCCTTGAAAATTCATTTTGTTTATTAAAGATTCATCATTTTAGTTGAAAATTCGTCTCTTTGATTGAAAATTCTAATATTTTGCTGAATCCTTTTTGGGTAAAAATGCAACTGCTTGGTTAAAAATTAATCGGTTTTAGTTAATTATTCAACTATTTTGTTGAAAGTTGCATTGATTTTACGGAACCAGAAAACTTGCATTGTTTCTAATACGATCTTTCTTTGATAATTGGGCCACCTGCCTACATTGTATTTTGGCCGCCTTTTTACAAGATTTTCAGGTCCATCAAGCTAGCACCTCCAGAATTGAAATTCCCAAATTTCTTTGTATCAGAACTTTGGGCTTTTTTTGGGAATTTTTTGGGCTGTATGACCGATTTTTCGGCTCCACTACTTTTTTTGAAAATTCAAATTTGGAGTGGAGGTGCTTAAGCCAGCACCTCCACTATATAAAAATTAAAAAAATTGAAAATCAAACACCACAGAATTTTGGGCTTTTTTTGGGCTCTTGAATGCGCTAACAACCGATTTGCAAAAACAACCCCTACTGAAAATAAATTCGATTCAACCTCTCATAGACTTATCATCTGTCTGTTGGAAAGCTTGAAGGTACATCCACACATAGTGAGACGCATTGAGAGATTGATGCCTCTTTGGAAAACTAGATTTACCATCTGAACTGGAAATTATCGTGTGACAAAGAACAACGTCACCTTCCAGAGAGTCGTCTTTCAGGGCGATACCATGAACCCTTTGCTTTTTTGCATCACACTTCTGCCTCTATCTATCGCACTAAAAAATTCTTCTGGATACCTCTGTGGCAACACTTACCAGCGCGAGCAAAAGGTCACTCATGTATTTCATATGAATGACCTGGAGATCTATGCCTCTGGTAAAGGCAAACTTCAAACTGCCATTAATATCGTCAAAAAGTACACAGGAGAGATTGAGATGGCCTTGGGATTGAATAAATGTGCCAAGATTCTTATGAAGAAAGGAAAGATTGTTGGCATTCCCAAGGACCCTGAGCTTGTGGATATAAGTATTATTAGACATCCTGACACTGGAGAGACCTATACATACCTGAGCGTGCCTCGAAGCCGCATTCAGGACGTCACATCAGTAAAGAAGACTCTCCGAAGGTTTCTGCGACTAACATGCTTGCCGTCCCGGTTGTACTCTACTCGTTGCGGGTGGTTCAATGGAAGAAGAACGAACTTAAGGTCCTTGATGTCACCACACGCAAGATCATGCATATGCATAAAAGCTTGCATATCAATTTGTCAGTTCCGCGATTATACATTTTACGTCATCAAGAGCTATTCGATACGAAAATGCACGGACATTTTTATAGGAATGTGGAAAAATAGTCCTTGTCAAAGGATCAAACTTTCGCTTTTCTCAGATCATCAGGGCTTAATTCAGGTACAGGGGTTTCATTTTATCATGCCAGGACAGTGTCATTTCCACGTTAGCATACCGTAACCGCATTTTATGTCTAGAAGTTTCAAACGATAGATGCAGAGCGTGTCATACACACGTTGAGTACCCTGAACACGTACTATCGGTGTGTCCCACCCACGCAGGAACGGCATATATTTACAGACACAATGCGGCCCTAAGAGTGCTTTATTGTCATCTTTGTCGCTCTTACGTTGTTATCTGCGACCCTGCCCTGCCGAACGCTCCAAAGGGGATAAAGTCAATTCTCCAAAACGAGAAGTACCAAATTTTCTGGAACTACGATTTTCGGACAGCAGTCTCTTTTGCACACTCGAAGCCTGACATTGTTCGCCAAGACTTCGAGAAAGGAAATATATTCGCGATCGAATTCTCGGCTTCTTCCGAATACAACATCACTGGCAAGGAGAAACAAAAGGAGGAAAGGTGTCAAGACCTTAAAAGGGAGCTGCAACGACTGTATCCAAAATATTCGGTACAAGTAATTGTCCTTGTGATAGGTGCTCTACCTTGTGATAAAACAAGTTGTTTCAGTGGGGTAAGTGCCGCTGGAATATCTGTTTAAAACCACCCTTAAGTGTATGACTATCACAAGATCCTCAAAATGACCGGCTTTATACACTTTTTTTCGAGTTAAAATTAGTATTAAATTACCTTGTCATGAAACAAGTTGTTTTAGTGTGTTAAGTGCCGCCGGAAAAGATATCTAAAACCACCCTTAGTGCACGACAATCATAAAATCCTCAAAATGACGGCCTTTATACACTTTCTTTTTAAATTAAAAATAGTATTGAATTACCTTGTCATATAAAAAGTTTTTACAGTGGGGTAAGTGCCGGCGGAAATGATATCTAAAACCACCCTTAGTGCATGACAAACACAAAATCCTCAAAATGATGGCCTTTATACACTTTTTTTTCGAGTTAAAAATATTATTGAATTACCTTGTCATAATATAAGTTTTTTCAGTGGGGTAAGTCCCGCCGGGATAGATATCTGCAACCACCCTTAGTGTATGACAATCACAGAATCCTCAAAATGATGGCCTTTATACGCTTTTTTTTAGTTAAAAATAGTATGAAATTACTCTGCCATACACTAAGTTTTTTCAGTGTGGGAAGTGACGCCGTAATAGAGATTTAAAACCACCCTTAAGTGCATGAAAATCACAAAATCCTCAAAATGGTGGGCTTTGTACACTCTTTTTTGGAGTAAAAAATAGTATAAAATTACCTTGTCATAAAAATGTTTTTTCAGTGGGGTAAGTGCCGCTGGAAAAGATATTTGAAACCACCCTTAGTGTAAGACAATCACAAAATCCTCATGATGACCGCATTTATACACTTTTTTCGAGGTGAAAATAGCATAAAATTACCTTGTAATGAAAAAAAAATTTTCAGTAGGGTAAGTGCCGCTGAAAAAGATAGCTAAAAGTACCCTTAGTGTATGACAATCACAAAATTCGCAAAATGATGGCCTTTATACTTTTTTTTCGAGTTAAAAAGAGTATTAAATTACCTTCTCATAAAGCAAGTTTTTTTTTGTGGGGTAAGTGCCGCTGGAAAAGATATCTAAATCCACCCTTAGTGTATGACAATCACAAAATCCTCAAAATGACGGCGTTAAGAGACTTTCGTTTCGAGTTAAAAAACAGTATTAAATTACCTTGTCATAAAACAAGTTTTTTAGTGGGGTAAGTGCTGCCGGAATAGATATTTAAAACCACCCTTAGTGTATGGCAATCAAAAAATCCTCAAAATGACCGCCTTCATACACTTTTTGTTCGAGTTAAAAATAGTATTAAATTGCATTGTCAGAAAACCAGTTTTTTCAGTGGGGTAAGTGCCGCCGGAATAGATATTTAAAACCACCCTTAGTGTATGGCAATCACAAAATCCTCAAAATGACGGCCTTTTTGTAACCATATTCAGCAGAAACCCTTGGTACAGGGACCCTCTATCCGCAACGCGAGGACGCGTTCGGTGGCTTTGTTACAGGCCCTTCAGTTCTATTCGAAAGGAATAGAAACCGAAACCGAAATATAAATAATATATATATATATATATATATATATATCCTACCGTCAGAAATTGTCGGTACGATCAGCGAAAGTACTATTAAAGGTCACTTCTGACTTTAAAATGTGATTACTCGTTGAAAAATGGAGCGAAAAACTTGTTTACAATATCGTTGAAAAGCTTATCAAAATACTCGTCAATTGAGCACTAATAGAGATATTTTTGACTATTGGGAGAGTACGCGAGAAGTTTAAAAAAAAAATTCAAGAATTTCTCGAATTTTATACGCCGACTTCAACTTGTCGTATGACCTAGGAAGGTTGTAGCAAAAATCTCAAATTCATGCCACTTAGTCTTTGAAGTCTTATTTTTAAGTTAAGCCAACAAAACTTAAAAAATTTTTGCGGGTTCTCGAGATACGATTAAAAATGTCCAAGCCTCAAAAGTAAAGTTTCAGTCGGTGATTACTGCTGTCGACCTTAAGCGGTGGTCGCCCAACATTTCTCAGATTTTGTTTCTTAACTTCTACTTGTGCTGTGACTGAGGATACTCAAGGGAAAAATCTGAAATTGACAGAACGTTTTCTGTAAAATCGTACGTTCCATTTAAGCCAATAAAACTTGGAAAATATTCAGGGGTTCCCGAAATATGACAATAAAGGTCCAAGTGTATCTGCGTCGAGTCTCAGTCGGTGAGTACCGCAGACGGCCAGACTCGGCTTAAATTAATGATAAGAATTCAAAGACTAATTAATATGGATTTGAGATTTTTGCTACAACTTTCCTAGGTCATACCAAAAATTGAAAGCGAGGTACAAGATCAGAGAAATTTTTTAATTTTTATAAACTTCTCACGCAGTATATTCTCTCCAAAAGGTGAAAAATATCTCTATTAGGGTTCAATTAACGCGTGATTTAATAAGCTTTTCAACAGTTTTCAAACAGAGTTTCTCGCTCCATTTTCGAACGAGTAATCACGTTTCAAAGTCAACAGAGATTTTTAATAGTACTTTCGCTGATCGTACACGGAAAAAATAAGTCTTGGAAAATTTCCTAGATTAGTGCTGGACTTTTGGACGTGCCATCATGTTTATAAAGTCTCGCATACTTTCTATAAAGGGGTTATAAATTATCAAGGAGAAATCAAAAAAATTTATGGAAGTTTTCAAAAATAGTCAAGGAACAACAGCCTTGGAATTTTTATCAGAAAGATGACAAAAAAATGTATACAGTCATGAAATGGTTATAAAAAAACTCTTCATATTTTCGAAGACTTGAATTGAATAAGTGCGTGATTCAGAAACGAACTCTACGATGCCTATGATTGGCCAGAGCGCTCCATGGTGGGAATTGCTCGAACTTGATTGGCCAATCATGTCTTTTTAAAAAAAAAACCCGGGAGGACCGAAAGCCAAATCGGAAGTTTGGTTATTGTCCAACGAATAGGCTCAATTTGTTTAGGGAATCAATAAAGAAAGTTTTTCCAGTTACTCTTTCCTATGATGCTTGGCAAATTAAGAATAATTATTCATTATTGAAACAATGTTTATAAGCATATCCAGAGCTTGGCTATTTTTCAAGGAATAGGCACAATTTGTTTACGTAGTCATCTAAGAATGCCTTCCCGATGACTCTTTTCTATGTTGCTTTGAAAATCTACGAAAGTGATTAATTATATACTCAATTTCAATTAAGAGTTTGGCTATGTTGTGACGCCATAAAATTTCATACAAATTTTACGACTCACAAAATTTAGTTGTGAATAATTTGTTATTTGATTTTTTGGAAACCCTTGATTTAATTTTCGCGGTTTCGGAAGCTTTTCATTTTTTCGAAACTCGGCCAACCATTGATTTAGAATATTTTAATTTTAAGAACTGATTTCGCGTGTATTTTTCCCTATTTCATGAAAGTCCTATTTTTGAGCCTGACGCATCAAGAAAATTGGAGTCAAGAAACTTTAGATGCCTTTTTTTTAAACCTTGGTCTTTTGAATATTCGCACCGTTTCTATCACGTTCTGACGTTGATGTCCTCCAGTATACTTCTGGTCGTACCTAAGAAATTTTGGAATAATTTTGGAATGTCACTTGTACGTTTAATAATGCCTTGGTTACATTTGACATCTTCACCTGGCGTGAAATTCATCATTTTTTTAAATCTTAGAAGGTTTCATCATTATGTTCAAACTTTTCATTCTGAACCTTCTGTTGCCCCAGGCCCGTATTGAGGGATTATTGTTCCTGTGTGTCAACTCCATTTAGTGGATGTTTGGTAGCCAGCTTGTTTAATTCTCAATATTGGAGAAGCGCTATGATGATTTACCATATTTTGGACCGAATTAACTTGAATCTTTCCAATTAATTCAGAAGATTACGAATATTGATTTAGAGAATATCAACTTTGAAGAACATGGCCCTGAATTTGAACTGAGATCTTGTAGAATGTAACGAAATTCGACCAATCACAAAACAAAACCCAGCCGGTAACTAAGAGAACAACTTGTCAAGGACCAAAACAAACCCTGTCACTGTTCACCTTTTCGTCGGCAGCTTCCGAAGAAGACGGTTCAAGCGACAATAAAACTTTCATTAAATGTCCTCCCTAAATGTTTAAAAATGTATTTGTCTTGAGAAGAAAAATAAGGATAAAAGAAACAATCAATATATATATATATATATGTAGTAGTATAGTGTAGGTAGTATAGTGGTCAGTATTCCGGCCTCTACTTCCAATCACGGGCGATCTCGAAAACCTCGACGCCTTAACTCCAGGTCATGCTCTCGTAGGCAGAACATTAAAACAAATTCCCGAAGCAACAACGTCGGATTAGGAACTGAGCTGTGTCACTTATTGTCGTCTTATCCAATTTATGCGTGACCAGTTTTGGAACCGCTGATCTCAGGAATACATTCGTACACTTCCATAAAGATATGAATGGACTGTGCCCAAACGTAATCATCAGAATGTACACGATACTATAGACAGTAGATCCTTCTCTACTTCGATGTAGGACATGGCTTTTAGGACGGGTAACAAATCTTAGTCCCGGACAGGATATACTTGTGCGATCTTCCATGGTTAAAACTTCCTTTGGAACCTGCAATCGTCCCATCGTCGAATTGAGCTGATTACCAGTCGTGCGCTGACTCTATGCGGCCAATTGTGCTCCATGGCGGGCAGAACTAAATTTTACTTATACATGGAAATTTATTGTGTGCGTCATGGCGGGCGGCACAAAACTCCTGACCTTCGTGCGTGGAATTTATTTCTTTTAGCGAACAAGGCGGGCGGGATGTTAATGATTTGTTTGATGTTATTGTTCCTCTTTTGATTGACCTTTAGGTTTCATTGATCATAACATGGTCTCCGCCCAATGCTTATTCCCCTTAAAGTTTTTCGTCTGTTTTTGAGTTTCGGGCACTACCTTTTCGTTGTGTGGGAACTCAGGTAGCAGCGTGAGGCTTCTTTTGTTGAGCAGGCTCGAACCCTTTTTCTGCGCTGTTTCGTTTCAATCAACATTTAGGCTTATGTAGCCACTTGGATTCGTGCAACGATTTAAAATCAATTGTGCTTCAATTTAGACAATTCGGGTATTTGAGTCCTTTGATTCAAAGTCAGTTTTTCTTTAATTGTGTAATACTTGTTCAGTGATCTCTCGACTCGATCGTCTTCTGATGTTGTAAGAAGTGACGAGTCGGATGACGTATTACTTCCGGTCGCGTCGGGATCGATCGTACGGTGAACGATGGTCGTAGATTCCGGAGGCTACATCTTTGCCAATTTTCCAAAACAACCAAAACCTTTTTTTGGGTACAAAAAAAGAAGAAAGGTATCTAGATCTTAAAAGGAAGCTGCAACGACTGTACCCAAAATATTCGGTACAATTAATTGTCCTTGTGATAGGTGCTCTCGGGGGTGCGAAACTATCACTGGTTCGTAACCTTAAAGCCATACCCGCGTGCCAAAAATATACCACGGCACTTGCCAGATGGATGCAGAAATCTGTCATCCTTGGGTTGCTTCGTGTCCTCAAAACACACGAGAGATTCGCCGGCCTGTCGTTGTGATTTCCTCGTGTCCTGTGACCACCCATCTCACGGTTGTGAGACGTGGCCATGAATGGATTCCATGAATTCCATGAATTCCGTGAATTCTGCGAATTCCATGCATTCTAAGAATTTCGTAAATTCTGTGAATTCCATGAATTCCGTGAATTCCATAAATACCGAGGATTTCGAGAATTCCATGAATTCCGCGAATCTCATGCATTCCCTTAATTCCAAAAATTCCGTGAATTTTGCCAATTCCATGAATTACCTTGCTTCCGAAAAATCCGTGAATTCTGCGAATTCCATAAATTCCGTGAATTCCACGAATTCCGTGAATTATGTGAATTTCGTAGATTCCATGAATTCCATGAGTTCTGCGAATTCCATGAATTCCGTGAATTCCATGAATTCCGTGAGTTCCATGAATTCCGTGAGTTCCATGAATTCCGTGAATTCCATGAATTCCGCTAATTCCATGATTTTCGTTAATTCCATGATTTCCATGAATTTCATCAATTCCGTCTATTCCATGAATTCCATGAATTCCGTGAATTCTGCGAATTCCATGCATTCTAAGAATTTCGTAATTTCCGTGAATTCCATGAATTCTGAGAATTTCATGAATTCCGTGAATTCCAAGAATTCCATGAATACCGTGAATTCCACGAATTCCGTGAATTCCATAAATACCGAGGATTTCGAGAATTCCGCAAATTCCATGAATTCCATGAATTCCGTGAATTCCGCGAATTCTATGAATTCCGTGAATTCCATGAATTACATGAGTTCCATGAATTCCGCGAATACCATGAATTCCGTCAATTCCGAGAATTCCATGAATTCCGTGAATTCCATGAATTCAATCAATTCCATGAATTCAGAGAATTCCATGAACTCCGTGAACACCATGAATACCGAGACTTCCACGAATTCCATGAATTCCGTATATTCCATGAATTCCCTGAATTCCGCGAATTCTATGAATTTCGTGGATTCCATGAATTCCGTGAATTTCATGAATTCCATGGATTCAATTAATTCCGTGAATTCCGTGAATTCCATGAATTCCACGAATTTCATGACTACCGAGAATTTCGAGAATTCCATGAATTCCAAGAACTCCCAAAATTCCGTGAGTTCCATGAATTCCATGAATTACGTGAATTTCGTGGATTACGTGAATTCGATGAATCCCTAGAATTCCATGAATTCCGTCAATTCATTGAATACCGAGAATTTCGAGAATTCCACGAATTCCATGAATTCCGCATATTCCATGAATTTCGTAAATTCCGTGAATTCCATGAATTCCATGAATTATGTGAATTACGTGAGCTCCATGAATTCCGTGAATTCCATGAATTCCGTTAATTCCATGATTTCCATGAATTTCATCAATTCCGTGTATTCCATGAATTCCATGAATTCCGTGAATTCTGCGAATTCCATGCATTCTAAGAATTTCGTAAATTCTGTGAATTCCTCTTAATTACTGAATGAAAACTAGCTTGACCTTAATACATTGATAGTATATAATTGTCCGTACGAAACACAACACTTATCTTAGTCTAAAATGTAGTTGTTACTTAATATTGAAACCTCTTTAAATTTTTGAGGTTTGAATTTCAATCTTGACAAAGGATATAAATACATAAATAATAGAACGATAATGTTTTACTTAAACGAAGACTAAGTTTTTAATATTGAAACCGTAAAAAAAATGTTACTCCAAAATGACCATAATAAAAACAACAGAATTTAAATGTTTTTAAGGATTTATCAACATCACCACATGTGAATAATCGAAAAACGTTTTTAAACTAAATTTTTAACTATCTATCAGCTAAAAAAATGTATATCAAATTAGAATTTACAATGATATTAATTTTTGACTTAGGTGGTAATTACCTTTGAAGAAGACCTGCAATTAGGTCGAAACGTGCGTCTGTTAAACATAACAAATAAATTTTGATTCTTTGACATCTGAATCCATTGCCTTTTATATGACCGTATGATCAAATTAATTTTATTCACGAAGAATAACTACGTTATTATAAATAATCTTCCATTATAAAAATTATCACCAATATTCAACTACATGGCCTTCAAGTAAATAATCAAGTTATTTACTTAATTTAAACAAATTAAAATTTAATTTTTATGTAATTTAATATTGTGAAAAAATGAATCATTTGATAATCAATTAATCTGTTCACAACATAAAAAGCATTAATCTATCATTTTCATTCAAATAATTTTTACTTCACATTTTTTCAAATTTTCACTTTTATTTCTGAAAATATTACTTATTAGTAACCTTTTATAGTAATTTGAACAAAAATTAAATCATATTTAGATATAATCAATCAGTTCACAAAATAAGAAGTATGGAACTATAACTTTCATTGCAACATTCAGTTAATTTTCACTTTATATTTTTTTCAAATTTAGGTATTAGGAGAGTTTATCAGGCACAAAAATTACATTAATTGTACTTTATAATATATCACTGCTGTGGCGTCACGAGCTGACACTATTTTCTCTTTTTTTTTGTGGGTGATTCTGAAGCCAATCCATGCAGATTATTAAATTTTCCAAATAGGAAAAGAAAACAATCTAAAATATTAAATGTATTTCTAAATAAATTACTAAAACTCAAAACATTCTTTTTGCAAAAATTTACATAAAAGGAAGACTTCTTACAAGAAAATTGAGTAAAATGTGTAAAATCAATTTAAAGAAATCCTAATAATTTAATTCATAGGCAAACCCTACAGATTGGAAAGAATCATGAGTTTAGTGTCTCTATTCAAAATTTTTATAAATTAAGATTGAAAAGAAATCCATTTTATCATGAATAATTTTTGCAGAATAAGCAACAAATTGATTCACGGCGGGAACGGCGTGGGCCGGCGAACTGCATAACCGACGGTCCGATAAAATGCCGGCTGAGTGTGCGAGTAGATTAAAATTATAAAAATCTTTTGTTATGTAAATTAAATAAAAATTTCTTCCTCCAAAGATCACGAAATAATTTATTTTTTTAAGTATAAGTATAGGACAAAAAAATTAATTTTTCAAGGTTAATTTTTTTACAGTAAAAAGATCATTTTCACGAGACATGCCTCAACAATCTGATTTTAGGGTCAAAACCCCGTTGCATTTTGAACGAAATAATTGAACTTTTAGAGGACAGCTTAAATCTTAACAAAAAAGGTGAATTTTAAATCTACAAGGACGAATTTTTTGTCTGAATTTTTCAACCAAATAAGACTAATTTTCATAGCAGGCAAACAATTGAAAAACAGCAACTCGCCAAAAACGCAAACACTAAACGAACAAAACGAATGAAAGCACTTTTCACTCACGTCGTTGATCCGAGCCAAAATTTACGAGTGATCGCCATTATGAACGACAAGAACAGCTGATCCAAAACGCGCATGCGCGTTTTCGATCTCCATCTACTCTCCCTATCAGCCTGCAGCGGTCGGCCAAGTCGCTGGCCCGTCGTTCCTCGCCTTTTGGACGAACGACAGACGGCAATTCTGCCGAAACGGTGTCCGCCGTTCGGTCCATTTTTAGGAGAGGATCTTTTCCATTTGCGACGACGTAAGCTGTACTCAAAACAATTCGGCATAGGGCTGTTCACTCTCGAGTTGAGACTCGAGTGATCGGATACTCCATGCGACTCGGCTGAAATCTAGCGAGTCTAACGACTCGCGGTCGCTTGCGCTTTGGAGTACTCTCTAAATCTGAATCAGTGAAAAGTCAGTAATTGTCAGTGAAATCTCATTAATTCAAATAGCTAGAATCCGGTCACTGAAAACCAGTGAAAAGTTACTTATTTATTCAGTGAAAGTTTTACTTTTGTGAGTTGGCAGGACTGCACCATGTCAATCTAGCAGTCATAATAAAATAAGATTTTAGTAGATTCAACGAATAATCATAGCAAAAACTTCAAACACATAAATGTGATCCAACATTAAAAAATGTGAAAAGATTTGATGCTTCTTAATGGCGAAAAACCTCACATATTTCATTACTTTCAAGATTCGACTGGCATGTACGCACCCTTCAAGTAAGTAATTTTTGTACGAGTTAGAGTATATTTTTCCCGCAGTAAATTCAGCACACTTATAGGCCGAAAATTTACAAATTTATTTCCTAAAAAAATTATTTTTGCTACTTAAGTAAAAGAATAACAACAACGCTATACTTTAAAACTTAGACGTCATGTCTCGCATGGTTTACTCTGGTGTTACTGAATTGATTCGTGAAAAGTCCGGAATCACTGATTAATAGGTGGAATTAAGCGGTTGCGTGACTTGGACGAAACGGGGCCCTCAAGTGGCTAGACCATGTATTTATTGGATCATGCACTATAGTGTTATAGTTCAAATGACATTTACTTGAATCGAAATGAGAGTTTACCGCTTGTTAAGAGACGCCACCAAACCTACATAAACGGCCGCAAAATTCGAACTCAAAGTAAGCAAAGTAAAGTATTTAAAAGGAAATTATAAAAAATGAGCGTAACATAATATGAAACGTGGTCTGTAGCTTGATAAAAAGATTGACTGCAAAGTTGGAATGAATTATTAAAGAAACGAAAAATTTGGTAGGAAGGTAAGTTCTGTCCAACAGTGAGTAAGGTTGATCTTTCACTGTCGAACACTTACCTCTCTAACAAATCTTTCATTTTCCTTTTCAATAATGATTTCCGACTTTACAGTTCAACTTTTCGTCAAGCTATAGTCCATGTTTTATATTTTTTTCCACTCATTTTTTATAATTTTCTTTAGAAAAATTTACTTTGCTTAATTTGAGTTCGAATTTCACGGCCGTTCATCTAAGTTCGGTGGCGCCTCCTCAGGGAGATTCCATAAAGGATGTCACAGTTTTCTGGCGAATTTTCGCCCCCCCCCCCTTCATTGTCACATTGTGTCCCAAAACATGTGCCCCCCCCCATTCGTGTCATGTCAGTGGGTTTTTCTCTAAATATACCAGGAAAATAAATAATCGTCTAGGAAAATTGAAAAAAAGCTTTATTCATGACATTAATTTTATTATATTACTTTAAGCCAAAACTTTTTTTCAAATAAATAAAAAACAAAAATATTTCATACAGGAAATGTTAAATGAAAAGGATTGATGAGAATTCAAGAATTTATGATTTTTAACAAAATTTTCATTGTTTACGTTATTTACATAGTTACTTTTAAGTTATTTACCAATATAAATATATTTATGAATAAATAAAAATGCATAGAAGAAGTTTTACTGTTAAAATATTAAAATTTTGTATTGTAAACTAACTAAATTTGAATTTACCGCCAATTTAGCGAAAAATTAGGTTGAAATTTGAGGTTATGTCGACTTTGGATCGTTATCTTAAATTCTCAAAGAATTTGTCCCCCGGTTATATTCTCGGCAATATCCTCATTCTCGTTACCATTTTCAAACTGGTAATATAACCGACTCAGAACTCTAACGAGCGGTGAACTCTCCCATTTGATTCGATGAGGTTCATGGTGCAAAACTAATTGTAGATGGCAGCACCGAGCCGA
Organism: Andricus grossulariae; assembly: GCA_011634705.1. Classification (NCBI taxonomy): domain Eukaryota; kingdom Metazoa; phylum Arthropoda; class Insecta; order Hymenoptera; family Cynipidae; genus Andricus; species Andricus grossulariae. The sequence continues at coordinate 181,542,108 of JAABKJ010075445.1, forward strand.
GTACTAGACCCTCTGTCGATGAGAAACGAAAAAAATATGGTGCTAGATGAACGGTTGCTTCTAATTAAATATATTATTATTATTATATCATTAAGCCGTTTCCCTTTCGGGGTAGGCGTGAATTGCTCGGTTGGATAGTAGTAGTTACCTTAGATCGATATTGTTGATTTCCAGTTTCACAGTTCGTGAAATTTATCTACATATGATCGATCGTTACCAAAATTTATTTTATAAATTAAAATTAAATTGAAAATTATTTATAAATTTTCAAACTCCATCTAGTTTGAAATGATAAAATTTTACGTGTACGAATTAGTTTCGACGTCGCGGTTCGAGGGACGTTTTGTATGTGATTTGAGGTAGAAATTTAGAGGATGTTGGTTATTTCGATGTTAGTATTTGCTCCACCAGTTAGACTTGGAATCTAGAGACAACTAAACTGAAAAAGGCTCGAATTCAAAGATAACGCTAGAAAGGTAAAGCCGGGATTCGCGAAGAGGAAAGGGGATACCTCGCCCATCGCTTACCCCAGGGGGAGAGACTATTCGATTTCCTCATCGGATTTGTTGTTACGACTGAGAAAGGCGAAAAACTTTCGGTTTATCTTGTGGTAGAAAAGTTTGCTTCCTTTGCGGTTTATTGCTAGTGAAACATTCTATCCAGCAATGATTCGAAGTTAGACAATGTGTTGATCAATTTACTGTTCATAACATCTGACCTATTTCAGCTATTAGTTTCAAAGTTGGTACGAAAATTGACAAGTTGTGGATAACTCGCTCAGATAACAAAACAAAAATTTTAATCGAATCGCATTGATATGTTATTTATAGTCATTTTTAATAAACAAATTGGATAAACAAAGACAAAATTTTTGGCTATTTGCGTTCACAATTTTTGCTTTTTACTCAAGTCTGTTTCTAAATACATTGTCGGAGAGGATTTGCTACAAAGAATTGTTGACTATTAACAGTTCTTAATGTTGTGGAAAAATCATGTAAACCATTTATTGAAGAAACGATCGAAGAGTGCATAAAACCTCATAAACATGCAGTTTGTTTATGCATATCGATAAGTTGGATTTGTGACAAATGTTTGTAGTTACCATACTTTCTTGATTCATTTCAAAGTGATCAAGATGAAAAAAGAATATTTTTTATTCAATGGAATTTCAAAAATGGGCTTTTATTTAATTAAATGATTGATAAAATTTGAGGATTTTAATTTGCAACAGAGATTCGTAGTTTATTATATTTTTTGAGAGAATAATGATAGATATTATAAATGTCAAAAAACGCTTGCAGGTGCCTATTTTCATTAAGCTAATCTAATGTAAAGTAGAAGAAGAGAAAGAAATTCTGTTAACAAATAAAATGGATTTGTTTTTTTTCAATAACGTTTTTATAACAATAACAATTGGTAATATTCAACAATTTTTGTAGTTAAGCGTCTCCGCTAACGCATCTTGAAGGCAGATTTGTAAAAAATGTCGAATATACGCATTTTTTCTTATAATTGTTTTCAACAATCATAATTATATATATATATATATATACGTAATGTCTTCGCGCCCATCCCAACCCAAGAACTAATTGTATTATCAACATCCGATGGTGAAGCCTTTGCAATATTGGAAAGTAGTAATCTTCTCGCTGGAATATATGCAACTGCTAGATATCGAGGTAGAAGACGGGCAAAAATAAACATGGAAAGCGGCTCGATTACCCCATTGACCTCAGATGAAATACGGGAAATTCCAATAGGCACCACTCACCCGATTTCATATCATTTCAAAATAGAGTGCTTGTGATACGAAGTCGGATTAAATGTTAAAAGTAACTTTCAATTACAAATAATAATAAAAATAAATGTATTATGGATCTCGAGGCTTCATTCTTTCATCAATTCCCCAGTCAGTCTTTTTCAGAAAAAAAAGGTTCTCTTGATTTGCTCACGATAATATTTTTCAGGAAAATAATTAGTATAGGTTCATAAGGATTTATCTATGACACTTTTTCCATAGTTTCTGGTATTTCATCTGTACTTTACTGAGATAATTTTAGAAAAAAAATTATTATTTGGAAGAAAAGTGGGAAATGACTGGGACTTTGGTCAACTTTTTGGCAATCACCAAGACATCTATTTTAGGTAAAATAATGTTGTGATTTAATATGTAATTGCTTCCTCATAGAGGACGCTTTGTAATGATGAAAGTTTTCAAACTATATTTTTTGACATTTTTTAACATAATTCGACCTAAGGTGTCAACAATACTCTGTTTATGATAACTCAATAATAAATTGAGCTTCCCAGGTGGAAATTTCAGTAGTCCGCTGGAGTTCACCAGTGGAGTACAGACAGCCGTTGGTTTGTCCAGTACTGGTGATTGTTTAATGTACAATAATGTGAACTAACACTTTAAAAAATGGAGATAACACTTTTGTACATTATTGTACATTAAACAATCAACAACGTAAAAAATTGTTATGAATATTGTATTTGTCTAAATAATTATTTTTTAGCGGTGATTAAAAACGCTCCTGGGGGTATTTTATTGAAGTATCTACTAATGTGTTAGAAACTATTTTTGTCCTGATAAATTATTTTACATCGAGTTCCAAATTGTTTATAATAATTCAATTGTTCAAAAATATTTTTTTTTCATAATTCAAAAAACCCTAGAAGTATGGCCGAGACGCATCCAGATATGTTTTCGGTTTTTTGAATAGACAATTCTTTTCTTGAAATAAATTCCCAAATTTTCAAATCTATATGTATAGCTGAATTCAGGGTCATCTAATGCATAACCTACACTTAGCTCATGATGCTAAAAATATAGGTTGTGAGCTCGAAGTAATAACGGCATTTACGTTTGAAAATTTTCTTCGAAAATTAAAAAGATTAGTTCGCAGTTGAAACCGAGCTCTGGCTCAAATTTTTCGACGGTTACATGAGAAAGCTTTCCTCCCAGTAGAACCGCGGTAAATGACACGTATGGCCACGTCTCACGACCGCGTGATGGGTGGTCACAGGGCAATATGAAATTACAACGACAGGCCAGCGAAAACAAAACAAATATATATATATATATATATAATTATACACAAAAATAAATAACATCAAAATAAGCCCAGTGAGCAAACGAAAGAATAATCATTAAGAAATTCAATTTGTAAAAGAATAATATCATATAGTGAAAGCATATATACAACTTTTCTGATGTACTTATAAAACACTTTCTTGATCATATCACGTAATTTATTTTAATTTTTTTATATATCTTATATTATAGAAAATGTCAAGTATAGAATCCGAAATTTGTTGATAGATAGAGAAAGTATATGTAAATAGAAAAGGCATTTATCAGTGGAAAAATGCAAAAATACTAATTCATTTGTTTGAGTTTGGTCATTACTTTTCTTGAATTTCTAGGATTATGTAACATGAGAATTAATATTTCCATGATGAGCACTTAAGGCACATTCATCATCTTCTTGCTGTTTCTTTAAATATTTCAGCATGTTTGAACCAACGAACTGTAACTAATTGAATTCATTAATTTAAACTGTCTTTCAGCTTAAAGCCAATTAGCTCCTATTCTGACACGAGGTTGCTGAGTTCAGAAAAACATTCGAGGCTAGATTTTTTTCAAAATACGAGACAAGTTCAACGTACCAAAAGCGTCAACGATTTGGAAGAGCCTTCCACTGATGGAAACATGATACGAGATCTATTTTTCAAGTGTCCCAATTTCAGCGAGAGCGAAACGTTACAGATACCATTTCTATCTACATTTTATCAATAATCTACTATATTTCATTCTAAATCTTTGTTTCCATAAAAAAATGTGTATCTAGAGAAACCTATATTCAAATTATGATTAAATTAAAGTGTTGTAATTGAAATTGTAAACTTCTTGCATATTCCAACCAAATGCAAATCTGTGATCTGATTTAATTTAGTTTGTTTATTATTATTGAATATTGTTAAAAATTGTATTGAAATCAAAATAATCAAAATAATTTGGAATTTAATATTTCTCAACGTTTTAGTAACTCAGAGAGAATTTTTCAGTGATAAAACATGGCGCATGTTCAGACTTTAATACTAGGAGTGCAGTAGAAACAATCACGTATTGTCAGACAAAGGATGAGGAATTAATGGTTTCACCGCTCTTCAGATATAATTTATTTAAAGTAAACTTAAGATTACTATGCAGGATTATGAAATTAATTATATATAATTATATCTATAATTGATTAATTAATTATAGATATATATATATAATTGATTTAGTATATATAATTAAAAACTAAAGGTTAACAACCACCGCAGGGTCCCACCGGGAGCAACTGTCATCTAAAAAATGACATCGTCCAAATTTGCGATCTCTGGTTTTTAACGGATCTTTACGTTTTGGCACTCACAGATTCCAAAAATCATACAATTTGGTCGGTGTCTGTATGTCTGTCTGTCTGTATGTATGTCTGTTCAATAAACAAATTATGTAAACAATTACATTGTTATTAACATTTTTCCAGATTTTTATAGTTTAATGCCAAAAATATTAGCAAAACATATACTAATGCACGGGTAAATCATTATTCAAGCTGCCAGAACATTCAATCAACAATAATTAATAAATTACCAATTGTTTTTATCCCCTCCACGTTCACTCCTTGATGTTATACCATACAGCATATAGATTTGAATATTGAGCTATTATTATAAATAAAATCATAAGTCCCATCGAAAAAATGAAGATACCCCTATATTCATTTCGGAAATATCTCCAGGCGTTTTTTTCATTTTTTGAAAAAAGTTATTTTTTAAACAATTATATTGTTTTTAATTTTTGAGAATTTATTTAACAATAACGGAAAATAATTTAAAGTTACTTACTACAACGTAATGTACACTAAGGTATCATAATTGGGGAAAAATTTCAATAATGAAAAAAAGTTGGTTTAAACATTGTTTTTACCCCCTCCACGTTCATACCATCACGTATTCCCACGGTACATATAGATTTGAATATTGATCTATTATTATAAATAAAACCATAAGTCCCATCGAAAAACTGAAGATACCCCTATATTCATTTCGGAAATATCTCCAGGCGTTTTTTAGATTTTTGGAAAAAAGTTATTTTTTAAACAATTATATTGTTTATAATTTTTTATATAATATAAAAATATTTAATATAAAATTTTCAATTTATATTTTTAAGTATGTACCGACTGAGTATCGGCTATTCTTATGAAAGCGCGGGGGGCAGAGAGTGCGGGGGCAAAGTAGTTCGCTGGCGCAATCTACGGGCTGAGAGGCATGGGGGGATCGGGCAATTTTGGCCCGGAGCGCCGTCTACAATTAGTTCCTCGAACTAAACCCACTACCGTATCTAGGCCTATATCTTTGTTAACGTCAAGGTATAGAGGTGGAGGGGGTAAAAACAATGTTTAAACCAACTTTTTTCATAATTGAAATTTTTTCCCGAAAATGATACCTTAGTGTACATTATGTTTTAGAAAGTAACTTTAAATTATTTTTAATTATTGTTAAATAAATTCCCAAAAATTATAAACAATATAATCGTTAAAAAAATGACTTTTCAAAAAATGAAAAAAACACCTGGAGATATTGCCGAGATGAATATAGGGGTATCTCCAGTTTTTCGATGGGACTTTTGGTTTTATTTATAATAATACAAAATATAAAATGCTAAAGTTTGATTATTTGTAACAGTGTAACCTAAAAATCGGAAAGAAAATAGAAAATGTTGTTCAAAAAACCGAATCTAGCCGGCAAAACAGACCAATATTTAGATGAGGTATGCAAAATATCAGACAAAAATATTCAGCCGTGCGGCCGCAAACTGGAATCCCGTTTTATAATGCTGATAAGGCCCCTTAAGTATAGCGCGTTTCGAGACCGAGAGACACTTATCCCCGCGGCCCCGTAGTTGTACACTTCGACGCTGCTTAAATAAACGCAAGCTTTTTACCTTACAAAGTTTACCTTATTCAACGCTTGCATGCCACATTCACAGCTGCGTCACACCCGATCCCCGTTACGGCTAGATCGCCCTATATGCCCTGGACCACTCAAACCACCCTTGCCCTTCTTTGAAGCAGATGTCCGTTACGGAGAGGATTACTTCCGTACCGGCGGTAATTATGGTCACCGCACCGTCGCCCTGGTGATCCTGGACATCCCTCCTCTGTTATTAAATAATGACAACGTTCCCTATAAAATTAAGTAATCCCCACTTTATTTAATTTTAAATAACTTTTGAATCAGTCTCAGCCCACGGACTGACCTCATTATCAAGGAAAAGAATTTTTTAATGTTTTAAGTTTAAAAATATTGTTGTTAAAATTTAAAATAACAATAATTTAAAAAAAGGTTTCTAGATGAACAATTTTGTTTGAAAATATGCATAATATTTAAAAAGATTACGAAAATATTTTCAAAACTCGAATTTTTAATTTACAAAACATTAAAACGAAACTTAGAGATAAATCAGTGATGATTTGAATCCCGTAAAATTTGTTTACACGTGTGTTCCCTTAAAATCTTCGAAAATTTTTGTATTTTTCGCATCTTGAAAAGGAACTGAAACCCAGTTCGAAACGCGCCGATGCTTTATTATCAAAAATAAATTTAACATGCGTGCTCGTAATTTAAAAAAAAAATATATCTTTTATTTAATTTACTTTTTTGAAAGCTTTAAAATAAATTCGACTGAGATTTTATTAAATATTTATCTTTTATAAAATTTGAATTACAATTTCTCCATAAATAAAAGTTAAGTATTTCAAAATCGACCTGCAATAAAATTTACTTATCCATTTTAATTAATACACCAAATTTTAAATGCATAAATCAGTAAAAATAATGTAGACATAAAAAAATGTTTACATAAAATAACATATTTTTTACTTAGTGAATACTCATTTTATTTTTAAACCTAAGGCACAGAATATATTTAAAACCATCCACGTACCACTTGAACATGTTAAAAAAAATTATTTTTAATTATTAATGAAAAATAAAAAAAAATTGAATTTTTTAACACTTCAAATAAGTGCGCGAGTGGCTTTATACACCTGTCTGGTCAGTCGTTCATCTTTCATTCTTTCAACATGTCCGAACCACCTTAACTGATTTCTTTCCCATATATCAACTAGTGATGAAAATCTGTAGTTTTTTAACAGAGAATTAATCATCTTGCTGAAAAATTAAACTATTTGGTTAAAAATGTACTGTTTTGTTCATGTTTTTGAAGAAATTTTGTTTCTTTATTGAGTAAAAAATTTTTCTCGGTTAAAAAATCGTATTTTGATTTGAAAATAGTATCTTCAGTCTCATTTTTTTCGAAATAGCAGCAAAACCAATAAGTGTCAATAGCGTGACGAGGAATCCGACACTTGAAACTGACTGCACAACTTTTTTTTTAAACGGAAACAATGAGTTTCCGTCCACCGTGACGTTTTTCACGTCTAGTAACCGAACGACGCGAAATTTCGAAGGTTAGGTTTCCTCCTCTCCTCCTAAAAGCCCCAAAAACTCTGAAACTACAATCACAAAACCGGACCACCCTCGCGAAAAAGATTGCAAAAAAATCAAACTACATTCCTCACTTCAAATAAAGGACAAAAAAACCCGACTGAACCCACCACAAATTAAAGAATATGAGAAGCATTTTCTACACGCGTTCTAAAAAAAGCGCCGACTCCTCTCGCCAAGTCTTGCTTTGTTTACACTCGAAATGTCTAAATTTGAAAAAAACAGAAAGAAAGAAAGAAAGAAAACTTACGTGTGATTAGAATTCCGGTGGATTAGTTCCACTGCTTTTTTCAGCGAATCGGGATGGATCTATCAAGAAGGATAAATGGATCCGAGAAAGCTGGCGAACATTTTCGACGAGTCGCGATTCGAAATAGTTCTGAGTGTTCGCGAGTTAAATCAAAAGGCTGATAAAAAAAGACATACTTGTTTTTATTCGGATTCGGAATTGTGAGTTGTGACTGAGGTCGGCGAGGAGAATTTTAAAGGGGACAGCTCGATGCCGGCATGGCACGGCAGTTGAGAGGTTGAGAGCAGACTGGCATGGACTGACTGGCAGACAGTGTAGACATGAGAATGAGTGACTGGCTGACTGGAGTGACTGGCTCAGTGCGGCACTGACGGAGAGTATAGAAAATCACTAAAAATGATACGTCTGTGTCTATAGGCCGATCCGATAGGCGCAGTTAGGCACCTGGCACAATGGGCAGAACTACTCAGAAGCCGACAAATGCCATTGACTTTGCCCTTTCCTTCGCAGTTCGCTCAACAATATTCAAATATTATTCCAGTGCCAATTTTTTGCGATCGAGATACTCTTTTCGGGAATTCGGATATCAGGCGTAGTTTATCAACTGCGTTTTACCAATTGTAGTTGAATCTTCAACAGAATAATTAATTTTTTTAATCAAGAGAGATGAATTTTTAAATAAAATAATCAAATTTTCAGTTTCGAAATTAATTTTCAACCAAATAAAATACATTTTTAATTGAAATAGTTGAATTTTCAACAGAAAATTAATTTTCAATCAGAAACTGCGCAAATTAGAATAAGCGTGTATAGGGGGTGTAGAATAAGGAAACTGTAGAATAAGCGAACTGTAGAATAAAAGAAAGTTGAGTGTGTATAATAATTTTTTGAACTAAGAAAAAAGTGCTGTGATTTATAAAAAACTCAAAATCGTTGGCCCTTAAAGACCTTCGAATCAAGTTTCAAATTTCAACTCAAAAAATACATTTTCTTATAGGAAATCAATTTCGCATTTTTTCTCTGGATACAATGCTGTGGCTTTTTCCGTTTTTAATGTAAGCCCAAAAACACCGTTTATACACACATACGAAAACGTATTTCTGCAAACTTCGGAAATTCATGGAAATTTGTGATAATTTTGTGAATTTTGTGAAAAAGAAAAAAGTTATACGATTAACAAGGGAATAATTGTTAAGGCAAATGAAAATGGTTTAATATTATTCTTGAAATTTATCAACTGTATCATTTATCCCGAAAAGCTTCGGTGGCTCAGACGATAGCACGTCAGGCTTGCGTGCAGGAGGACTGTAGTTCGATACCTCAGCCGGTACTAATGAATATTTTTCTATGTACTTCTTCCGGGGTTTTGGTGTCCAATTCAGCGATCTCCTTGGGCTTGAGGCCTCTACGGGGGACTCACAATCGGTTATTGCTAGTCGATTTCGAATAATAAAGACACACACACACAGACACTTGCACAACATACCAGGGCTTTAGAACATATAAAGTTGCAAAATGTTAAGTTTAAAACTAAAATTAGAATAGGTAATTTTTCAGTTGAGAAATTAATTTTCTAATGAGAGGAATTAATTTTTAACATAATAGCTACATCTTTAATCAATAACATCAATGTTAAACAAGGTAGTTCAACTTTTATCCAAGTATTTGAATTTTCAACCGAAAATGCAATAGTTGAATTTTCAGTTTAAAAAATCAATTTTAAACAATCTTCAAGCAGTAAAGAAATTGTTTACAAATTATTTTGACTTTCTAACAATTAGTTGAATTTTCAACAGAAAAGATGAATTTTCACTGCAAAATTTAATATGTTAATTTATATGAATATTGAAGAAATTAGCTGATGATAAATCCATCTCATGTTTAACGTCTGGGAATATACTAGATGAACGTGGTGACAAAAGTCAAAACGATTGCTTGCAGATAAAAATGGTATAATTTATTGTGTCAATATCATAAAGAAATTGAAACGTATGACGTTTCGAAACATGTACCAGTTTCCTCATCATTTAAAAATTAATCTAAAATGTAAATAAAAGTAAATAGTAATAATAATAAATATATAACAAGACAAAAGAAGCTCTAAAAAATGGAAAATTAGCTCACCATTAAAATCAGGTTAAAAAGGTTCAGACTGAGTTAAAGAACAAAGATAAGTAGGAATTATTGTGGGTTATTGTTGTTTTTGAAGCCTATAGCGCTTTTGACATTTTTGGAAAAACATTTTTGCTTCAGAAAATTTTTCTACAGAAAATTCGCTATCGAAATTTTTAATGTAATTGTTGTTATTGTAGCCGGTAGCGCTTTTGAGATTTTTTGGAAAAAAATTTTTCTTCTGAAAATTTTTCATCAGAAAATTTACTATCGTAATTTTTAATGTTATTGTTGTTATTGAAGCCGGTAGCGCTTTTGACATTTTTGGGAAAAAATTGTATCTTCAGAAAATTTCTCCTGAGAATATTTACTGTCGACATTTTTAATGTTATTGTTGTTATTGAAGCCGATAGTGCTTTTGACGTTTTTGGGAAAAAAATTGTTCTTTAGAAAATTTTTCCTTAGAAAGCTTACTATCGAGATATGTAATGTTATTGTTGTTATTGAAGCCGATAGTGCTTTTGACATTTTTGGGAAAAAATTTTATCTTCAGAAAAATTTTCCTCAGAAAAATTACTATCGAAATTTTTAATGTTATCGTTGTTTTTGAAGCCGGTAGCGCTTTTGAAATTTTTGGCAAAAAATTTTATCTTCAGAAAATTTTTCCTAAGAAAATTTACCATCGAAATTTTTAATGTTATTGTTCTTATTGAAGCCGATAGTGCTGTTGACATTTTTGAGAAAAAATTTTTTCTTCAGAAAATTTTTCCTCAGAATATTCAGTATCGAAATATTTTATGTTGTTGTTATTATTGAAGCCGATAGTGCCTTTGACATTTTTGGGAAAAATTTTTTCTTCAGAAAATTTTTCCTTCTGAAAATTTACTATCGTAATTTTTAATGTTACTGTAGTTATTGAAGCCGATAGTACTTTTGACATTTTTGGGAAAAAATTTTTTCTTCAGAAAATTTTTCCTCAGAAAATTCACTATCGAAATTTTGAATGTTATTGTTGTTATTGAAGCCGATAGCGCTGTTGACATTTTTGGGAAAAAATTTTGTCTTCAGAAAATTTTTTCTCAGACAATTCACTATCGAAATTTTTAATGTTATTTTTGTTATTGAAGCCGATAGCGCTTTTGACATTTTTTGGAGAAAAATTATTCTTCAGAAAATTTTTCCTCAGAAAATTCACTATCGAAATTTTTAATGTTATTTTTGTTATTGAAACCGATAGCGCTTTTGACATTTTCGGGAAAAAATTTTTTCTTCCGAAAATTTTTCCTCATGAAATTTACTATCGAAATTTGTAATGTTATTGTTGTTATTGAAGCCGATAGCGCTGTTGACATTTTTGGGAAAAAATTTTTCCTTCCGAGAGTTTTTCCTCAGAAAATTTACTATCGAAAATTTTAATGTTATTGTTGTTATTGAAGCCGATAGCGCTTTTGACATTTTTGGGAAAAAATTTTTTCTTCAGAAAATTTAAAATTTATTAATAATTATTTTTAGAAACAGAAATAATGCTTTTGGGTAAATTGGAACTTTTTTATATCAAGTCTCTCCTTAGGAAAGACACAGAAATAATGAAGCAGTGTTTTCGTTTAAGGATAGATTCGATCTCCGTATATCATCATAACGCAAAATGGATTTTTGGTTACGTTGCATTTGCACAGGACGCTCAACTCAAAGGACCAGAGTGTAGACTAAATTGCATGCACAAGCAAAAGTACGCAGCAAAAGTACGCAGCAGCTGCCCCTACACTTTATGTTAAAAACTAATTTTGTCGAAACAAATACCTCGTCTCAAAATGAATTTTCACGATGATTCCGGGATACAATTGGAACAAAACCCAATGCTCTGGAACAGTTGCTAATCTTAGGTGACCTAAGTCCTCAGGTTAGTAGAGCCACTGGTATGATATCGGTTGACATTAATTGCACTGTAATTCGTCCCTGCTCATAAATATCTCGGACAAAATGATATCGAACATCAATGTACTTAGTCTTGGTGTGGTCAAAACGACTTTGAATAAGTTTTTAGGCACGTTGGTTTTCATTATGAATAGTAGTACATTCTTGAGATCCACTTATTTGTTATAAAATACCCTGGAGATATATGGCTTCCATTTTCGATGCCGATAAGGTAATTTATTCTGCCGCAGTCCTCGATAATGCAACTGTACGTTGCTTGCGTGACTTGCATGAAACCGTACCATAGAACCGGCAGAATAAATGTAAAACCGGTGTTTCACCGGCAATCACTTTTATCACCTACCCACATCAGCAACTCCAAACATTTTTCTTGCAGTTTTCCTATAAACGAGGCAAAAGTTTATAGTGCCCCTTAAATAAATGAGGACATGGTTGGCAACCTTCCAGTGTTCGATATTATAACATGAGTTGAATTGACTCAGAAAGCTCACTATTAACGCAAAATCCGGTCTTGTTGATGTTGCTAAAAACATCAGTGTGCCGATCAGGGAGTCCTGGACAAATTTTCAAATCGCTCATGCTTCTTGAACTATTGAGGCATCTAGTGAAACATAGCAAATTCTGCATTGTTCTCCGTTGACGGTCTGGATTACATCAGAAACGTTAATTTCGCACAATGGAAGCATATCCACATTTTTCAAAATTGGAGTCTTAATGAAATTGGCAGAGATGTGATTTTCAGTGGACTGGGTTTAATAAGAAGATTAGGTTATCGACTCAAGTAGTGATCATTTCACGGAATCTTGAGACGGAACCGTAGCATTGCGTGAGCAATTAAATATCAGTAGGATGGATGAGAGTCGACGGAAGAAGTACATCACGTGTTACATACTTCCGCAGTAGACAAGAAAATTACTGAATTCGAGTATTTCTTATATTGCTCATCATGATAGTTGTTATCGTGCTAAGTTTCTAGAATTTTCTTGACGTCAAAACAAAATATTGCGTAATTGTGAGAGACGAATTTGCGTAAACAATTTCAAGGTTACTTATTATCTCAATTGAGCATTTGGCGTAAACACTTTCAAGGTCATATTGTATTTGTCCTTGCATTCTCTGCTGCAAGTTATTAGTCAAAGTTTTCATTACGCAGCTGAAGTGGTTCATGTCCGTGCTAAGTTTCTAGAATTTTCTTGACGTCAAAACAAAATATTGCGTAATTGTGAGAGACGAATTTGCGTAAACAATCTCAAGGTTATTTATTATCTTGATATAGAAATGGCTCGCCTATCTACTTTCATGATATATAACTCATCCCTTTTTTAAAAGTGAATATAAATATTTGCATCTATATTTTCCATAAAAAAAACTCATAATTCTATTTTGAAGGCACAATAGTGTATTCATTACATTTATTGGATGATGAATAAATCACGAGTTTTATGTAGGGAATGGATTAAAATCAACGGTAATGTATTGTTTCTATAATAATGTACATTTGCATCAATTATGTCTATCTGGAACAATCTGATACTTTATATATACGCATTTCGTATTTATATAAGCGTTTCAATGTGGATTTGATGTTTTCTATATTGAAAATCAGCATTATTGACTATTTTTTTGGATAATTTTAAATGCTCTCTAAATTAAACAGTTTTTTAAATACAAAATAAGGTCTCGCAATCAATTTGTGTCTACTAAGGGTGGCTTAAGTAATTGGAAAGAGGGAACATGTAACTGATGCCTATCTCAGGCCTCGGACTCACTTTAGAGATCAAAAATAGTGTAAATAGTGTCAAATTTTTTTAAAATAGTTTAAAAATAGTGGCACAAAATTTTCCGGGTATTAAAAATGATCTTCGATGTTTATTACAATTTTTTTTTAGTCTATAAATTATAGAAAATCCTATTTATTTATCGCAGGCTTTACAGTATTCCCCCTTTTTTTGATCTGTCCATTTGAATGCGGACTGAAGTAATAGAACCTAATAATAAAATCCAACTATTTTTGGTTGGAAGCTCATTTTTCTCCTTTAAAAATTGATCTACTTCGGTTGAAAATTAATTTTGTTGTTAAAAACTCAAATTTTTGAGTTGAAAATTTAACTATTTTGTAGAAAAAATCGTATTTTCGGCTCGAAAGGTAAACAATGTTGTCTAAAATTTAACTATTTGGTCGAAAATTTGTGTATTTTGTTGACATTTATATTTTTTGAAGAAAATAAATTTTTTGATTAAAAATGCAATCGTTTGGTTGAAAATTAATCTGTTTAGATGAGGATTTAAGTACTTTGTTGAAAATTTGTCTTTTTCGGTTAAATCCAACTATTTTTTATTTTAAATTAAAATATTATTTGTTGAAATATCCAGGGATAAGCAAAATGCATCGAATCTTATCCATCTCGAGTACTCACTCCTGAAGGCCCGGATTAAGAAAGCACAGGTGAAAAACTTCCGCCAACAGCTCCTCGACAAGAGCGTCTGACAAACGTGAGATGGGTGGTCACAGGAATCGACGAAATTACAACGACAGGCCGGTGAAGCCCTCGTGTGTTCAGATGACACGAAGCGACCGAAGCATGACAGCTTTCTGCTTCCATCTCGCAAGTGCCTTGGCATATTTTTGACACGCGAGTAAGGCTTTGAGGTTACAAAGCAGTGTTGATACCTCTCTTGCTTTTCTTTCTCCTTAGCAGTGATGATGTAATCGGATGGAGCTGAGAATTCGAGCACACGATGTCACTCCGAAAATCGTTGTTGCAGAAAATTTGGCACTTCTCGTTTTGGACAATTGACTCTATCTCTCGGAGCGTTCAGCAGGGCAGGTTCGCGGCCAACACTTCAAGAGCAACAAATATGGTAATAAATAACTCTTAGGGTCGCATTATGTCTGCAGATATACGTCGTTCCTGCGTAGGTGGGACACCCCGATAGTATGTGTTCTAGGTACTCAGCGTGTGCATGACACGTTCTGAACCCATCGCTGCGAACTTCTTGACATAAAATGCGGTTGCAGTATGCTAAGGTGGAGATGAGATGTTCTGGCATGCGAAAATAAAACTCTCTGTACTTGAATTAAGCCCTGATGATCTGAGGAAAGCAAAAGTTTGCTCCTTCGACAAGGACTGTTTGTCTACATTCCTGTGAAAATTTCCGTGCATTTTCTTGTCGAGTAGCTCTTGATGCAATTTTTGAACTTCTGCTTCAAAGAGACTCCTTTACTGATGTTATGTCCAGAATGCGGCTTTGAGGCACGCCCAAGTATGTATATGTCTCTCCAGTGTTAAGATGTCTAATAAAACTTATATCCACAAGCTCAGGGTCCTTGGAAATGCCAATAATTCTTCCTTTCTTCTGATGAATTTTGGCAGATTGATCCAACAAAAAGTCCATCTCAATCTCTCCTGTGTACTTCTTGACGATATTTATGGCTGTTTGAAGTTTGCCCTTACCAGAGGCACAGATTTTCAGGTCATCCATATAAAATACATGAGTGTCCTTATGCTCGCGCTGGTTAGTATCGCCACAGATGTATCCAGAGAAATTTCGTAGTCCGAAAGATAGAGGCAGAAGTGTGATGCAATAAAGCACAGGGCTCATTTTATCGCCCTGAAAGACGCCCATCTGGAAGATGGCGTTGTTTGTTGTCACACGATATTTTCCAAATCAGATAGTTAATCTAGTTTTCCAAAGAGGCAACAATCTCTCTATGCATCTCACTATGTGTGGATGCACCTTCAAGCTTTCCAGCAGACAGATGATAAGTCTATGAGAGGAAGCAAATGAGTAGGTGTACTCTGGTAGTGTACTGACAAATAGTTTATAAGAAATACACAATAAAAAGAGTTCACGGTGTGAAAAACGCAGGAAATGAAAGACCTTCGCTTGGGTGATTGCTAGAGAGATTGATCGGAGCACTGACTCGGAGCCGTGCTGTGGAACAAACGTGTTGTTTCAATAAGCAGCATCGAAATTCTAGATTAATCACCTAATGCTAATCGCAAAAATGTACGATTCAGGTCAAACGGTGAAGCCATTTAGTCTGATTTTTTTATGAATGCTTCAAAGAGTATAAGGACTTCGGATAGAGGCCGCTTTTTCCGAGAAAAAAATGTGTTTTTCATGTGAAAATGAAAAGAAAAAAATTGGCCTCAAGAGCATAATTGTAGTAAAGTGTTCTACTATTCAGCGAAGCAGGGAGCAGAAAAGAAAATTTCACAACTCGAATTATCCTTTGGGCGACACTAGCTAAATGAAGGGATAGATAGTCACGAGATTGGGCGGTCGTAGGTGTTTTTAGGGTAGATAATATCGTGAAATGCAGATTGTGAGTAAAATAAAACTGTAAACAATATAATATATTTCATACTAAATTCGCCCCGTACTCACGCATACAACATTCACGCTGTATTAGTGTTTTAAAACTCAATTTTTAAAGATATATTAAAATATCAAATTAAATTGCGCATCTTCTTTTCCTGTTGTGAAAATTTATAAGAAGTGTATTTGTTGCAATAAATAGGAAATGTTACTTTTTTTCTACAAAATCACCTTCTTTTAGATAATTTTACTGTATTCTATGTACATGAGAAATATTATTTTTGCGGAAAAAGTATCTTTCACCAAAATTCTTCATACTCCTTAGAGTATTTGTACACAAAATCAGACAAAATAGCTTCATCATTGGGTCTGAATCCTATATTAGCGATGTACACTCGATTTCCAGGGTCCTTGAATTATCATGGTTTAGGGTCTGGTTATGGGCCGAACCCTCACTAGAACATTATGGCCCACGGAGCCTCTACAAGTTAGGGGTTCCGATCCCTACATCAGTTATGTAATAGACAAGTTGCAGAAACTAAGAGAATGTAATGATAGAAAAAAAGATCTAAAAGCTTGGTGAGAACTTAATGAATTTTCATTTTCCAAGCTTGTTTTGAAGATTCAAAATTTTTAGTGTTGTAATTAATATTCTCTTTGTTGTGGCTTTTTCTAAAAAAAATTTCCAAGTTTCGCTTAGAGTGTTTTGACAATAAGTAAAGTTCAACAAGCATAATTGATTGGACAATCTATTATTGCTTATACCTATCTTCTCTTAGACAATTGCTAGGAAATTGAATTTTCTTTGGAAATGCTTTTACTTTCCTTTGGCTTTTTAGTTATGAATAAGTGATAAATAAACGACGAGGTTACATGAACGTTGGGTCAATATGCACCCGGAATATGCTCATAAAACGCCTCAGTATTTAAGAGATCAGGTATACTTTTTGCGCAGAAACGGATATGAAGATCTTTATCGGCAAGAAGAAGAGCATCATCCTCAAGCGAAAATAACACCCGTTCCAGCAAGACCACCTTTATTATTATTATTATTATTATTATTATTATTATTATATCATTAGGCCGTTTCCCTTTCAGGGTAGGCGTGAATTGCTCGGTTGGATAGTAGTAATGTGTGGATGAGTATATAGGTATAGGGTAGATAGGTATATGGGTGTAAGGTATAATCTTGTTGTAACGGCTGTCTTCTCAAAATGTCAATAACTCTGGGTGGAATAATTACATTGGAAATATTCAAAAACCAAGGGTCTGGTTGATCTTGAAAAAGAAGAATAACTGAGTGAATGTTTAAATACCAGAACCGGGTGAGCGCTCGAAAACGTGAAAAAGTATTGTCCAATCGTCTTGTAATATCGAAATATTGAAGTTCAAAAAATTAATTGAAAAAAAAACTATTTACTTGTAGAGAATATCAATATGGAACTTATGTCGATTCAAAGTTTTTCTTCCCGATGTATATTTTTAATAATAAAATTGAAGAAGTGGGAAATAATTTTTCCCAAATTCAATTATTTTTTAAAACAAAAATCGTCCTGACTCATACAAATATGATTAAAACTGTTTAAAATTTGGTACACACATGCAATATACCCTAGCGATGCCTACAAGATGGAGAAAATAGTCAAAACTGCCAACTGTTTATTAATAATTAATTGAAAATTGAGACCTGACGGTAAGCACGTTTTTTAGGTTTAACAAAGAAAAGTATAGGGTGAACTTTAGAATTAAAAAAAACTTACAGTATGAAATTTGTTCCTCACTATTAAAGGAAGATTTCTGGAAATTTTCAGAATAATTTATTCAAAATTGTCAGAAATATCCATTTTGTAAGAAAGTACGCGACGCCGTGCCGTTTACGACTCTCGTTGCGAGGTTCAAATGCTTATCAACATTAGTAGTCTCGCCTGTACTCTCCTATAATCGTAAAGGACTCGCCTTGTCAATAATTGAACATTGAAAAACCTGCCCCTTCCGTAATTAATAGAAAGCCGATTGCTTTATATTTTGGGACATTTCGTTGTTTTCAATGTATTAGCAAATAACTAGAAATAGCAAAATTTGTGCTTCGCAAGTTCTTCCCCCTTTTACTTTGTTTTCTTCTTTTTAGTAATAAGGAATGTAAAGAAACCATCCAGTTTCTTTGTTTTGAAATTTTTACTATGAAAAGGATTGAGTATCTCAAAATGTTTCGGAAGTTGCCAATCGCTCTCTCATTTATTACATAAAATTGATGTATATTTTTTGTTCTGTTACAAATTAATAATTGAAATATCTTTCATTTCGAATGATAAAAGTAAGGGTGAATTTATTTTTTTATCTTAGAAAAATTTTTCTTTGAAATAAAATTTCAAAATTCTAGAATTTAGTGGCTTTAAATTTTAAACATTCAACTTAGTTTTCAATTTGAGATGGGCAAATTTTAATAACATAGAATTGGATATTATTCAAATTCTAAGTGAATAAAATGTGACAGAGAACTTTTATTCTGATACTGGCAGTCTATCCATTCCGAATTAAAAATTTTTTAATTTTGAATATTTGCAATGGAAATTATAGAAAATGATACAATTTTGAAGTCTATTGTTGGTAGTAAAATTTTGAAGATATAAAATTGAAATTCATTCAATTTTACAGATATAAAAAAATAATGTTGCAGGAACTTCAAGTTACTTGAATCAGTGACAGGTAGTGAAACAAGTTAGCATTTTCACGTAGTAGCTGCAATTATTTCCTTTTTTTCGGAAACTTCACCGACAATGCATCTAATTTTAAATTATGAAAATTTGATATTCCAATTTAAAGTGAAGAATTTTCCTTCAATCGCATTAACTTTAAGTGAAAAAAGAATTTTATAAGACATTTTGCGGTTTTTTCTGAAATTTTCAACTGTTTGTCTATTTTTCATTAGGCGTGACTTAATAATCAACTCTATTTGGCAAAAATATTTGTTTGAACAAATTATTATTGTTTATGACTATCTTCATCTATATCAATGCCTGATAGTCGCTGTTTTTTTGGCAAATTTTTACATTTCTGTCCTTTTGTCACTTATTGAGGTGAAAATTTAATCAATGAAAGTTAACAAAAAAGGTATTTGAACAATTTAATATTGTTTTGTAAGTATCTTTTCTTAAATAAGTGCTAAAAAGTAGTGGTTTTTTCTCAAATCTTTAACTTCGCTTCGCCTTCTTAGTTTTCAAACAATAATAAATAAACATTAGAGAAAAATATATTTTAAATAATCTCTTTCATTTAAATACCTAGTCCTTTCACCTACTCCTAATTATTCCATTCTTTGTTTTTACATCTTGTGTAAGATAGCTTTTTTTCTTTAAATTAATTTGTTGAGCATTGGGAAAAGAGCCAAAATAATTCACTTAAAACAATAATACCATTTGAAAAATAATTTTGGTTGAGGTTGACTCATTATTTGTTAATAACTAATAAGGCGAAGCAAAGTTAAAGATTTGAGAAAAACCCACAATTTTCTACCGCTCATCGAAGAAAACATAGTCATAATCAATATTACATTGTTATAACAACGTTTTTGTTAACTTTCAAAGATCATTACCTCACTAAGTGAAAAAATGACAGAAAATTAAAAATTGCGGAAAAACCCGTAACTATCAGGCATTGATATAGATGAAGATAGTCATAAACAATGGAGGTCTTTGCTTTCAAGAAGCTAGATTTTGTTTTGCCCTTTTACTTTCGGTATGTTGATGACACCTTATTATGTATTCCTCTAGCAAACTTGCAGGCAGTTATTGATGCTTTTAACAGTTTTCATCAAAAACATCAATTTACCCATGAAATAAAGAAAAATAATAAAATTATTTTTTTTGACATAGAAGAAATTAAAGGTCAAGATGGTAATATTATTATCAATTGGTATAGGAAATGTATATATTCGGGTAGAATTTTTGATTTATTTTCGTCTCATCCTTTTCAAAACAAAATTGCAGTAATCAAAAACATAGTTGACAGAGCTCTAGGTTTGTCCCACATTTCATTTCACAAAGAGAATTTGCATATTGTTGGGAATATGCATTTTCTTAATCATCACGCACAAAAGTTAATTGAGCAACATATCACAATTAGAACTTAACAAATCAAAAACAAACAAATTAATATTTTATCTCTAGATAATCAGGAGGAATTGAGAGAATATGGTTCTTTTAATACTTGTGCTCTTCCTTTTTTTGGTCAAATTTCGAAAACTATTGAATTTATGTTGAAAAAATGTAATGTCATAATATTTTTGGTATACCATTTAAAATAGATTCAATAATAACTTTCTGTAAAGATCCTTTAGATAAAGTTGAAGAAGGTGGTGTTGTTTACAAGATCACTTCCAAGATCTGTAAGATGACTTACTTGGGACAAACTGGCAGACTTCTTAATATTATGGTTGAGGAACACAAAAGTGATATTCGTTTGGGACTTTGTTATGAGAGTATTCTTGCTAGGCATACGGGAGGGTTTGTTGATGTTGACCATGAGTTTGACTGGGATAATGTTTAAATTTTACATAGTGAAAGTAATGAGAGAAGAGGAGAATTCATGGAAATGCTTTATATTAAAAAACAAAATAAGTTGTATATTAATTTGACAACTGATTTGAATAAATTAAACTGAAGTTATTTTTGTATGATTAATTCAATTTAGCAATATTTTCTCATGAATCTTGACTTTCTCTTATTTCTTGTTTGTTTATAACGGATTTGCCTTTCGACCCACACTTACAAGGGGGGTTAGGTTGGTGTCCGACGCCGATTTTTTTGTAACTTTGCAGATAAAAAGAGGATCCCAGACTATAAAAAAATTGGTTTTTGTGGGCAATCGTTCATATTTAGGGGTGGAAATCACCCCTTCTATGTTTTTGATACTTTTACTGTTTTAAAAGGTATCATTGTTTTTTCTTTCTTGTTTTTGCACGAAATTGTTCTAATGGATTCTATATTATAATATTATCTTGAGTTTTAAAAATACTCACCCCCTAGAGTATCATAATTAAAAAAATCTACCCCTATAGGATGCTTCGCCATATGACACATAGTTTAAGATTTTGATAAATATGATATTTTTTATTTTTAATGTTATTTTTTACGATTAAAACAAAAACTAAGCGTCCTATCGAAAAATTGTCAATAAAAAATAAGTAGCTGTTTTTTGGATGAGCAACTTCAGTCTATTCATTTTTTTTCTCATAGCTTGTGTCGTTTGTCCAAAAATTTAATTTTCTATTTTTAATGTTGTTTTTCACGAACAAAACAAAAACTACGCATCCTATCAAAAAGTGATTCATAAAAAATTTGTAGATCTTTTTTAGGTGCACGATTTCTATTCTCTCATCTTTTTCTTTATCTTGCACAGTTTGACAGCAAAATGGAGTTTTTAATTTTTTATTATTTTTTGTGCGATCAAAATTAAAATTTTTGATTTTTCGAAAAAATTCAAAAAGTTCTAATGATAATCTTGTGAAGCTCTCAAAAAGAAACGTTTTTCTCTTCTTGACTTTTTTTATATCGTGCGTTGTTTGGCTTAAAGTGTTCATTTTCGTTTTTTTATTTTTTTTTATTTTGAAAATGCTATAACTGTGACCATTTTTTTTTAATTGAAAAATGTCATTAGGATAAATTGTTTGTCTTTTTGAGTACTACTAATAAACGTACATAGAATTTTCAAAATTTGAAAACAAGTGGTCTCAAAAATTTTGGAAATGTGCTCACTTTTTGAATTTTGATCCGAAATAGCTGGTTAACGAACTTGTTTCTTCTTTTTAGGCCTTCAAAAAGTGTGCCAAAGCACAATCCAATCTGATAAATCTTTCAAACGTTATCATGCCTACACGATACTACAGACTACAGACTACAGACGGACGGACAGGCAGACGGACAGACGGACACCTTCGTAAAAACAGTTTTTTCTAACTCAGAGGGCCTCAAAACGTCGACATTTGATAGAATCCGCGAAAGTCATTTTTCACATAAAACCAATGCCTTCTCATTGAGATGAGAATGTAAAAAAAAATTTGTTGAAGTTGACATTAGGTTACTTGCTTGAAAATTTAACATTTTGGATGAAATTTATTGTCTTTCTTGAACAAAATGTTGCATTCCCAAGCCAAAAAATCGAGCTTCGTACAAAACTTAGGTTACTTACTAAAAAATTGCTCAAATTTACAAATTAGAACAGAGCTTTTTGCATAAAAAGCCACAAGCTGTGGCAGCTTTCTGGAAACAAATGTTACTTAAACAGATGATTTCCAAATTGAAAACCTTCAGATTAAAATTTTCAAATTTTGACAATTTCCTCAGGAAGAAGTTGAAACTGTTTTGTAAAAAAATCGTCTTTTTAGCATGAAAATTCTACATTTTTGATGAATCTTTTTTTTGTATTGATTGAAAAAACTTTCTTGGTTCAAAATTCGTCGATTTGGTTTCAAAATTCATCTATTGTCGTGAAAATTTCATCTTTACCTTAAGCAACTTGTAAAAATCATATCCATAACAAATACATTGCCGGATCTGTCGTTTGATATGCATACTCTCTTCGGTAACCCTTAATTTGAACAAAAATTAAGATGGCTAGAAAATGTTTTCCTTTTAAAATTCTCATTGTATAACATTTATTTCCGTTTTTTCATGAGACGCATAGACCACTAGAGAAATCTAACAAAAACCCGCGATTGTACAACCGTAGTAGGTTGTACACATTCTACAACAGGCAGGTTGAACATTGAAAACATATATGTCTCTTGTGTCCGTAAGATAGAGAAAGAAATATTGGAACGTGAAGTTATTTATAAATATTCCTCGTTTGGCAACGAATCTGATAAGAAACTGATATTTAAGAATTAAAATGTAGCTGGCAATCTTCATTTTTTCTTCTATTAATAATTAGATCTGACGAAGGTTGACCGAGAAATTCGGAATTTTCTCTTTTCTATACGTAATAAGGTCAGCAGGCTGCGTATGCATCGCACAATGGTAAAGTAAGTGAGAAACGGCGAGGTATCAACACTATACTTGACAACTCTACACGACTGAAATTGTACCCTCACAGTATCCAGGGTATCCCATGCGATCTCATTTTTCTTTCAGGTTGTCCCAGGGATAACCCGTCCAATATCGCGCAAGGCGCACATTAGAATATCCGTGAGACATTTCTAGAATGTTCAAACGTCCCAAGTAGGATATGTAAAAATTTGAATATCTTACTTTGGACATTTGAATATCCCAGAAACAGCTCATATATGTTACAGGCAAAGTCCGGTGTGCCGTCACACCGCAGTATGCCTGGTGCCCAGCAATTTGACTGAGGGGTGTCAGGCTATGTCCCAAGTAGCACGTTAACTCCAGACTATGCCTGGACAAATCCCGAAGTGCCCGACAGGCTCAGGCAAAGTCCAGAGCAAAAATAAAACCTTTGAAGTTTACTTCTCCCGCTGCACAGTGTGCTGGCTCGGGAATTTACAATCCAAAATAGTCACCAGGTCGCAATTGTGAACAGATTTGAAATTATTTTTTTTTTAAGTCATGATCAGCATTAAATTTTTAAGAAAACTTATGGAGTATATTTACCAATTTTTATTTAAATATAAGTATTTATTCAACGCAAGATTTTTCTGTATGAAGATAAAAAGGTAAACTCGACATGTATGACATCTAACGTAGATGTACTGAGAAAATATAAATATTTCATTTTTAATATTTTTATTGTGCTTTAGTGTAAATAATTTTCGAACTCAAACCTTTTCCTAAAGAGCCAATTATTTCAAGCGAATGTACAGCCTATATATTTCATACGAGTCACAAGTCTATTATTTGTAATAAATATATTATCAATAGCAATAATTGTTTTTTACATTCTCATCTCAATGAGAATGACCGGACGCACGCAGCGGCGGGACTCGTCGATGGGCCTAGCTCTCCTGGCGCGCTCGTAGCGCTGCGCGTGGATGGAACAAGGTACAAGTGTCGTTGTCACGACCGGTTGACATCGTTAAACACTGTCGCAACAGCGAATCTGAATAAAAGAAAACTGATTCTTGTTCCCAACAGAATGCTATTTCATGGAAACAGCATTCCAACGGAAAAAGGAACCGGTATTAATTCTACGGGGTCTTCGGACGCTATTTCGGAAATGTTTGCCATGTAAATGGCTTTCATTATGAATGTTCACAAATCTTGAAGATCATAGTGTTTGACATCTGGTTCCATCACTTCCATGGGCATGGTGGTTGCTTCGCGGGGGCGGCCACGTTTTCTTTGTGGCGGATTTTTTCCTTTGAACTCTTCTGGTTCGAGTTAATTTACTTCCTCCTTGAAGTGACGGTTGTTTTGTGTGGCTTCTGGTGAAGCAACTGGGTCTAATACAGTGGACCCCGAGTTTTCAATTGTGTCCTCCAGACTGTCATGAGTAGCTCTAGTTTCCTCAGAGTTTGGAAACGTATATGGGCTGTGCTCATTAACCCGAGGTAGGTTAGGTAGTGGGAGCTCAACGCGTGAGCTGTTTGGTGAGTGACCGGAACAGCTAGGGACCGTTGTACCTTGATGAGTGTGAAGGTTAAGGCCTTCTGGAAAGGTAGTTAAGACGAAATCAGGATTTCAAGGTAAGTTTGGTGGTGGGACCTTAACGTGCGAGAGAGTTAGTGTGTGGCCAGAACTGTTAGGGACAGTTTGACTTCGATGGCAGTAAAAGTTAGGTTATCTTTTGTAGTTCTAGATTCAGTCGGGAGGACTCCAGCTGAAGTATTCATGTTGAAGGCATTGACTGCTGAATTGAGAGTTGATTGGCTCAGAATCTCGTGGCTAGTGACGAGACCCACGGGGTCTAGAATCGTCGCTGAACTGCGTTTAGGAGCCCAAACTGGGCTTGACGGTTGTAGCTCTATGCATAAGCCATTCGTTGCGTGACCAGAACTGCCAGGGGCAGCTTGACCTTGGCGATTGCGAGGGTCAGGGCCTTCCGAAGTCCTAAGCGTGGACTTTTTTTTTTTGACAGGCTTCGAGGTCGGAGATCCCTTCCACCCATTGTGACGTCCGTCTAATTCCACTTAATAGACCTCTTAGCTATATTATTCGCGATGGGATAGAAATCATTCTCATAGGGTACCAATTTGGCATTGAATCCACGCTCCTTGTCGGATAAGTGATGTAATCGTGTCTAGACAAGGTCACCAGCTTGCACTCGGGGTCCGCATTGTGCTCGCCCACCAAAAATTTTTTGGTAACAGTGTTGTCTGGTTGATCTCCTGTATTAGTTGGGTGAGTTCCCCTTGCGGGGTTCCTTGTAAAAGTGGTTGTGGATTGAAAAAGGGATAGACAAAGATAGAGGTGGATAGTAGGTTCACGTAGATAAAATAACGATCAAAAGAGACATAGATAGATAGACAAGGCATAGAAAGAGATAGAGGAAGATAGACGTGGATAGTGGAGAAATATGCTGGGATAGGAAAGAGGGGTTTAAAAGAGATGGGACTGAATGTGTATTAGTAAAGAGATAGAAAAAGATAGAGGTGGATAGTGGAGACATAAGCTCGTATATGAAAGAGGGGGTGGATAGAAATAGGAGTGGTTGTGGATTGACAAAGGGATGGAAAAAGATAGAGGTAGATAGTAGATAGGAAGGAGGAGGTGGAAAGAGATAGGAGTGGTTGTGGATGGACAAAGGGATAGAAAAAGATAGAGGTAGATAGTAGGTCCTCATAGATAAAATAACGATAAAAAGAGATATAGATAGGGATTGAAAGAGATAGGAGTGAATGTATATTGATAAAGAGATGGAAAGAGATAGAAGTGGATAGTAGAGAGATAGACTAGGATAGGAATTAGGGGGTGGAAAGAGTGGCTGTGGATTGAGGAAGGGATATAAAAAATAGAGGTGGACAGTAGATACAGGTACATAAAACAACAATAAAAAGAGGTATAGATAGATAGATAAGGGATAGAAAGAGACAGAGGAAGATAGACGTGGATAGTGGAGAAATAGGCTGGGATAGGAAAGGGGGGTTTAAAAGAGATAGGACTGAATGTGTATTGGTGAAGAGATTAAAAAAGATAGAGGTGGATAGTGGAGACATAGGCTCGTATATGAAAGAGGGGGTGGATTGAAATAAGAGTGGTTGTGGATTGACAAAGGGATGGAAAAAGATGGAGGTGGACAGTAGATACAGGTTCATAAAACAACAATAAAAAGAGGTATAGTTAGATAGACAAGGGATAGAAAGAGACAGATGAAGATAGACGTGGATAGTGGAGAAATAGGCTGGGATAGGAAAGGGGGTTTAAAAGAGATAGGAATGAATGTGTATTGGTAAAGAGATAGAAAAAGATAGAGGTGGATAGTGGAGACATAGGCTCGTATATGAAAGAGGGGGTGGATAGAAATAGGAGTGGTTGTGGATTGACAAAGGGATGGAAAAAGATAGAGGTGGACAGTAGGCGCACATAGATAAAATAACGATAAAAAGCGATATAGATAGGGATTGAAAGAGATAGGAGTGAATGTATATTGATAAAGAGATGAAAAAAGATAGAAGTGGATAGTAGAGAGATAGACTGGGATAGGAAAGATGGGGTGGATACAAATAGGAGTAGTTGTGGAATAACAAAGGGATAGAAAAAAGATAGAGGTGGATAGTAGATAGGAACGAGGGAGTGTAAAGAGATAAAAGTGGTTGTGAATTGTAAAAGGGATAGAGAGGGGGGAGGGCAAGGGTGGGTTAAAATTTAAAGTTATTAGTACGGTTTTATTTCATAGGTACTCTTCTTCAATTTTAGAAAACTGGGCACGTTTCGATCAAACCCTGAACTATGAGTTGAATTTTTCGAAAATCCAAAATTTCCCCATGTTAATTAAATGAGATTTTGAAGTGTCCGGTCACACGTGTTAATATTCGAATTTCGAAAAAAAATTACGGATTTTGTTTCTCCGGAAATGGAAACTTTTTTTTTGGGGGGGGGCTTGCCCTCTAGGGTGAAAAGCGTTTTTTGGACCACCCTATTGTACATCGTTACTTTGATTTAGTTAGTTTATTCTCAACTTTTTATGAAGTTGTTCTCCTTTTTTTTTTGGACTTTTTGAACCTTTGTTTATTATTATTACTGACATCCTTCCTTCTAATTTTTATATTGCATTAATATCTTATACGGACATCTATAAAACTTTATCTGAAATGGAAGAAACAAATTACTTCATATATTAATAAATTATATGAGACGACTGAAAAATCCTGAAAAATTAAGTTCTCGACACTCGAATTCTCGAATTGAAAAATTCCTAAATAATAAAATTGGCGAATAATAAACTTGTCGACAAATAAAAATCCCGAATTGAAAAATTCCCGAATATTAAAATTCCCGAATAATAAAAATCCCAAATTAAAAAATTCACGAATTATAAAATTCACGAATTGTAAAATTCCGGAACATTTTGTAATATTATCGAATTGGGAAATTCCTGAATAATAAAATTCCCGACAGTTCATAATATTACCGAATTTGAAAATTCCCGAATAATTAAATTCCCGAAAGAAAAGTGCCGAATTCTAAAATATCCGAATTTGGAAATTTGCAAATTGTAAAATCCCTGAATTTAAACAATTAAAATTTAAAAAAATATATATATATATGTTATTGGAAAGAAAAGAAAATAATGAAATATTATTTTAAATAATTATTTTTAATGTTTAAAATTTTATTTTTTAGTAGTCCCACTAAGAAATATAATATTTTAAATATTTGTTATTTCAAATTCAAATATTTATTTAAAAAATTTTAAACATTTTATTAATCGGGAATTTTCCAATTCGGGATTTTAATTTTTCGGGAATTTTCTTATAAATATATTATTTCTCATTCTTCATTTTCTCAATATTTAACGTATGTTCACTCATATATATTTTAAAAGTTTAGGTAAACTTTTTTTTGTAATAAAATTTTTATTTAAAAAAAATAATTTTTATGTACTGAATATTGGTAATCTTGTGTTAGTAATTTGTTTCTATGAATATTTTATTTTATATATACATACATGATTCAGCAACATCTTTTATTTCGTAAATGGTAGCTTCAGTTATTATATTTGTTTTGCCGTATTGCTGTATCTCCAAGGGAAATTTGATAAAGGAGTTTGGGAAAGAGTGCAGTGAAGGGTGAAGTGAGTAAAGGGAAAGAGCGGAATGTGGGGAGAGTAAGGGAGGAAAAGTATGAGAGGGGCACATTTTAACTACTTTAATAATGTCCTAATGGGCTACAAAACCGTTTTTTTATATCAGAAAGTTAATCTTTGTTGATTAAAAATGCAACTTTTTGTTTTGGTTTTAGGGTAGACGACTAATCTTGTTGAAGGATTGTGAGATAGTGCGATAAAAAAATCTTAGGATAGGGGTGAATAGGACTAGACGGAGAAGGCATGGGAATAGTGTATTTCGGAAACGAGCTAATAAAGGTAAAAGATGTAGAGGTGAGTTTAGAGGATATTTAGATTTTTTGTTGTCTATTTAGATATTTATTATGTGTAAGCTTTAGAGTTTAGGATAGTATAGCAAAAGGGGGTATGGGAAATCGAGGATGGATGAGTTTCAAAAGTGGTAGTGAGTAGGTAAAGAGAAAAGCGTTTTTTGAAGGCTCATAGTAGAAGAGAAGAGCGTAAAGATGAGAAAGCTTGTTAAAGAAAGTGAGATTTCGTCATGAAAATATCTTCAGCTAAGTGCGAATGAGATAGGAAATAGGAGGTAGGGAAATATGGTATCTTGGAAAAGAGCTGATAAAAAAAAGAGGTGTAGAGAGGAATAGGTGATGATGATAAGGATTGAGAAGGATATTAGGAATGATAGTCTAAGAGTAGAATATAAGTTAGGGGTTAAGGAGAGATGATTGGAAGTGAATATTAAAGGACGAGGAGGAGGAGTCGTGAGAGAAAGAGTAAGAAGTTTATTTTTAAATAAAGGGGGCAGAGAAAATCGTTATTGGATGAAAGTCAAAAGAGGTGGTAAGCAGGTAAAGTAGAGAGCGCTTTTTGGAGACCTATAGTAGAAAAGAAGGGGCTAGAGGTAAAAAGTCCTTTTTTTAAAGGTGTAGCACGATATTTGAAAACCCCTGAAAAATGGATCGGATGGTGAAATAAACCAAGAATCTTCTTGAAGAAACCAGAGAACGGAGGAGACAGAAAAATGGGGTATATTGGAAATGACCTGATAAGGGGAAGGTGTGTGGAGAGAAACGGGTAATCCTAAGGAATAAGAAAGAGATTGGGAAAGAGGTACCAAGGGGGCTATATAAACCTGGAGGTAAAAAGAAAGGATTTGGAGTGACTCTAGTTGGTAGGAAAGTGTCAAAAGGAGTAGTGAGTAGGTAAAGAGGAAGGAATTTGGTGGAGGGTTATTGTAGAAGAGGAAAGGATGGAGATGAAAGAACCTGTATATTTAGAAAGATATAAAACGATTTTTTTCTGAAAAGTGGATTATATAGGTGTTATTTGCTAATAATCTTATCAGAGGAAAGTGAGAGTGACCTAGTTTTCTGGTAGAAAATTAATTTTCTCGCTTGAAAATTTATCTTTTCGGTTAAAAATTCAACTGCTTAGTTGAAAGTTAAACTTGATTATAAAAAATTAATTTTGTTGGTCGAAGATTTTCGAGTCTAGTTGAAAATGGTTTGGTTAAAAATTTAAATATTTTGTTAAGACTTCGTTTTATTTTTGGCTAAAAATTAATGTTTCTAACGAATAATTAAATAATTTCATTTTTGGTGGAAATTTGTCTTTTTGAGTTAAAAATTCATTTTTTTTTTAAATTTTTCTCTTTGTGGTAGAAAATTAGGATTCTTGCTTGAAAATTTATCGGTTCGCTCGAAAATTAAACTATTTTGGAGCAAAATCAACTATTTGGTTAAAGTTGTATATATTTTGTTAAAAAATTAATCATCTTTGGAAGAGAATTTATCTTCTTGTATGAAAATTCATATTTTTGGTTGAAAATTGAACTATTTTGTTGATATTTTTTTTTATTTTTTCGAGAATTAATTTTATTAACTGAAAATTTAACCAGTATACTTTTTACTTTGAATATATCTTGTTTAGTCTCGAATCTCGTTTTTAGTCTCGAATCTCGTTTATAGGCTCGAATCTCGTTTTGAGTCTCGATTCTCGTTTTTACTTTCGAATCTCATTTTAATCCTCGTCTCTCGTTTTGAGTCTCGAATCTCATTTCCAGTCTCGAAACTGGTCTTGAGTCTCGATTCTCGTTTTTACTTTCGAATCTCATTTTAATCCTCGTATCTCGTTTTGAGTCTCGAATCTCGTTTCCAGTCTCGAAACTAGTCTTGAGTCTCGAATCTTGTGTTGAGTCTCGAATCTCGGTTTCAGTCTCAAAGCGCGTCTTGAGTTTCGAATCTCGTCTTGAGTCTCGAATCTCGTCTCGAGCCTCGAATCTCGTTTGGAACCTCGAATCTCGTTTGGAACCTCGAATCTCGTGTTTAGTCTCGAATCTCGTCTTTATTCTCGAATATCGTGTATAGTCTCGAATCTCGTTTTGAGTCTCGAATCTCGTTTTGAGTCTCGAATCTCGTTTTGAGTCTCAAATCTCATTTTTAGTCTCGAATCTATTTTTTAGTTTCGAATCTCGTTCTGAGTCTCGAATCTCGTTTTGAGTCTCGAATATCGTTTGTGGTCTCGAGTCTCAAGTCTCGAATTTCATACAAAAATTGCAAGGAACGGAAACTTGACAGAAACTACAAGGGTTTCTACATGAGGCTACAAAACTCTTAAGAAGTTTAGTTGAAAGTTTAACTCCTCTATTGAAAATTCACTGTATGGTTGTAAATGCAACATTTTAGATAAAAATTCTTATCTTTGGATGAAAATTCAACCATTTTGTTGAAAAATTCTTCTGTTTTAATTATAAATTGATTCTTAACTTAAAATATAAAAAAAAAGTACATAAAGGCGTTCAATCTAACTATTTTGTAAAACTAATGGTGACTTGAAATTTTTTTCCGGAAAAACATCCAAATTAAAAAAACTTGTTATGACAAATTAATTTAAGACTATTTTTAATTTGAAGAAAGTGTATGAAGGCATTTATTTAGGTGATTTTTTAAAACTAACGGTGACTAGATAATTTAACACTATTTTTAATTCAGAAAAGTGTATAATGTCCTTCATTCTGATGATTGTCTAAAATTAAGGGTTGTTTTTTTTACAAGGTAACTTAACACTATTTTTATTTCAGAAAAAGTGTATAATGTCCTTCATTTTGACGATTTTCTAAAATTAAGGGTTGTTTTTTTTACAAGGTAATTTAATACTATTTTTATTTCAGAAAAAGTGTATAATGTCCTTCATTTTGATGATTTTCGAAAATTAAGGGTTGTTTTAATATTTTTTCCCCAGAAAGACTTACCGAATCAAAAAACTTTTTTTTATAACGAGGTAATTTGAGACTATTTTTAATTTGAAAAAAATGTATAAAGGTGTTTATAAAGATGATTTTGTAAAACTAAGGGTGACTACATTTCTTTTCCAAAAGCACTTGAACCACTAAAAAAATTATTTTATGACAAGGTAATTAACCACTATTTTTAATTCAAAAAATGTGTATAATGTTCTTCATTTGGATTATTTTCTAAAATTAAGGGTTGTTTTAATATTTTTTCCTCCAAAAAAATTCCAGGGATCAAATTTTTTTTTGTTTATAACAAGGTAATTTAAGACTATTTTTAATTTGAAAAAAGTGTATGAAAGTGTTCATTTCGACGATTTTGTAAAACTAGGGGTGAATTTAAATTTATTTTCTAAAAGCACTTGAACCACTAAAAAATTCTTTTAGAACAAGGTAATTTCAAACTATTTTTGATTCGAAAAAAGTGTATAAAGGCCTTCGTTTTGATGATTTTGTAAAATGAAGGGTGACTTTAAATTTCTCTTCCGGAAGCATTTACACCAATAAAAAATGGTTTGATTACAAAGTAATTTAACACTATCTTGAATTCGAAAAAAGTGTATAAAGGCGTTCATTTTGATTGTTTTCCAAAAGTAAGGGTCGCTTAAAATTTTTTTCCCGGAAAAACTTACTCAGATTAAAACAACTTTTTTTATGACAAGGTAATTTAATATTATTTCTATTTGAAAAAAGTATATGAAGGCTTTCATTTTGATGATTTTGTACAACTAAGGGTGACTTGAAATTTTTTTCCGGGAAAACAGCCAAATTAAACAAATTTTTTTTATGCCAAGGTAATTGAAGACTATTTTTAATTCAAAAAAAAGTACATAAAGGCGTTCAATCTAACTATTTTGTAAAACTAATGGTGACTTGAAATTTTTTTCCGGAAAAAGTGTGATTCAGGCGGGATGCTTTGAGAGACTATAGTTTGCAACAGCTTTTCATAAAAATGAAAAAACCATTTATTGGTTTTGTTTTCAATTTTTGACCCCGCTTTTTTCAAAAAATTGACCTAACAGATATTTTCGTTTTAATGTTTGTGATATTCGTGAAAAAAGTTCACAAAATGAATTGTTTACACAATTTATTGTTATCGTTAATTATATTCAATTTGAATAATGCTACAAAGTTGTGGTTTTTTCTGAAATTTCCATTGATTTGTCTACTTTTCCATGAGAGCGAATGGTAATTAATTCAAATTAAAAAAAAAAATTGTTTAAACAATTCAGTACTTTTGTTAATAATATTTTTTATTTGCTTAATGCTTGAAAATTGCGTTTTTTTCTGAATTTTTAAACTATTTGTCTATGTTTTACTTGGAGTGACTAAATAATAAATTAAATTTAACAAAAAATAATTGTTGATATGAATGATTATTGTTTATAACTATCTTCGTTTATAATACTGCCAGACAGTTGCGCTTTTTTTCTGAAATTCTTAGCTTTTTGTTCACTTTTTAGTTAGTGAGGTAATAATTCATGCAATTTAATAAAAATAGTTTTTTAAACAATTTATTATTGTTCACAATATCTTCTCTTAGATCAGTGCTAGAAAGTTGCAGTTGTTTCTAAAATGTGTAACTTTGCTTTGTCTTTTCAGTTATGAATATGATTCCCTCTAATGGTAATTTATTATATGTTCAAAACTAAAAAGGCGAAGCAAAGTAGCGCTTTTCAGAGAAACTGCAGCTTTCTAAGGCTTATCCAAAAGAAGATAGTTATGTACAATAGTAAATTGTTTAAACAACTTTTTTTGTTAAGTTCCATGAAATATTACCTCACTATGGGAAAAGTGGACAAAAAGTTAAAAATTTCAGCAAAAATCACAACTGTCTAGCGTTCTTATAGGAGCAGATAGTTATAAATAATTACGAATTATTGAAAAAATAGTTTTTTGGTTAAATTTAATTAATTCTTTTGTCACTCCAAGTGAAAGATAGAGAAGTAGTTAAAAATTTCAGCAACAATGGTAATTTTCTAGCATTAGGCAAAGAAAATATTATTAACAATAGTAATTAATTTTTCAAACAATTAGTTTTGTAAGTTAAGTTAATTATCACTTCACTCGAATTGAAAAGTAGACAAATCGGTGAAAATTTCAGGAAAAAACCACAACTTTCTAGGATTATTCAAATTTAATGATAATAACAATAATAATAAATTATTCAAACAGTCGAAGTTTTTCAACTTCACTTAATTATTTACCTCACTCTAATTGCAGATTCGACAAAGAGTTGAAAATTTTTGAAAAAACTGCAATTTTACAACATTATTCTAAGAGCATATCATTAACAATAATAATAATTTAACTTTTTGGTTCAAAATTAATATTTTCGGTATGAAAATTCATGTATTTTATAAAAAATTTAAGTATTTTGGCAGTAAGTCCTAATTTTGTCAAAAATTCACTTTTTTCTTGAAAACTTAACTCTTTTATCAGATTTTTTTTCATTTTAAAATGCTCGAAGATTCAACTAATTAGTTGACAATTTACTTTTCTGTTGGAACTTCAACTGTTTTGTTAAAAATTAGTCTTTTTGGTTTGAAAATGATAGAAAATGTCAACTATTCGTTTAAACAATAATTTTTTATATGAAAATTAATATTTTTGGTAGGAAAATTCAACCATTTAGTTGAAAATTCTTGTATTTTGTAAAAAATTTAAACATTTTGGTAGAAAGTCCAAATTTCGTCAAAAATTAACTTTTTTCTTAGAAATTCAACTCTTTTGTAGAAATTTCGTCTTTTTGGTTTGAAAATGCCAGAAAATTCAATTTTTTGGCTGAGAATTTACTTTTTCTTGGAACTTTAACTGTTTTGTTGAAAATCAGTATTTTTGGTTTGAAAATTATAGAAAATTGAACTATTTGTTTAAAACACCATTTGTTCTATGAAAATTAATATTTTTCGGATAAAAATTCAACCATCTAGTTGAAAATTCATGTATATCGTTAAAAATTTAGGTATTTTAGTAGAAAGTTCAATTTTTTTATGCAAATTTAACTCTTTCGTAAAAAATAATTATTTTTTTGTTAGAAAATGCTAGAAAATTCAACCATTTGATTGAAAATTCATGTATTTTGTTGAAGATTCAAGTATTCTGGTAGAAAGTCCAAATTATGTCAAAAATTAACTTTTTTGTTGGAAATTTCACTCTTTTCTAGGAAATTGTTTTTTTTTTTCAGTTCGAAAATGGTGGAAAATGCAACCATTTGGTTCAAAATTCCCTTTTTTTTCTGAAAATTAATACTTTTGCTTTGAAAATTCAACCATTTGGTTAAAAATTTATGTATTTTGTTAAAAATTTACATATTTCGGTGAAAAGTCCAAATTTGTATAAAAAGTAACTTTTTTTGTTGAAAATTATTATTTTCGGTATGAAAATTCAACCATTTGGATAAACATTCGTGTATTTTGTAAAAAAAATTTAATATTTTGTTAGAAATTCCACATTTTATCAAAAATTAACTTTTTTGTTGGAAATTTAACTCTTTTGTAGAAAATTCGTTTTTTCGATTTGAAAATGGTGGAAAATGCAACCATTTGGTTCGAAATTCCTTTTTTTAGGAAATTAATATTTTTGCTTTGAAAATTCCACCATTTGGTTAAAAACTTATGTATTTTGTTAAAAATGTACATATTTCGGTGAAAAGTCCAAATTTGTATAAAAAGTAACTTTTTTTGTTGAAAATTATTATTTTCGGTATGAAATTTGAAGAAAATGCATACATTTTCTACGAAACAGTTGAATTTTCTACTTGTAAAGAATACATTTTCAACTAAAAATGGAATAGCTACATTTTCAGATAAAAATATTAATTTTTAACAAAACACAAACGAATATCCAATAGAATGGTTGCATTTTCAAGCAAATAGTTTAATTTTTACTCAGATATTTTCATGTCCTGCCAAAGTATTTTAATTTTCAAACAAAAATATGCATTTCCAATAAAATAGCTTAATTTTTAACCAAATAGTTTTATTTTTTACCAAATTGTTGAATTTTCATGTCAAAAAGAAAAATCGTTTTTCCAAAATAATTTGTAGATCTTTTTTAAATACACAATTTTCTTCGATTCATCATTTGTCGTATCTTGCATAGTTTGACCGCAAAATGGAATTTTTGATTTTTCATTATTTTTTGTGCGGTAAAAATTTTAATTTCCGATTCTTCAAAAAAATTTAAAAAGTTGTTGCGATAATCTTGTTTTACGTTATTTTTTATGATCTTGTATCTTGTATCGGTTTTTCCAAAAATTGAATTTTTTATTTTCAATGCTATTCTTTACGAATAAAACCAATTTTTGTCCATACATCTTTTTTCTTATCCTTCATAGTTTGACCGCAAAATGGAATTTTTAATAATTTTTTTGACTGGTCAAAATTTGAATAAAAAATTTTTTCACATCGTACGTCATTTATGTTGAAATGAGCATTTTCGTTTTTTTTTATTTTGTAAGTGCTGTAACTCTGTTAGTTTTTTTTGTATCAAAAAAGTCATTAGAAGAAATCGTTCGTCTTTCTGAGTACAATGAATAACTATACAGAGAATTTTTTAATCTTGAAAAAAGGGGTTTCTACAATTTTGAAAATTCTCTAACTTTTTGAATTTTTATCCAAAATGGCTGGCTTACAAACTTGACCTTCATTTTAGGACACTTAAAGAGTGTACCAAAGTCCAATCCAATACGTCAATTCTTTTGAAAGTTATCGAGCTAACAAACTAAAGATCTACAGACTAACAGACAGACAGACTAACAGACAAGCAGACAGATAGACAGACATTTTGTGAAAACCTGTTTTTTGGGTAAAGGGGGTCTCAAAACGTAGATATTTGATCAAAAAGGGGGTGGAGGGGGTGTCAAATTTTACACAAATCTAATACCTTCTCTCATGAGAATGTAAAAAAGAAACGAAAAAAAGGTAAAAAATTTGAAATCCTTAAAAAAGGGGTAAAGATTTCACGGACGGCCCCTAATCTGCTAAGTTAAACTGCTGTTCAAGTTAAACTTTTAATTATATCAATGTCCTCAAATGAGAAATATATCTTAAGAATTCAATAAAAAGCATTCTCATACTAATATTAAATAGTTTTAACTCATTATTCATTGTTCGATTGCAGGATTTCGAAATTTTTTAACAGGTATCAATAATTTGAAGGTATTTCAAAGGATTTTAAAGATTTGATTTAATTGAAAAAAAAATCTAAGGAATTTTCAAGACCTTTAAAAATTTGCAAAGTATGTCAAAGTATTTGAAATATTTTAGGGAATTTCAAAATATTCCAAGAAATTTTCAAGTTATTTCAATAATTTAAAGGGATTTCAAATAATTTCGAAGATTTTTTATTATTATTAGAAATCCCAAGGATTTTTCAGAAGCATTAAAAAAAGTTAAAAAATTTTTAAAATATTTTAAGTTATTTTGAAGTATTTCTAAAGTTTTACACATTTTTTATAATTTAAAGGGATTTCAAAGAATTTTAAAGATTTTTTATTGTTATTAATAATCCCAAGGATTTCTCAAAAGCTTTAAAAAGTTTCAACATTTTTAAAATATTTAAAGTTATTTCGAAGGATTTCGAAAGTTTTTAACAGATTTCAATAATTTAAAGGGATTTTAAAGAATTTTGAAGATTTTTTATCTTTATTAAAAATCCCAAGGATATTACAAATGCTTTGAAAAGTTTCAAAAGATTTTAAATATTTTAAGTTATTTTGAAGGATTTCTAAAGTTTTTAACAGATTTCAATAATTTAAAGGGATTTCAAAGAATTTCAAAGATTTGATTTAATTTTTTTTCAAAAATCTAAGGAATTTTCAAGACCTTTAAAAATTTGCAGACTATTTCAAAGTATTTGAAATATTTCAGGGAATTTTAAAAGGTTCCAAGAAATATTCACTTTTTTCAATAATTTAAAGGAATTACAATTTTTTTTTTTTAATTCAAAAGAATTTAAAGAATTTGAAATATTTTAGGGTATTTTTAATAGTTTTCAATAATTTGAATGTTTTTAAGGGATTTCAAAAAAAAATTTTAGGTGGATTTAGGACGATTTCCATGATTTTATTATTTATATATAAATATTTTTCAAATATTTTTTGGTATTCGTTTGAATTCATTTGGAATTCACCCTGAATTTTTAATAATTTATCCTAAATTTTTTGGAATTCTTTGGAATTCTCTTGAATTTTTTTAATTAAATTGAATTCCCCTAAACTCGCTTAATTGTACTCAAGTCAATGGATGCTTTAATTTTTTAATTTTTTTAATTTATCCTGAAGTCTTTTACTGAAATCAATAGAATTTTTTGGATTTCAAAAAAATTTTGCAATTTATTTAAATTCTGTTGAATTTAAATTGAATTATTTTGAAGTCCAATAAATTTATTCAGAATTCTTATAAATTAAATTAAAAAGATTTTTTTTTTAAGTATCTTAGGTTGTGGCAGTCGTCAAAAAGTTAGATTTTTGTCTTTAAGGCCATGTGACGAGTGGGTCACGTGATCGGCTTCCTACCTTACCGACACTATTTATATATAATTTATATATAAATATATCTTTATATATATAATAATATGAATAATTTATATTTTTATATATTATTAAGTTAAATAAATATTTAATCAAATATCATAAAAATAATTATATAATCAAATGTTTTGTTTAATTGAAAAATAAATAAATTATAAATAATTTTTTAAAAATTAAAAATTAAAATATTTTCTGGTTGAAATACCAACTATTGCATGATTCGAAACTTAAATTATTTAATTGAAAATTACTTTGTTCATTGAAAATTGATATCTTCGGGTTGAAAAATTTATAGTTTTGCAGAAAAAAAATATTTTTTTAATTCATTCGTTTTGGTAAAAATTGTATCCTTCATGGTCAAAAATTCAACTTTTTAGTTGACATTTCGTTGATTTTTTTTTTGTAAAATGCTAATCTTGCTCGCTGAATGTTTATTTTTTATGTTGAAAATTCAATTATTTTAGTATGATATTCTGTTTGACTAAAAATTCGACTATTTCTTTAAAAATATAACAATTTCGTAAAAAATAAAATTTTTCTGTTGAAAATTCGGTATTTTCGGGTTGAAATTTAAGCTTTATTGATTGAAAATTAACTTTCTTGATGAAAATAATATTTTCGGGTATTAAAGTTAACTGCCTTTTTTTGTTGATAATTATTCTTCTTCACTGAAAATTTGAGTATTCCATATTTGATAGAAAAATTGATATCTTACATGAAAAGTATTTTGTTAAAAATTCGTTTTCTTTGATAAAATTTTTTTAAATCTGAAAATTGAATTTTTTTATTTTCGTTTCTGAATTTATTCTTTATAAGTTGAAAATTCAACTATTTGGTAGCAAATTCACATATTTTGTTGAAAATTCATCTATTTGGGTTGAAAATTAATCTTTTTCTTTAAAAAAGCATTATTTTAGTTGAAGGTTTCACTATTTTGTTAAAAATTATCCTTTTATAGTAGAACTCAAATAGTTGAAAACTCATTTTATGGTTGTTTGAAATAATTTTTTTAAACTGAAAATTTAACGATCCCAATTCTGCTTGAAAATTGATTTTTTTATTTGAAAATTCAAATATTTGTTTAAAAATGCATCTTTTTTGCCTGAAAATTAAGTTTTTTGTTGAAAAATAATTTTTTCGGCTGTAAAAGTCAACTGGTTTTTAATAAATTATATTTTTTAACTTGAAAACGTAATCTTTTGTTGAAAATATGTCTTTTTTAGTAGGAAATTAATCTTCTTGGATAAAAATACACTCTTGGTTAAAAATTCATCTTTTCATGTAGAAAATTTAGATACTTGTTTAAAAATTTACCTTTTTTGTTAAAAATTCAACTAATTTGTTCAAGTAATTTTTTGGGGTCGAAAATTCATGTTTTTTGGTAGAAAATGAATCTTCTTAGTTGCTTCTTTGATTGAAAATTCATCTTTTTTGTTAAAAATTTAAATTTCTTGAAAACAATTCAATTTATCTGTTGAAGTTTAATCTGTTTTATTTTAAAGTTTGACCATGTGGTTGAAAATTGATGTTTGTAGGTTGAAAATTCAACAATTTGGTTAAAAACTCAACTAATTTGTTAAAATTTCAATTATTTTGAGAAAAATTTAATTATTTTGTGAAAAATTGAACTATTTTGTTAAAAATTAGTCTTTTTTCGTCGAAAGATTAATTGTCTTGTTTTAAATTCGTTCTTTTGGATTGAAAATGCATCTTTTTTGTTGAAAATTCAACTTTCTTCTAAAAAATGCAATTATTAGGCAGAAGTTTAATCTGTTTTGTTTGAAAATTCGATCATGTGGTTGAAAGTTCATCTTTGTAGGTGGAAAACTCAACAATTTTGTTAAATATTCAACTATTTTGTCGACAATTGAATAATTTTGTGGAAAATTGAACTATTTTGTTAAAAATGAGTCTTCTCTGGTCGAAAGTTTAACTGCCTTGTTAAAAATTTGTCTTTTTCAATTGAAAATTCATATTTTTTCTTGAAAATCCATCATTTTTGTTGAAAATTCAACTTCTACAAAATGCATACATTTGTTTGAAGTTTAATCTTTTTTGGTTTGAAAATTCGACCATGTGGTTGAAAATTAAACAATTAGTGAAATACTTAATTATTATGTTGAACATTTAATTATTTTGTGGAAAATTGAACTATTTTGTTAAAAATTATTCTTTTTGTTGAAACTTTAACTGATTTGTTCACAATGTGTCCTCTTGGATTGAAAATACAACTTATGGGTGGAAAATTCAACAATTTCGTTAAATATTCAACTATTTTGTTGAAAATTGAATTATTTTAGGGGAAATTAAACTATTTTATTCAAAATTATAATTTCTTGAATAAAATTCAGTTTATCTGTTGAAGTTTCATCTTTCTTGTTTTAAAATTTGACCATGTGGTTGAAAATTGATTTTTGTAGGTTGAAAATTCAACACTTTGGTTAAAAATTCAACTTTTTAAAATAAAATTCAATTTATCTGTTGAAGTTTAATATTTTTTGTTTAAAAATTAGACCATGTGGTTGAAAATTGATTTTTTTTATGTTAAAAATTCAACTATTTCGTTCAAATTTTAATAATTTTGAGGAAAATTTAATTATTGTTGAAAATAAGTCTTTTTTGGTGGAAAGTTTAATTGTCTTGTTGAAAATGGGTCCTTTTGGATTAAAAATTCATCTTTATTGTTGAAAATCCATATTTTTTGTTGAAAATTCAACTGTATTCTAAAAAATTCAATTATTTGGTTGAAGTTTGATCTTTTTTGTTTGAAAAGTCGATCATGTGGTTGAAAATTCATCTTTGTAGGTGGAAAATATGAATCTGAAAGATTTTTCTAATTTTGAAAGATTTTTCAAAAATTGTAGAAAAATTTCTAATTACCTTAAAAGATACCCAGAAGTTTTAAAAAATGTCACAAATAATTCAAAATTAAGAAAAAACTACAAATACAAATCAATACGTAGATTTTTGAAAATTTTAAATGATTTTTTATGTGTAAAAATTAATTTTGAGGAATCATTAAAAAATAGTTAAAAATATTTCCATAGTCGTGAAAAAAGAATCTGGAAGGTTTTAAAGCAATTTTTTTAATTTAAAAAGATTTTGCTAAATTTTAGGAATAATACGATTCTGTATGAAAAATATTCAGAAACATAAAAGCCTAATATCTTGTGAACTGACTAAAATTTTTCTTAACATTTTCTAAAATCCTGTGAAATAAAAAAATTCTTAGAAATTTTGTAGATAATTTTTCGACTAATCTGAAACATTTAAAACTATTTTTGATTTTTCTGAAAATCCTAGATGAATTATACCTTATAATCTTAAAAGCAAGTAAATTAAAAAATAAATAGTTATTCGAAATCTTTATTTTGTATTAAGAATTTTTTTTCTTCTCAAATTATAATCTGGTTGACATTTTTTTTCTTACTTGACAGAAAAAACGGTGTTGGTTGAAAATTTAATTACTTTGGTGAAAATTAGTATTTCATAGTTAAATTCAACGGCTTTTTATTAAAAAATAAATTATTCTGATTAAAATATCAACTACTACATTTTTCATTTAGAATTCATATTTTTTGGTTGAAAATTCAGCTATTTGATTGAAAATGAACTTTTTTTCTTAAAATTTTGATTTGACATATCTGAAATCTTCAAAGTCTTTTTGAATTTTCTCAAGAATCTTACAGTAAGGTACCGCAGACTTTTCTTTAACAAGAATGTTCAGACTTTTTAATTTTTTTAAACAAATTGTAGACAAAAAATTTTAACATTGAAAAATTGAATTTTCGGCATAAAACATTCCAGAGCGACTTCTAAATATATTTTTGAAATACATGGCAAAAATAGGGGACCATTTTTTAACCAAGGAAAAAAATGTCTATTCAAGGTTATAAAAAATCTGAAAAAAAATTTAATGAGATGCCCTGATGACCATCTAAATGATTAAAAAAAAAATTTGGAGGACAAACAATTTTTTTTTTAATATGCCCTAACTGAGAGTAAGAAAAACTTTACCTTTAATTCTATGAGAAACTGAAAATGATATACTTAATCTGAAAAGACTGATATTTTTTTTCTCTTAGAGAAAAAAACAAGTTTTTTTTAAGAAAAAAGAAAACTAAATTCAAAGAAGTTATTCTCAGAGGGTTACAACGCTTTTCCAAAAAGTAGATTTAATATAGAACAAGAAGAAGATAAAAATATAGGAAAAGAATTTTGAGTTTGCCAAAAAGACCAATTTTTAACAGGTTTGTTTAATTTTTAGCAAATAAATTAAATTTTCAACCGAATGGTAGAATTTTCTAACGAAAAGGATGAACTTTCAACCGACAAGGACGAATTTTCTATCAAAACTTAAAAAAGACGAATGTTCAAGAAAACAGTTGAATTTTTGACAGAAAAAGATAATTTTCCAACATATTAGTTGCATTTTTATTGAATCAATTAAACTTTTATTCGAATAGTAGAATTTTCTACCAAAAAATATGAATTTTCAAGCCAAAAGGACGAGTTTTCTATTCAAAATTAAAAAAAGACGAATGTTAAACAAAACAGTTAAAGTTTTGACAAGAAAGATCACTTTTTTACAACTTAGTTTAATTTTTAACAAATTAATTTAATTTTCAACCGAATAGTAGAGTTTCCTACCGAAAAAAATGAAATTTCAACCCAAAAGGACGAATTTTCTATCCAAAATTAAAAAAGACGAATTTTCAACAAAATAGTCTAATTTTTGTATATAAAGATAACTTTTTGACAAATTTCAAAATAATTATTACATTTTCAAACAAATAGTAGAATTTTCTAAAAAAGAAAGATGATTTCTCAGCTCAAAAGTACGACTTTTATTTCCAAAATTAAAAAGAGAGGAATGTTCATCAAAGCAGTTAAATTTTTGGCCAAAAAAGATGAATTTGTAGCAAATTAGTTTAATTTTTAAATAGTTATTTGAATATTTAACCGAATAGTAGAATTTTCTACCGACAAAAATGAAATTTCAACCGAAAAGGATGAATTTTCTATCCAGAATTCAAAAAAGACGACTGTTTAACAAAACAATTGAATTTTTGACCAAAAAAATAACTTTTTAACATAAAAGTTCCATTTTTATTCAATCAATCAAATTTTTATTCGAATAGTAGAATTTTCTACCAAAAAAGATGAATTTTCAACCCAAAAGGACGAATTTTCTATCCAAAAATAAAAAAGGCGAATGTTCAACAAAACAGTTAAATTTTTAACGAAAAAGATCACATTTTAAAACTACGTTTTATTTTCAAAAACTAAATCAAATTTGCAAACAAATAGTGGAATTTTCTATAAAAAAAGATGAATTTCCAACCCAAAAAAACGAATTTTCTATCAGAAATTACAAAGAGACACAACAAAGAGAGTTCAACAAAACAGTTAAATTTTTGGTCAAAAAGACAAATTTTTAACAAATTGGTTGAATTTTCAACAAAAATAAAAAATTTTCAACCAAAAAGTAGATTTTCTACCAAAAAAGATGAATTTCCAACCCAAAAGGACGAATTTTCAATACAAAATTAGAAAAAGACGAATGTTCAAATAATAGTTGAATTTTTGTATAAAAAGATAACTTTTTAACAAACTATTTTAATTTTCAACATTAATAATCAACACAAAAAAAAACACAATTTTCAACTAGTCAAATTTAATCCAAAAATACAAATTTTTAACAAATTAGTTCAATTCATAACCAACAAAATGAATTTTCAACAAACAAATTAATTTTTTACAAAACACATGAATTTTTAAACCTAATAGTGAAATTTTCAACCGCAAAGATTAATTTTCAACCAAGAAGATAATTCTCTAAAAAGAAGATGAATTTTCAACAAAATAGTTGAATTTTTAACCAAAAATATAAATTTTCAAAAAAAAAAAACAATTTTCAACTAGCCGAATTTAACCAAAAAAGACAAATTTTTAACAAAATAGTTGAATGCTCAACCAAAAATATGAATTTTCAACAATGAAGATTAATTTGCTACTGAAAAAAAAACTAATTTTCAACAAAATAGTTGAATCTTCAATCAAAATAGATTAATTTCC
The DNA here is from genome assembly GCA_011634705.1 of Andricus grossulariae. Lineage (NCBI taxonomy): Eukaryota > Metazoa > Arthropoda > Insecta > Hymenoptera > Cynipidae > Andricus > Andricus grossulariae. The sequence goes on from JAABKJ010075445.1 coordinate 181,586,376, forward strand.
AACCAAAATAATATTTTTACCAAAAAGGAGGAATTTTCTATAAAAAAGTTGAATTTTTAACCCGAAACTGATAATTTTTAAGAAAATAGTTGAATCCTTCACAAAAACAGATTAATTTTCAACCAATAAGATTGATATTGTACCAAAAGGGCGATGTTTCAATTTTCACCAAAAAATAATAATTTTCAACAAAAAAGTTAGTTTTCAGCCAAATCGTTTAACTTCTTGTCGAATTGTTAAATTTTCAAACCATAAAGAAAAAATTATTATTAAAAATTTGAATTTTTAATTTTTTAAATTGTCAACCAAGAAGATTAATTTTTTACAAAAAAGACGAATTTAAAAAAAAAAAAGTTGAATCCACAACAAAGAGATAAATTTTCAACAAGCAAGCTTAATTTTCTACCAAAAAGACAAATTTTTTCAAAAAATACATGAATTTTCAACAAATTAGTTGAATCCTTAAGCAAAAATATTAATTTTCAACCAGTAAGATTAATTTTCTATCAATAAGATTAATTTCGTATGAAAAAAAAAATTTCAACAAAGTTGAATCCTTAACCAGAAAGATTAATTATCATCCAAGATTAATTTTAAACCGAGAAAGATGAATTTTCAACCCAAAATATAAATTTTAAAGAAAAATCTGAATGTTTAACCAAATAGATTAATTTCCAACCCAAAGGATTGAATTTCAATCAAAAGACGAATTTTCTATAAAAATGTTAAATTTTCAACAAAATAATTAAATCCTCAACCAGAACAAATTAATTTTCTACAAAAAAAAAATGAATTTTCAACAAAATACATGAATTTTCAGCCAAGTAGTTGATTTTTTAACCAAAAAGATTTATTTTCAACCAATAAGATTAATTTTTTTCCAAAAAAGATAAATTTTTGATAAAATAGTTGAACCCCTAACCAAAACAGATTAATTTTCTACCAAAAAGACTGATTTTCTACAAACGATATTTAAAACCACCCTTAGTGTATGACAATCACAAAATCCTCAAAATGACCGCCTTTATACACTTTTTTTTCAAGTTAAAAATAGTATTAAATTACCTTGTCATAGAACAAGTTTTTTCAGTGGGGTAAGTGCCGCCAGAAACGATATTTAAAACCACCCTAAGGTATATGACTATCACAAAATCCTCAAAATGACCACCTTTACACACTTTTTTTTGAGTTAAGAATGGTATTAAATCAGCTTGTCATAGAAACAGTTCTTCAGTGGGGTAAGTGCCGCCGAAAACGATACTTAAAACCACCCTTCAGTATATGACAATCACAAAATCCTCCATATGACCGCCTTTATACACTTTTTTCCAGTTGAAAAAGGTACTCAATTTACCTTGTCATAGAACGAGTTCTTTCAGTAGGGTAAGTGCCGCCGGAAACGATACTTAAAACCGCCCTTAGGTATATGACAATCACAAAATCCTAAAATGACCGAAGAATGGTATTAAATTACCTTGTCATAGAAAAAGTTTTTTCAGTGGGGTAAGTGCCACCGGAAACGATATTTAAAACCACCCTTAGGTATATTACAATCACAAAATCCTCAAAATGACCGCCTTTATTCACTTTTTTCAGTTAAAAATGGTATTAAATCGGCTTGTCATAGAACAAGTTTTTTCAGTGAGGTAATTGCTGCCGGAAACGATATTTAAAGACAACCATATGAATATGAAAATCACAAAATCCTTAAAATGACTGCCTTCATACACTTTTTTTCAAGGTTAAGAATAGTATTAAATTACCTTGTCATACAACAAGTTTCTTCAGTTGGGTAATTGCCGCCTGAAACGATATTTAAAACCACCCTTCAGTATATGAAAATCACAAAATCCTCAAAATTACTGCCTTTATACACTTTTTTTATAGTTAAAAATAGTATTAAATTACCTTGTCATAAAACGAGTTTTTTCAGTGGGGTAGGTGCCGCCGGAAACGATATTTAAAAGCACACTTTAGTATATGACAATCACAATATCCTCAAAATGACCGCCTTTATACATTTTTTTCAGTTAAAAATGGTATTAAGTTAGCTTGTGATAGAAACAGTTCTTCAGTGGGGTAAGTGCCGCCGAAAACGATATTTAAAACCACTCTTCAGTATATGACAATCACAAAATCCTCAAAATGATGGCCTTTATAAACTTTTTTTCAGTTAAAAATAGTATTAAATTACCTTGTCATAGAACACCTTTTTGCAGTGGGGTAAGTGCCGCCGGAAACGAAATTTAAAACCGCTCTTCAGTATATGACAATCACAAAATCCTCAAAATGATGGCCTTTATACACTTTTTTTCCAGTTAAAAATAGTATTAAATTACCTTGTCATAGAACAAGTTTTTTCAGTGGGGTAAAATTTGACGTTTTAAAACATTGGTAGCACCTAATTTATCCCCAGGTAATGTTAATTGATAAGAAGATTAAAAAAATATATGAACAATGAACCTCCTTTCTCGTCATTTAAATCATCCATTATGAAACTGTTTGAATTCCTGATAATTTTTTAGCTTGCTCCTCTTGTTTACCGTTTTTATCCCTTTTGTGTTGAACTGGAGGAAAATGTGCCTCTGGCGGTTCATATTCTTCCAGTTCGATAGCTAGTATTATTAAATGATCATTTTTATTATTGCTATTTATCATAATTATTTTTGCAATTCCTGAGCTATTTGTTACCAGACATTATCCAGCAAAAATACCGGGACAGCAAGAAAGTCGAGGCACATAACCCTCCTTCAATAACGCATTTTTTATACTAATTTGAACCAAGGCCTTTGACCTTGCAGGTAATGTTATAGTGGCATGGGTTAAAAGTAAGAACTCTATATTTCCTAAATGAAGGCAAACATCAACAAAATTCAAAGCTGTATGATGCTGTCCCAGGCTTTCAACACCTAAAATTCCATTTTGTTGAATAGGAAAATTTTGTGAGACAACTTGAAAAGGTGTTTCTATCCTCTTAATTTTTACTTTTACTTCTCTTATTCATTTCTGGACCAATCCCTGTTAAGTCATATACTCGCCTTCTGTTTATCCATACTCGCGGATCTAAAACCCTTTCTTTGATTAAATCTACGCTAGACCCGGTGTCTACTAACAAGGTTGCTTTATTTTGAAAGATGATATTTTCCAAAACAATCATAGGCATCAAACTCGTTTCTTCTTTTGATTTGAGTTGAAGGACGACCCGGTTTCAATCGAATTCTGTGTCTGGATCGCCGAGTCTTCGTCTGAGCGATCCCGCTTACAGTTTAAATTTATTTTCGCGCTTTATTTTAAGTGATTCTCTTTCTTTATCATGTTTTTTTTTAAGCCTACAGTTTTTCAAATTGTGATTATTCAAGTAGCAATAGGTACATCCCTCTCTCTATCATCAACATTATTTACCAATTGTATGAAAATCGCATAACATGCCCATATTCCTTACAATTATAGCATTGTAAACTCTCACGCTCGCAATTATTTCTGGTTTTCTAGATTCTTTCATCTTGGATATGCGTAATTTTCTTTCTTAGAGGAAGATTTCGTTCGCTTTTATCACAAGGTTCAGGTTCGTATTTTTTCTGAACTGGATCATATATCCTCTTCCAACTTTTCCATTGGAGATCCACCTGATTTGCTAGTGCTATCACTTTTTCTGAGGTATTCATTTTTTTCTCGAGTTTGAGAATAGACATGTTTTTCTAGTAATTGATTCTCAGGTATCATATTTTCTGGATTCAAGAAACGGCCGGACGTGGAAGGAACTTCCTGATTGTCTGGCAGCTCTCATTCTCTTATAAAATGTTTTTAATCTTTCGAAAATTCCCTAGGATTCTTCTAAATACACTAAGTTATTTCAAATATTTTGAAATATCCCAGAATTTTTTGAAGCTCTTGGAAATTCCTTAGAATCTTACAAAATTGGTCAAATTTGAATACTTAGGAGTGAAATTTTACACCTTGGATTAGCGAAAAGTGAGCCACCAAAGACTAGTAAAAAATCACTAAGCTGATTAGTTGAGATATTTCCTAATTTAATGGGGATGGCTATTTGTCAAGCTCAGCTTAGAGGGCCAACACCGTAAGTGGAGACATGCCTTGTACGGAGGCAAACGGCATTATTTGCAGTTTCCTTAGTTTGTTATTATTTGGAAAGCGATGTGCTCCTTCATTTCTATCCCCAAATGTTACATACTCACCTGGAATTTCGGAAATAGTGCCTTAAACCGAAACCTCAACACTGCGTTATGAAGGAATAATATAATGCGAATAGCGGACGTTGCCAATGTTGGAACCGTTGCGTTGTCTTGTGTATGTCCACGCGCACTAGCTAGTGTTCAGTTTGCTCAACATTCTATGCAAGTCTTCAATTGACTGATATAACAACCATATAATCTGCATACGCCAACCAATGCACCTCCACTGTCCCGTGATCAGTACCTTCTTCGTCGAAGGGGGCACTTTAAGATACTTGTCCAGGAATATAATAAATAGTCAAGAGGATATAACGCATCCTTTTCTAACACCTCGCCTAATATCGAACCAGTCTTTCAGTTGCCCATTTGCTCTCACCTCGCTTTGCTACCTGCATATATTGATTTTATTGCTTTCAGGGGCCATCCACTGACTGCGTACTCTTTCATGACTTCCCAAAGCTTAATTTTATCAACCTCATCAAATGCTTTCACAATATCAACAGATGCACATAAAACCTTTTTTGTTTACCCACAAACTTTTTTCTATTATTTGTCTCAAGCTAAATATCTGATCCGCACATGATCTTCCTGTCCTAAATCCACATTGGACTTTCCAGATCTTTTCTGATTTTATCTCTCATTCGTAATCAGATCGACTTCGTGACAAGCACGTACATAACTGGAATATACTGCAACGTCTAGAAAATACGTTTATTTCGTGACTCACCTGCAAAAATATATGTTTGAACAAATTAAAATTGTGTAAACAATTTAAAATCAGCTACACATGACTGGGTAACCTTACATTAGCGGTTAATGATTATTTATGAAAAAATCTTTGAAAAGCATTAATCAACCGCAATATTACATGAAATTCAAATTTGTCCCTTATGGGGCTTTTTTGGGACCCCTAAGAACGGCTCAAAGTCATTCATTCTTAAAATTTATTATTGATTCAGATTGATTCCGAGCGTGACATCATATATGAACGCTCTACACAAAATTTGGTAAAGTTATCTTGAATTGTTAAAATATATTCATTTCCTTTTTCAGTTTTTGGTAATTTTCCTATGATATCCATTGATATCTTTTCAAATGCGGTTCCTGGGGTATCAGTTATGACCATTGGATTTTTAGTTTTGACGCGTACTAATTTTTTAAGTTGACATTGTGAACAAAGTTGAATATATTTTTGTATTTCTATTTTCATGTTTTTCCAAAAAAAATGTTGTCGTATTCTATTGTACGTTTTTGTAACTCATTTGTGACCACCTAATGCTGATGAATGAGCTTCTACTAAAATTCCATTTTCTTGTTCTTTTGTGGGATACTGTGTGATTACTGAGCAAATAATTATCTTTGTATTTGATTCTGAGAATACGGATTTAAGTTGGGTTAGGATTTCTCCCCATGGTATATTAGTTACGTAAGCAGTCTTAGCTACACTGATTGATTTCAAGTTTGATTTGCTGGCTATGTTATGCAAAGAAAAAATTGTTAACTTTATACTATTGAGTGTTTTTGCAAGATTTTATTTTGTCTTCTTCGATAGGAAGGGCGATGTGATAATTTTTTCCTTTATGAATTTCTTTAGCAAGACCTTTCTGAAGATTCGTAAACTTGGGTAATTGTTCACACTTCAATAATAATTCTGATCCATTATCGATCCTGTGCTGAATCTCCGTCGTAAGTTTCTTTCTTGTCATTCGTTCATCTAAATTTTAATTATTAAAATTTTCATCGTTATCTTCAATAAAACCTGAAAAATTTTCACGGATTGCTTAAGTTTTCATTTTCGCTTGATTCACTGGAACTGAAAAAATAATTCGAATTTTCTGCGTTGCGATCTCCTTCTTCTCGAATTTTCAATTTCTTCTTTTTCTTACAGGATTTCTTTTTCTTCTTTATATTTTCATAATAATCTGGATCAGAGTCTAAATTGTCTGATATATAATCGGGATTAACGTCCGTTTTTACTTTATTGTCCTTTTTTGATTTTGTAATAATTTATTTTCTTGGTCTTCCTCTCTTTTTTGCTGCAAGAGTGGGGATGAAATTTTTTGTTTTGAGTGTAGCCTTGCATGGTCTACCTCGTCTTTTCTTAATAATGATTTCTTCTTGAGAGTCTTTTTCATAATTATCTTCACTATTATCTCCTTTAACGGTTTCTTGAATATCTTCTTGTATATTAAGTGGATTTTTAATTTCTTCAGTTTGATTTCTTGATTTTCGTCTTGTTACCATTGTGTGGCATTTTGATTCTTTTATTTCGTTTAGATTTGAGAAATCCATTTGATTTAGTAATACACAAATTCTTTCTTTGACTTGATTAAATAATTCTTCAGTGAGAATATCCTTTTCTTTATTTATTTTCATGCTAGGATTTGAACTTGAACTTGGATAAATATCCTTATAACCACAGAAATATCCAACAACCCTCATGAACTAACCCTACCAAATTTAACGAACCTTGTCTTGAAAGCCTTCCTCAAAAATCGCCAAAATTTTTTTAATAAATAAGAATCACAAGAAACGCATTTGCAAGACTGTAGTGAACGTCCTTATAACCACAGAAATATGCAGCAAGCCTCAAGAACTACTCTTATAACATTTAACGAACCACATCTCGACTGCTTTAATCTGAAATCACCAAAAAAATTTGTAATCGATAATAATTACAAGACGCCAATTTCCAAGACTGTAATTAATATCCTTTTAACCATAGAACTATCCAGCATCCCTCAAGAACTACCTCTACCACATTTAACGAACCACGTCTCGACTGCCTTAATCTGAAATAGCCAAAAAAATTTTAATCGACAATAATCGCAAGACGCGCATTTCCACGACTGTATTAAATATCCTTATAACCACAGAAATATCCACCAACCCTCAAGAACTACCCCTACCACATTTAACGAACCACGTCTCGACTGCCTTTATCTAAAATAGTAGGGGTAATTCCTGAGGGTTTTTGGATATTTCTGTGGTTATAAGGATATTTAATACAGTCTTGGAAATGCGCTTCTTGTGATTATTATCAATTACATTTTTTTTGCGATTTTAGATGAAAGTAGTCGAGACGGGGTTCGTTAAATGCTGGCGGGGTAGTTCTTGAGGGTTGTTGGATATTTCTGTAGTTTTAAGGAAATTTAATACAGTCTTGGAAATGCGCGTCTTGCGATTATTATCAATTAAATTTTTTTGGTGATTTTAGATAAAGGCAGTTGAGTTGTGGTTCGTTAAATGAGGTAGGGGTAGTTCTTGAGGGTTGTTGAATGTTTCTGTGGTTATAAGGATATTTAATACAGTCTTGGATATGCGCTTCTTGTGATTATTATCAATTAAAATTTTGTTGTCCATTTTAGATGAAGGCAATCTAAACGGGGTTCGTTAAATGAGGTAGGGGTAGTTCTTGAGGGTTGTTGGATGTTTCTGTGGTTATACGGATATTTAATACAGTCTTGGAAATGCGCGTCTTGTGATTATTATCTATTAAAATTTTTTTTGGCGATTTCAGATTGAGGCAGACGAGACGTGGTTCGTTAAATGTGGTAGGGGTAGTTCTTGAGGGTTGCTGCATATTTCTGAGGTTATAAGATCGTTCACTAAAGTCTTGCAAATGCGTTTCTTGTGATTCTTATTTATTTAAAAATCTTTTGGCGATTTTTGAGGAAGACAATCAAGACAAGGTTCGTTAAATTTGGTAGGGTTAGTTATTGAGGGCTGTTGGATATTTCTGTGGTTATAAGGATATTTACTACAGTCTTAAAAATGCGTGTCTTGTGATTTTTATTTTTTTGAGGTTTTGCAGCTAGGGAAAAGGGTACGTCCATCCTTGTAGAGCCCCGCATGCAAGGATAAGGCTTAATACTCTGAGAGGTCGCTCGGTATCCCAGAGTCACCGTTTGAGACACCTCACCCAGGTACCATTCAGCTTTCGGCACGGTTGTCACGCCTTCGTTTAGGGGTTATTTTTTCGGACCATCCCTGAACAATTGTGCGCGACTGCTTATTAATTATTGTAACGATATTGAGCAGAAACCCTTGGTACAGGGACCCTCTATCAACAACCCGAGGACGCGTTCAGTGGCTTTGTCATAGGCCCTTCGGTTCGATTGCTAAGGAATAAAAACCGAACCGAAATATATATTTCGGTTTCGGTTTCAATTCCTTTGGAATAGAACTGAAGGGCCCATGACAAAACCACCGAACGCGTCCTCCGATTGCGGATAAAAGGTCCCTGTGTCAAGGGTTTCTGCTAAATATGGTTACAATAATTAATAAGCAGTCGCGGACAATTGTCCCGGAATAGCACCTGGGTGAGGTTTCTTAAACGGTGACACTGGGGTAGCGGGCAACCTCTCAGAGAATGCTGCCTTATCCTTGCACGCAGGGCTTCACAAGGATGGACGAACCCTCTCCCTAGCTGCTCGTGAGAATAACAATGACACCACCAAAATACCTAAAAGTTGTAGATGCGGTTCAAAACGATCGAACGCGCAGAGCACCCGACAATAGGTCGGCAAACAATGCTGATCATTCTACATTTCGGGGTGCTGAAAATAATTTGGATGGCAGCACGACGGCAAACCCGCGAAACGCACACACTGAGTGGACGAATCAACTTAAGGATGACTTGTTAGACTGCCACGATGCCAGCATTATCCCTTTTCATCGAGGCTTTATGGCGCATATGCATACTCTGTGGTGCCAAAAACACCCGTAGTTTCAGCATGTTTCGATTCATTCCTTGCGAAATCAACGTGCCTACCTCTCGAAAAATGGATATGCACGCGGAGCGCTTCGCCAACCGCTGCTTGATCAAGCTGCAGCCGAAGATGAGGAAGCGACATTAATGCCAACCGCAAAAAGTGGGCACCTTCTGAGATATGATCACGATTTTAGGACAAGAAGGAATATTAACATGCAAGTTCCTCCTAAGCCCTTAAATCTTGCTGAAATGGATGCCTCCCTTCTTGGAGAAATCTCGCAAGAGTCGGACTTCTGGACCATCAATTTCTAAGTTTATGGTGCTGCGAGAACTTTGGCTGATTCAAATTGAAGGCTCAAACCGAGGATGGATCAAAGACCAAAAGATGCTTGCATCAACTAAACAAGAAGATTGGATGGGCAAGACCGAATGCGTCCTGTGTTCAATGTGTGATTGACTACATAACATCTGGTAGGCCGTTCACGGAAAGGGTTCGAAAGTTCGAGTGCAATTTTTAAGAGTAGCACCTGCTCCCGGCGAAATCCTGCGGTTGTCCTTATGACAAACTTTTAACTATATATGTAAGTGCATATCTAATTGCTCTAGCGATCATGAATATTTTCAGAAAACTATATTATCTACTTAAAATAATTTCGGAGACAGCACCTCTTACGTCCATTTTACTCACGACAACTGTTGACAACTGTTATGTGGGGATGTATACTTCAGCGGGGAGTGAGGCACAGCGGGGTGGGTTACGATTTTCGCGGACAGCGCAGTCTACATTTATCCTACCCTACTAATAATTCTATCCCCACTCCGACGCCACTTGCCGCATCTATATATATAATATCTTTGAAAGATGTTTTAACACTATTGCAAATCCGCAAGTTGGGAAGGATGTTTTGATGAAAAGAAACAAGCCCATGCCAAATCATATGATTTCTCTCCAAGTTCTTTGTGCATACGTTTCGGCTGCTCCCTGATTTGTATCGCGTTTTCAACAAAACAATATTTTTTTGCACAGAAGGCGCTTTTGACATTTGTTAACGTAAAAATATTATGCTTTAGCAAGCAGCAGCCTGTATAAGTCTTACGGCACGTCTTTACGAAAACGTAGCCACCATAACCCCAAACATAACCTCTATAGTTGCTTCTGAACAATGACAATAATCGACATGTTTGTGCATGATAATTTATTATGTTAACAACTGTCAAAAACAGTTACCTCATGTGCACGAAAATATTAGTTTGTGTGAGAAGCAAGAAAAAACAGGAAACACTCGAAGCTCATGCATACATAACTTTGAGAGAAATCAGCTGATTTGGCATGTACTCGTTCCTTTCCATCCAAAAATTGCAAAATTTATTTAATTCATCGTCTCTATTCGTCCATAGTTATTTTTTGCTCAATAAACTTGCCTATAATTTCAAAAACATTACATTTTTTATTTTAAAAAACTGGAGCATTCAAATTACCGCCATTCGGAGATTTTTCCGCTGATGGAAAAATATCTATTTTCACTACTCATGACTTGCCCAAGTCCGTAACTTTTGGATCAATAATCGTGTGAAAGGGCCTTAAAAGAGCCTTCAAGGTGCACTCCCATGTGGGCAGATAACGTCGGTGTAAAGCAGAAACTCATGAGAGTGAAAGAGACAAATAAATCTGTCCGTTTCATTCCCTCTCATGAGTTCTCCTTCACGCCGATATAAAATTAAGGTTAACAACCACCGCAGGGTCCCACTGGGAACAACTGCCATCTAAAAAATGTCACCGGCTCCCAGTAGGACCGCGGTAAGTCCCACTCATGGCCACGTCTCACAATCGTGAAATGGGTGGTCACAGGACACGACGAAATCACAACGACAGGCTGGCGAAACCCTCGTGTGTTTTGAGGACACGAAGCGAAATTGTTTTTCATATTTATTTTGTAACTTTTATGCATTTTCCCTATGGTATTGCATGGTTTTGTAGAACAAAGTTACTACTAGCGCCACGCACGGCCGTTTTCAACTCTCAGGACATATTTTTTACATTGGACAGTACAGTGGAAGCACCCCCCTGGTGTAAGTATAAGATTTTAGGTTGGAGTGCCTTATCCAAAATCACGGAAGTCTAAAATGTAGTTACTATTATTTACTTGTTCAAACCCTGATTGTTTTTTATTTGCTAATCACTTCGGTGTTTCAGCGAGTTTCAGCGCAGTAAATAACTGGATGCTTGGCTAATTCAGAAAACGGTCCCGTTTCACGCTGTCAGTCTCCATGTAGACAGCAATAGTGGGGCAGATGCAGGGGTCACGCGGAACTAATTATTTTTACAAATCATATGAGTATTTTCAACCTCAGAAAGTAATATGCGTTCATAGAAAACGATATTGATTTATTATTAAGCCTACTGATGTTGTTTTTAATCGAACACGCACACCAAGGCAATTGGGAGGCCTTTTCGCGGAGGTCTGTTTTGAATTAATCGATTAATTGATATCAATCAGATTTGCCATAAACCAGCAGGGTAACTGGAAATAAATCCTATGTAAAATATTAATTCATCGATCAATCCAAGAGAGGCCTCCGTGATAAGTAGGAGTGACATAGACATATGAAGATTCGCACTTGAAAATCATAGTCAAGGACAACGACGAGTCTCATGGGGTAATTAATAATTGATTAAAAATAAGAATGTTCCTGATTAGATGGGTTCTCAAAATTAAGACTAATAATTTTTTTATGTGTAATTGATATTACAAAATTTTTAATTTATTAAATTCTAAAAAGAAATATGAAAATAAAAATGTTTTAAAAGTGTTATATGTGGCTGTGTTCTATAGAATAATCTAGTCTTATAATCCAAGTGCTATATATTGCTGTATTCTATAGAATACATCGATATATACATATATAACCCTTTTAAAACATGTCTTAAAAATAATTTTGTGTAGAATTTCATTTATTTAGCATTTTTTAAACATCAATTACATATCAAAGAATGATTAGTATTAATGCCGTGAACTAAACTAATCGGGAACATTCCTATTCTTTAATAATTAATAATTTTCCCATAAGACTCAATTCTTTTATGGAACAGAACAAACGCAGCGCGGGCGATATGAAAGTCGTAAACGACGACAGCTTCTACGGCAAAAGTTTGAGAGTACGATAGGGCTGGATAGAAGTTCAGGGGTGAGTGATAGTTTCTGGGATTGAGGCTGATAAAGGTGGGCAGTGATGTTAGTTTAGGCAGAGATGAGGTGGGAGATTGCCGATCTAATGGAATAAGAGAATTTCAGTGAATGTGAAAAACATGCGCTGATAACCCAGGTCGTTCAGCATGTATTCTGCGCCAATTTTTTAAAAATATAAATTTTGTTAATATCCAAAATGACTGCCAGCGGTGAGTCGACGATCTGGGTGCACCGGATCGCGCACCAGGTCCTTTAGCACGTATTCTACGTGAACTTTTTTAGGATTTAAACTGTCTCAATAGCCAAAACAACAGAAAATAGTTAGTTGACTACGCACGAGCACCGGATCGCGCACCAGGTAGTTAGGCACATATTCTACGAGAATTCAAACGAAAATTTAATTGTATCAATAGCCGAAATAACTAACAATGGTGAGTCCACGATGCGGGGCAACCGGAGCATCAACTCAAAATTTTTAGTTATTTTGGCTGTCGGCACAATTTATATTTCAGAAAGGTTTTCGCAGAATACGTGCTAAAATACCTGGCGCGCGATACCGTGCACCCGCGTAGCGCCTCACCACTGGCAGTTATTTTCGATGTTGAGAGAAATGAAATTTTCAAAAAATTCTCGTAGACTAAGTGCTGCACGACCTAGTGCACGATGTGATTCACCCGAATCGTCGACTCACCTCTGGCAGTAGAACACGTGCTGAATTACCTGATGCACGATCTGTTTCACCCGCGTCGTCGACTCACCATTTTGAGATCTTTTGGCTATTGGCAAAATTTAAATTTCAAAAAAAGCACTCGCAGATGATGTCTTACTACTTGGTGCACGATCCGGTGAACCCGGATCGGCCAATCACCATTGGTACTTATTTTGGCTTTTAGCAAAATTTGAATGTTTTAAAAGTTCTGGTGGATGACGTTTTAAACGACCTGGTGCACGATACGGTGCACCAGGAGCATCGACTCACCATTTAGAGTTGTTTTGGCTATTGACGGGAATAAAATTTTTTTAAAGTTCTTGTAGATAACGTCTTGAACGACCTCGTGCATGCTCCGAAGCACCCGGTAGTGAACTCATCATTTAGAGATGTTTCGGCTTTTGGCAAACTTAAGATTTTAATTTTCAACGCGAGCTAATGTTCTCTATCACTTACATGTTGTTGAAAACATTAATTTGTGTTTAGCGTGACCTAAGCATGGGAGACGGACAAGAAGAAGGCTTTAGTCATGCCACCGTTCAGCTGCGACCCATCCTTTAGCCGGATATTTCCAAGGTTATTGCCATGCGCGAGCCATGCAAACTTTTTTCACGCGGGCCGCAAGACAGAAATTGGGACATTTCTGGAATATTCAAATGTTCCAAGTAGGATATACCATTTTTTTCTTCTACTCGGGACATTTGAATATCCCAGAAACATCCTAGGGATGTGTTGGGGATATGCCATTTTTCGGCTTGTGGGATATCCGACGGGTTATCCCTGGGACAACCTGGGAGATAAATTTGATCGACTGGGATATCCCAGTATATCTATTTTTGCTCAATGAAATTAAATAATTACTTACTCCAAGCGAACAGTGGACAAATAGTTGAAAAAATCAGAAAAAAGCGCAACTTTCTAGCATTATTGAAATTGAATATCACGAAAAATAATAATACATTTTTTAAACAATTAATTTTGTTAACATCACTCAATCATTCAACTCACTGTTATTGAAAATTGGATAACAAGTGGAAAATTATCGACCAAACCTTATTTTTCTAGCATTATTCTAATAGAATATCATTATCAATAATAATAATAATTTGTGTAGAAAATTATGTTTGTTAACATTAATCAAGTATCACCTCACTCTATTTGGAAATTGGACAAAAAGGAGAACATTTTTTGAAAAAATCAACACTTTCTATCTCTATTTTGAGAGGAAACCGCTGAAAACAGTAACAAACCCTATCAAACCAACTTATGGTGATGATAGTTGAAAAGTAATGTTTTATTCTTATGACATGGCTATTTGTAAGGACAAATGTTGAGTTTCAACTCGACTCAACTCATATCGACGATTCTGTGTGAAATTTACAAAAGCGTCTTTGTTTCTTATTGGAAATACGCGTTAAACTTCATGGGCCTGGCGCCACCTCTAAACATCATTGTTTCCAAAAGAAACAAAAAATGGATTTTTTTGTGGATCTGAACAAATTTCCGGGCGACATGCATCTTGAAAATTCGTTTAAAATATATTTGGACCACCCTGATGTAACATGTATACGCTAACATAATAAATTGATTAATAAATCAATTTTTCTGAATTAATTCATTGAAATACTACATTGTTAAGACTATAATACTTAGTGATCATGTAAGTAGCATAAGATTCGTAGGACATGAAAGATTGTAAATAAAATTTCTTGAAAGTATGTTGGATAAAAATTATAAGAACAATTTGCTGCATTTTTAACCTTTTCCATTGCATATCAAAGAGCAGGTACTAAGAACATGAAAAATCGGACATTCGGGGTGTTTCCGAAAATAACATTTTTCACCAAAAATAGATAAGAAAGTTAAATAACTGGCACAAGTACAGCCGAAAGTTGAAGGCAAAGTGCCGTTATTTAACTGTCGTATCTATATTTCAGGATTTTCGAATAAATATGATTTTCAGACATATACCAAGAATGTCACATTTTTTTACTTGTTTGACTGCCTGATACGAAGGAAAACTAAGAGGAAAATGTTCGTACATTGTATTTGGAAAAATTCCACGAAAATAGTTTTCAAAATACATATAAAGCAGTTATCGCCATATGGACGTAGGAACTGGAAGGGCCCAAACAGGTGGAAAAATTATATAATTATACTTCATATGCAGTGGAGAAAACACTGATATTTTTCATTGGTTTTATACAGACAAATTTATCAAGCAAATGAAACATATCACTTACTGCACTTAATTTACGATTATTATTACACAATTGCACGTACATAGACTTACACATATGATCGCACGCTCAAACGTTTTGAAAAATCGCCCTAGCTGGAGAATCGAACTCTACCTAACTACCTCAAACCTGTTCTAAAACCCAAATCTAGCGCACGCATTAGTCAAGTGAGCTACGGAACCGCTTAGATTTTTCTGATAAACCCTCGGTCAAGCGTTTTCTCTGAGAAAAGCGTGGCCAGCTGAGAAATATGTGTCGTGCTCTGTTTTATCAGTGACATAAATTTCCACAAATTCCATAAATGTCAACAAATTTCATAATTTCTCCAAAAATTGCATAAATTCCCACAATAATGGGGGGGGGGGTGGAGGCACCCTTGTGACTGGTTAAAAAATAAAGATAGTCAAACCCGTACCCCTTTCCAACGTCTCGTGGGGAGCGGGAAAGCACCCCTGTGACAGGTCACGTAAATAGTGTTGGTCAAATTCCTCCCCCTTTCCTATCAGAGATATATACAGATGAAAAATAACATCCACCTGTCATCAAGATCTCCCTTAAATTTTCTATTATCTGACATATTTTTCCAAACATAAATTTTTTAACTCGTTGCAATTAATATAGAATTGTCTAGAATTCATAATAAATCGTTTGGAATTCAATTTAGTACACGATAAAATATGCCGGAAGAGAAAATTAAAATCCGGCATATTTTGCCAGAACAGAATGCTGGACCATTAAGAAATAGTTTAAACAACGTAATAATATATGAAAAGCAAAATCGAAATCACTATTTTAAGATGATGCAAACGTTGAAAGGTGATTTAAATTTGTTGCAAAAATAAAATTCTTCTTCCGAGATATGGGGATGCTAAATTAGAACAAAAAATGTTAGATTTTTGTTAAAAATCTGAAAAAAAAAAGAAAATATATATATAAATTTTTTTCATTGAACGATAGTAATTTCTACAAATATCAATTTATCAATGTGAAAAGGTTGAAAAAATTATTACTACATTAAAATTGGAAATCAATTTGAACTAAAATTTTATTACAAATTATTTTGTAATTATTTCATCAAAAAATGATATTTCGAAAAAAATGCATTATTCTACTAAAAAAAAGTTCTTCCAGATAATAAAATATTTGAGCCTGGGTGGCAACTACAATTTTAATCGCACTTTTAGTGCTATATGAAATTAAAAGTATCATAATTAGAAAATTCCATAGTGGAAACAATATAAAAAAATTTTTTTTATATAATTCTAAAGAATATTTTTAAATCCCAAAAATTTGGGCAAACAAAAAAAAAGTATTGAAGTATAAAGTAAACATTATGCGCTATGTTTATTCATAATAATTATCTGAAGTAATATTATGATAAAAGAGAAAACATTATAAAATAATTTCCTATCTGGATCCATCCGGCTTGGAAGCGAACATCGGAAGCAGAAAAATAAATTATTTGCCCGACGGAATCTTATGCGTCCCTATCTGGAACTATGTCGGAACTTACACTAGAAGTCTGTTTTCGTTCAAGTCTAAAAACGGTTTTCTATCTGGATCCATCCGGCTTGGAAGCGAACATCGGAAGCAGAAAAATAAATTATTTGCCCGACGGAATCTTATGCGGCCCTATCTGGAACTATGTCAGAACTTACATTAGACGGAGAAAAATGGAGAAATAATTATTATGAAGAGTGCTGTTTTATATTATAGATTATTATGGTGCTAGTGACTATTGCTCGAGTACAGGTATCCTTTCTAAACTGTTTAGTTGTGATTACTAGATCACATAATTCCTATATCTATAAATGAGTCTTTAATAGACAAAATAAGATGCATCGTGCAATGTCAAATGTATAACGCGCTTAGAGATGCTGTTATTAGCCAGTAACGCTGAGTCTGTGAGCCTTCTACGACTCAGTACCAGAAAGCTATAACCAATATAAGCGCTATTAAAAATGAAAATAAAACGATGAATACCTCAATTAAGTCAAAAGTTATAGAGATTTAAAAAAAAAAACATTGGGCGTTTATCAAAAATGAGCTTTTTGCATGAAAAATTATTTAAAAATCAATTACATGTTGTTAAAGGTTTTGTTCGAAATCTCATTTTTATTGCAGTATTAAAAAGATTGGTGATTCGTAACCAGATACCTGACTCTGTAAACATGTCTGCTGTTTTCTTTTTTTTACATGCCTAACCTTTTATCCCTTTTAAAACTTTTTTGTGACCATATTCCTCTTCCTAACAGTTTTTAAATACTGTAAAATAATAATATACTTGCCACGTTGTTCGCATCAAAATACCGTAATCAAATTTCAATATAAAATGTTAAATCTTTTTTTTCTACTAAAGAAGCAGTTTTTTATTATTTGAAAAAATTGAAAAATAGATTTTCAGTCGCTATATAAAAACGATTTTCAAAACCCATGAAATTAGAACCGCCAAATTCTTGAATGATTTACTCGGGATTGGTTAACTTTTTCTAGGCAAAATTCATATTCTCCCAATTAAGCTACTCAATATCTCGGGAGAAAATTGTTATTTTTTGTTTAAACTGAGAATTGCACTTTTTATCGTGATCATCAACTAAACCTGTTTCATTTTGAGGTTCCTGACACTTTGAGATTGTAAACTTCCACATTTTATTACTCGGAACTGGAAATTTTTTTTTATTATACTTTTTTGGCCTCAATTCAGAAACACTTTAGCTCGGGAGTGAACTTTTGTTTTCAACTTTAAATGGTGATTTCGATTTTACAGAATGTTATTTCGCTCTCCTAAAAAATTTCGATTTTTTTGCTTCTCTAATTGGAAGGAATAAAAAAATTGGAAAAACGCTGGACTGAATGTATCGAGCTAAAAGGAGATTATGTTGAGAATTAAAATGCTCATTTGCCGAAAAAAAATCTTTTAGTTGAAAGGTCACTGACTTATCAAACAGCCCTCGTAGTTACATTTTCTACCAGAAAAGACGAATTTTAAAAAAAATAGCTGAACCCTCTTCGGAAATTTTTTTACCAAAACATATGAGTTTCCCCTCAAAAAATCGATATTTTACAAAAAAACAAAGACGAGTTTTCTACAAAACAGTTGCAATTTCAAACCGAAAATATGATTTTTTCATGAAAAAGTTACTCTTCAAACAAATAAAATAGTTTAATTTTAAACCCATGAAAAAAATTATGTGGAAATGGAACTATTTTTGGAATTTTTCACAACTTTTAATAGTTCCAGTCCACAGCGGAACGGGCCCACTCAACTTTGTCGCATCCCTACCACGTCGACCAAATTTGTCGCGCGGAATCGTAGACCCCTATGCCTGGCCAGAGAAATAACTTAAGTCACAAACGACCCCCTTTCCAACGTGTCGTGGGGGCGGGAAGGCACCGTATGTTTGACAACAGAAATAACTTCGGTCACATACGACCTCCTTTGCAAATTCTCATCGAAAGGGGGCCAGAAGGCACCCCTATGACTGGCCACAGAAATAACTTAGATCACACACGACCCCCTTTCCAACGTGTCATGGGGGCGGGAAGACACCCCTGTGACTGGTCACATAAATAGCTTAGGTTACACGCGAACCCCTTTCTGACGTGTCATAGGGAGTGGGAATGCATCCCTATGAATGGCCACAGAAATAACTTAGGTCACATACGAACACCTTTCCAACGTGTCATGGGGGCTGGATGGCACCCTTATGACTGGCCACAGAAATAACTTAGGTTATACACGAAACCTTTCCAACGTCTCATGGAGGCAGGAAGACACCCACATGACTGGCCACAGAAATAACTCGGGTAACACACGACCCCATTTCCAATGTGTCATTGGGGCGGGAAGGCACCCCTGTGACTGGTCACAGAAATAGCTCAGTTACACACGACCCCCTTTCCAACGTGTCATAGGGGGTGGGAAAACACCCCTATGACTGGCCACAGAAATAACTTAGTTCACATATGAACCCCTTTTCAACGTGTCACGGGGGCGGGAAGGCACCCCTGTGACTAGGTCACATAAATAGCTTAGGTTATACACGAAACCTTTCCAACGTCTCATGGGGGCAGGAAGACACCCACATGACTGGCCACAGAAATAACTCAGGTCACACACGACCCCCTTTCCAACGTGTCGTGGGGAGTTCCGAAAGTAAATATTTACCAGTGTTGGGTAAGTTACTTTTTTTAAATAACTAGTAACAGTTACGTTACTTAGCGAAAATAGTAGAAAACATGATAGCATGTTTTTCTTCATCATTGACAAGCATCGAATTTTCTTTTCTATTACTTTCTAATTTTAAACTATCAAGGGCATCATGAACATAACTCAAACTTTTCGGTAACTTTGGCTCTACAGATCTTCGAGCATAACCGATGTTGTTCCGAATAAAAGTAACATCGGTTGTAGTTAAAGTTTCAATATCTTAATTAGCCAGCGACGAGTCGACCTACGAAAGTGGTAAGCCCTGTCGTAGCGTAGCCTAATAGATAGAGTATACACGAATCAGCTATTTAATCGACAGGCTAATCAATCGGCTATAACTGACGCTGAATATAATAGCCGAATTCATACAGGCTGTGCACACTTTTGATTTCTTTTCCCTGTAATATTTTATATTGGCCAGTTAACTGGTAATGACGCATAGAAAAAATTCGTGAAAAAACTGGTAATGAGGCATATATGCGCGCTTTGAATAAGTACCATAAAACTCAATATTTTTTTATGAAACTAGGTATCCCCTTATTTTTTTGGTCGCTGATTACGAATCTGAACTTATTTGCTCGCACCAGTTTTGGCACACGACGTCGATTTCGAGTCTAACAGTTAACTGTTTAAAACTAATAAAAAGTATGCCTCCGAATTATTTGAAACTCCGTATACCCATGTATTTTGACGCGCTGATTTTCATGGTGAAAACCACGAAACCCCCATGAAAATCAGTTTTTTTTGCGTTTATCTCAGCCAATATGCAAAATTTCGGAAAATGTTTCAAAAAAACTTGTAGATCTCATCGAGATACATCCGCGAAAGTCATTTTTCACATAAAACCAATACCTTCTCATTGAGATGAGAATGTAAAAATGAAAAGACAAAAGTTGTTTAACCAAAGAAGATCTAAAAATGTGTGATAAACTCTTGTTATAAAAATGCATCAAAAATTAAAAATTTACTTTTTGGAAAAACGACACAAGCTACAATAAGTTTCTATTTAACAAAATTTTTCGCCTAATTTATATCTACAAATTTGCTTAGAACCACGTTACATTAGTGTGCGTATTTTCAGTTTAAATCATAAAAAATGACGTTGAAAGTAAACAAATTAAATTTATGGAAAAAAGACACCAGTTGCAATAAAATGTATAATAACAACATTTTTTGTATAGGGTGCACACTTTTTTATAATCATAAAAACAAGTCAATGAAAATACGTATGTTTCAATAACAATGCATATTATTATTTTTTTAGAGAAGTTTTAGGCTCCGGAAGCTACGAACATGGTTCCTTAAAGCAACCAATCCCGACACAACTGGAACGTGTACGTCATCCACTTTTGCTCCTTCTATCCTAGAAGGTAAGCAAGAACGGGAAATTTACGCGAGAAAAGATCGTTCAACACTGTTCCAAAAGGGAGCTGCAACGACTGTACCCAAAATATTCGGTATAAGTAATTGTCCTTGTGATAGGTGCTCTCGGAGGTGCGAAACTATCACTAGTTCGCAACCCTAAAGCCATACACGCGTCCCAAAAATATGCCACGGTACTTGCGAAATGGATGTTGAAAGCTGTCATCCTTGGGTCGCTTCGTGTCCTCAAAACACACGAGGGTTTCGGCGGCCTGGTGTTGTGATTTCGTCGTGTACTGTGACTACCCATCGCACGGTCGTGAGACGTGGCCATGGGTGGAATTTACCGCGGTCCTACTGGGAGCCGGTGTCATTTTTTAGATTGCAGTTGCTCCCAGTGGGACCCTGCGGAGGAACTGAAGGGCCTATGACAAAGCCACCGAACGCATCCTTGGGTTGCGAATAAAGGGTCCCTGTTCTCAGGGTTTCCGATGAATATGGTTACAATAATTAATAAGCAGTCGTGGAAAATTGTCCCGGGATGGTCACGAAGGAATAACCTCTAATCGGAGGCGTGACAACCGTGCCGAAAGCTGAATGGCATCAGGGTGAGGTGTCACAAACTGTGACTCTGGGATACCGGGCGACCTCTCAAAGTATGCAGCCTTAACCTTGCAAGCGGGATTCTACAACGATGAGCGAACCCTTTTTCGTAGCTGCTCATGGGAGCAGCAGTGAGAACGCCAAACATAGTCGTAGTAAGTGCGGTTCAAAACGATCGATCGCGCAGGGCTCCCGATAATGAGGCGGAAAACAATGCCGAATATCCTAGAGTCAGGGGAGCCAATCAAGACAGAGTCATTACGATGGACCGGCAGAATCTCATTACTTTTAAGTGGATGTATCAGCTCAGGGACGACCTGCTGGAGTGCTATGATACCTGTATGGCCCTCAACGAAAAAGTGACATGACGCTACTGCATACTCTGTGGTGCGAGAAACACCCAGAGATCTCGCACTTTTTGGCATAAGGGTCTGCGAAACCGTGCCGAGGAACTCCGGAAAAAGGGTTATATAAGCGGAAAGCATACTCCACCTTCTGGTGGAAGAAGTTTCCTTCAACCCACCAGCATCTGGCCTGCATTTTCCCCTCATATCGAAAGTCGGAACAGCCTGTTCCGGAGTGGTTGGTGGAAGGGCGCACAGTTCTCCTGTCGAAGACGGGAAACTTAGCAAAGTCTAAGAATTACAGGCCAATAACTTGTCTGAACACACTGTATGAGATCTTTACAGCTATCCTAAATGATAGGATTGTTTGGACAATTGGACCGGTGTGGCAAGAAATGTACGAACAAGGCGGCTCAAAGAAAGGCGTAGCAGGATCTCGGGAAAACCTGCTCATCGATAGATCTGTCTGTAAAGACGCAGCATTCTATCAGCGTTACCTATCGATGGCCTGGATTGATTAGAAATCACCAGGCGTGCGCGGCAATGTTTATATGTAGTAACGAAATTGCAAAGTTATTGCAAGATTTTTTTAAATAAGTAATATAACTCTGTCAGGTTTTGCTCGCAGCTATACAAGACGTAAGTAGATAACAAAACTAAGTAGATAGCCCAAGCAAAAAAGGATAAGAAACTCGTTCGACAATCAACACGTGTACTCGTCGTTCCTAATATACATCCGAAAGCCGAAGACGGCAGTGTAAATGTCTGATACTCGAGTAGTGCCGCGATCAGCGCGCATGCGCAGCATTTTAACATAGGCTCTTATGAGAGACTTAAGCACGTAATATATCTATATATCGTTTGAACTGTTCGTAGTCTATAGATAGATTGAAGTCACCGTTGAAAGTCTCGCTAACTCATGTCTACGGATTGTTATTTTTCTATTGTTTGTCTCATCGTTTTTATTGAAAAGAGAGGAATAGGGGGACAAAATGTATAAATAGGGGAAGATAGGGGATATTCAAGAAAAAAGGGGAAAAGGGGAAAATAGGGGACACACTTGCATCCCTGCAATTCATGTACGTCCGAATTCGCCAAGACGAATCATGCCAATTCTGCGCATTGCTGAATGATATTACCAAATGTTACCCCGTATGAGTACTCCGGCAACATACCGATTTCTTTCTTCTCGTTAGTTTTATTTAAATCTATTTATTTATCTTTCAAAATTTCACCACTCTGAGGCCCACAAAAAGTCCCCCACGAGACGTTGGAAAATGGGTAGGGGTTTGACAAACATTATTTTTGTGACCAGTCAAAGAGGTGCCTTCCCGCCCACAAGAGACTTTGGACAAGGGGTAAGCGTTTGACAAACATTATTTTGGTGACTAGGCGAAGGGGTGCCTTCCTGCCCCTCGAAACGTTGGAAAATGGGTAGGGGTTTGACCAATATTATTTTTCTGACCAGTTAAAAAAGAGCCTTGCCGCCCCATAAAACTTTGGAAAAGGGGTAGACGTTTGACGAAAATTATTTCGGTGACCAGGCGAAGGGGTGCCTTCCTGCCCCCACGAGACGTTGGGGGTAGGGGTAGGGGGTTAGACGTTTGACCGACATTATTCTTGTGATCAGTCAAAGGGGTGCCTTCCTGCCCCCACGAGACGTTGGGGAAGGGGTAGGGGGTTGACTAACATTATTTTTGTGACCAGTCAAAGGGGCGCCTTTCCGCCCCCACGAGACGTTGGAAAAGAAATAGGGGTTTCACCAACACTATATTTTGTGACCAGTCAAAGGGGCGCCTTTCCGCCCCCACGAGACGTTGGAAAAGAAATAGGGGTTTCACCAACACTATATTTTGTGACCAGTCAAAGGGGCGCCTTTCCGCCCCCACGAGACGTTGGAAAAGAAATAGGGGTTTCACCAACACTATTCAAATGTACTTTGGAACACTTGGGTCTTCTCAGATCCCTCAGTCCATACTTAAATGTACTTTGGAAGTCTTTTCAGTCCCTCAGTCTATACTTCGGAACACTTGTGTCTTCTCAGATCCCTCAGTCCACAGTCGTAATTTGGAACACTTGCGTCTTCTCAGATCCGTCAGTTCAGATTCACATGTACTTTAAACACTTGGGTCTTCTCAGATCTCTTCGTTCATACTTTGGAACACTTGGTTCTTCTCAAATCCCTCAGTCTGTACGCATATGTACTTTGGAACACTTGGGTCTTTTCAGATCCCTCGGTTCATACTTACATGTGCTTTGAAACACTTGTGTCTTCTTAGATCCCTCAGTCCATACTTTTGAAAACTTGGGCCTTTTGTAGATCCCTCAGTTCATATGTTTGGAACACTTGAGTCTTCTGAGATCCCGCAGTCCATGCTCAAATGTACTTTGGAACACTTGGGTCTTCTCAGATGCCTTAGTTCATACATAAATGTACTTTAGAACATTTGCGTCTTTTCAGATCCCTCAGTTCATACTTTGGAAAACTTGGGCCTTTCTAGATCCCTCAGTCCATATGTTTGGAACACTTGAGTCTTCTGATATCCCGCAGTCCTTACTCAAATGTACTTTGGAACACTTGGGTCTTCTCAGATCCCTCAGTTCATGCTCACAAATACTTTGAAGCACTTGTGTCTTCTTAGATCCCTCAGTTCATACTTTGGAGAACTTGGGCCTTTCTAGATCCCTCAGTCCATATGTTTGGAACACTTGATGCTTCTCAGATCCCTCAGTTTATACTTACATATACTTTGAAACACTTGTGTCTTCTTAGATCCCTCAGTCCATACTTTGAAAAACTTGGGCCTTTTGTAGATCCCTCAGTCCATATGTTTGGAATACTTGAGTCTTCTGAGATCCCGCAGTCCATACTAAAATGTACTTTGGAACACTTAGGTCTTTTCAGATCCCTCATTTTTTAGCTTGGAACACTTGATTCTTCTCAGATCCCTCAGTCCATACTCAAATTAATTTTGGATCACTTGGGTCTGTTCAGATCCCTCAGTCTATATTTTGGAACACTTTGATCTCCTCAGATCTCTTTGTCCATACTCAAATGTACTTTGGAACACTTGGGTCTTCTCAGATCCCTCAGTCCATACTCATATGTACTTTGGGACACTTGGGTCTCCTCATGTCTTTTAGTTTATACTCACATGTACTTTGCAATACTTGAGTCTTCTCAGATCCCTCA
The DNA here is from genome assembly GCA_011634705.1 of Andricus grossulariae. NCBI lineage: Eukaryota > Metazoa > Arthropoda > Insecta > Hymenoptera > Cynipidae > Andricus > Andricus grossulariae. The sequence continues at coordinate 181,611,132 of JAABKJ010075445.1, forward strand.
GTCCATACTCAAATTAATTTTGGATCACTTGGATCTTTTCAGATCCCTCAGTCTAAATTTGGGAACACTTGAGTCTCCTCAGATTCCTTAGTCCATACTCAAATGTACTTTGGAACACTTGGGTCTTCTCAGATCCCTCAGTCCCCTCAGGGATTTTAGGCTTAGGCCGCCGCGGGCGCTGCCTGTCATATCCGGTAAATATCAAGGTCATGGCCGTACTTAATAGGAATCATTAAAAAAGTGACACCGAATTCGGTAATATGAAGTTCATACAATGCACAATTTCCAAAATGTTGTTAACATACGAACAAATCAAGGGCTAGCGTTCAAAAAGGGCTAACCCACAGTTGAAAATGTTTTCGATACTGGACATAGAGATTTAATGTTTACACTGAAATAATGTATTTAAGCTTTACAAAATAACGTAAAACTTGCATTTTTGTTTGCCAGGTTATTTATTAGCCGCAGAAAACAAATGAGCACCGTCTGCACGTCTCACGTGTTCTCTCGCCCATAAAAAAATATACTGCCTTAAAGTGAAATCTACCGCCAAAAATACTTTCACTGAACCCTTGGTTATACTTTGTGCTTACTAGATGAAGACTCTGAGACGTATAGTTCGTAAAAAAAATGTAATAACTAAACAGAGTTTCGAACTTTTTCAAACGAATCCATGTGAGCAATGTATAGAAGATTCCAAAAATACAAAAAATCAATTTCAAACAATTTGAGGGTTAGACCTTATGAACGCCAGCCCTTTAATTAACATTTTTAAGCTTATGTGAAACTCTCAAACAGAAATAAAATAATGACTTTTTATTTTTTTTAAGTGACATTACCAGTTCTATCCTAAAATATGAATGTCATCGAGTAGAAACAAAACTCCAAGGACACACGTTGAGCATAATTAAGAACCTTTATAACTAAAATACTGATGTCTACTCATAATTTTTAGATTCGTCAACTTAGACAAATGACTCGCATAAACATAAATTATTCACAAAATTCTTTTGTCATTTATTTCTCAATTTTTGTGTGCTAATTTGTTTTATTGTTTTAATTTCCCATTCCTAAACAAAAAGGAACTAAAAGTTTGAAACTCTGCTGAAAACTATTTCGATAGAGGAACTTTATCCCAGATTATTAAAAAAATCTATTAAATCATGGAAATGTGTAAAACGACCGCAACTTAACTTTCCCAACTTTTTGACAACGACCCGTATATTAACTAAAATAAAGTGTTGGGACTTACAATATAAATTCAGGTACTTCAAAGACATTGAATCTACGCGCCGTAGATGCACCAGTCGTATGTTTATTAACTCGAGCGACGTTCACACGTTGTTTCAATTTCGCACCCACCGCTTCCCACCTGGCGCCCAATCTTTGGCAGTCTACACAATCAGTGCTGTAACTATTTATAAAATAAAAACACTTGAAAACTGTAAAAGAATATTTCTTAAAAGATTTTTTACCTTCCTATATATATATATATAAAATGCACACATATATATATATATATATATATATATATATGTATTTTATATACACGTGCACCCGGATCGTCGACTCACCATTGTTAATTATTTTGGATGTTGGCATAATGTAAAGTGTAAAAAATTTCTCGTAGAATACGTGCTCAACGACCTGGTGCAAACCCAGTACACCCGCATCGTCGACTTACCACTAGTAGTTATTTTGGATGTTGGCACAGTTGAAGCTTTTAAACAGTTCTCTTAGAGTACCTGCTAGACTACCTGGTGCATGACCCGGTGCACCCGGATCGTCGACTAACTATTGTTAGTTATTTTGGATGTTGGCACAATTTAAACTTTTAAAAAGTTCTCGTAGAGCACGTGCTAAACAACTTAGTGCGCGACCCAGTGCACCCGGATCGTCGACTTACCACTAGTAGTTATTTTCAATGTTGGCACAATTAAAACTTTTAAACAGTTCTCGTAGAGTGCCTGCTAGACTACCTGCTGCATGACCCGGTGCACCCGGATCGTCGACTGACCATTGTTAGTTATTTTGGATGTTGGCGCAATTTAAACTTTTAAAAAGTTCTCGTAGAGTACGTGCTAAACAACTTGGTGCGCGATCCAGTGCACCCGGATCCTCGACTTACTGTTGTTAGTTATTTTGGATTTCGGCACAATATAAATTTTAAAAAAGTTCTCGTAGAATACGTGCTAAACGACCTGGTGCACGACCCAGTGCACCCGGATCATCCACTGACCACTAGTAGTTATTTTGGAAGTTGGCACCATTTAAACTTTGGAAAAATTATCGTAGAGTACCTGCTAGACTACCTGGTGCACGCCTCGGTGCACGCGGATCGTCGACTCAGTTTTGTTAGTTATTTTGGATGTTGGCACAATATAACTTTTAAAAAAGTTCTCGTTGAATACGTGCTAAACGACTTGGTGCGCGACCCAGTGCTCCCGGATCGTCGACTTACCACTAGTAGTTATTTTCAATGTTGGCACAATTGAAACTTTGAAACAGTTCTCGTAGAGTGCCTGCTAGACTACCTGGTGCATGACCCGGTGCACCCGGATCGTCGACCGACCATTGTTAGTCATATTGGATGTTGGCACAATCTAACATTTAAAAAAGTTCTCGTAGAGTACGTGCTAGACTACCTGGTGCACGACTCGGTGCACCCGGATCATCGACTCACCATTGTTAGTTATTTTGGATGTTGACACAATTTAAACTTTTAAAAAGTTCTCGTAGACTACGCGCTAAACGACCTGGTGCGCGACCCAGTGCTCCCGGCTCGTCGCCTTACCACTAGTAGTTATTTCGGATGTTGTCACAATTTAAACTTGTAAAAACTTCTCGTAGAGTGCGTGCTAGACTACCTGGTGCACGCCCCGGTGCACCCGGATCGTCGACTCACCATTGTTAATTATTTTGGATGTTGGCATAATGTAAAGTGTAAAAAATTTCTCGTAATAGAAAATAGTTACTTCGCGCGAGTCGAATATTTCGATGCACGAAATCGTTGCGCACCTCACTCGAAAAAAGTTATATTTGGACTGTCGTCAGTTGCCCAGTTTAAATGCTAGAAGCCAGTCCTTCTGGAATAGAGTGTAGAAATACCTATTGTATGAAATGTAATACATACAAATTGTAAATTTGAAAATTCATTTTTGGGGTTTTGCCGATTTTTTATGTAATCCAGCCCACTGTGCGCTGTACCATGTACTGAAAAAAATAGTTCAGCTATCCCAGCTAAAATTTTAGCTGGATTTCGTCTTCTAAGAAAGTATAGCTGTGTCACCTACATTTCTAGCTGGGTTACCTAAACATCTAGCACTTTTAGCTACTTTTGCCATCTAGAAATTACCTAGATAAATTAGCCAGATAATTTCTGGATGGGAAAATTAGCTAAAACAGCTAGATGTTTAGGTTACCTATCTAGAAATTTAGGTAACACAGCTATATTTTTTTAGAAGATGAAATCCAGATAAACGTCTAGCAGGGACAGCTAAACCATTTTTTTCAGTGTGGCAAACAGTTGACAACTACATCGCCACTACATTGCAAATTATAACTACATTAATTCACATCCTCTTACGTAGATGTCAATTGCTTTTCAATTGTGCACCGTCTTGACCCACGTTTGGATTGAAATTCGACACCACCAAAATGTTGTTTTTACTTTAAAATTCCTATTTGATAATATTCTCGCAAGTAAAAATCGAAATGCTAGAGCAATTATTTTTCAATCTGCAACCACACCTCTGGATTTAGTGTGAAATGAACAATTTCTAATTAAAGATTTCAAAAATTGAATCATTTTAAATTAACAATATGTGACTGTAGAAGGCATGTAGAAATAGACTGAAGAAGAATGGAGAATTCTAAACGAAGTGTTAAAAATTTAACTATATCAACTTGGAAATATCAGTAAGGTAAAGGTACCAATCACGAGACAAATTTTGAGGGGGTTTTGAGATTTTCATTAATTTTGTTACGATAGTAGAATATGTTTTGAAAATGTTTATATCAATGAATGGGCTGATCTTTTCTGAATGCGGAGCGCTTATTAAAATTTTAATTTAGTCTAAGCAAAGTTATTATATTCATCCAAAAGCGTAACGAACCATATGTACCTATTATGAAACAACTTTTAGACTCTTATCTTGTGCCGGTGATCCATAATGCATGACCCTATTATGGAACAGCAAAGAAATGTGTTTTTTATATTAATTGGTATATTTTATATTATTTACTAGAATAAATCGAACTAAATAGTACAATGAACTTTTATTTTTATTTTTCATAGAGATAAATAAATTGAATAAAAGTTTTCGTTAAAATTGACAAACCTAACCTATGAAGGGTAGTTTTCGTGAAGCTCGATAGTTTTAAAAACACCAGATCTGCAACTGAAGAGAATACCAACGAGTTTTAATTTGCATGCGATTTTAAACAATTTTGTTAATCTTGTTATTTTATTTTACGACTGACCGTACTAATTTTTAGGTCAATAGTTTCCATATTAATAGCCACATATATTTTATGCAGTTTTTAGGTCCAAAAATATATATACCGTTGATCTATTTCTCATCTTTCACTTTGGGGAATAATATAAGATTTCATTCTTTATCTTTTATACTATTTGACTTCTAGATTTGTTTTAAAGTTCGGGGGCGTGGGTCTGATTGAAAAAAATATTTTTGACACTATTTGACCCAGAGTCGATTATAGCGGAATTGATAGCTTCTAATCAACTGAAGCCGTGATATATCCTGCTAGAGGTGCCCCTGTTATCGCAGAAAATCACGGATCTAGAGGAAAAAACCTCGACAAAAATTAAAATTAAAATTCCAAAAAGAACTTTTCAGCCTTAATTTTAATACACATTATACACGCCGTTAAATAAGATTTTTTTCCAATTTAAAAATTTGATTTACTATTTTTAGACAAACTTTGATATTTTAAACGGATATTAAGTACATTACATTTTCCATAGTAATAATAATAATAAAATGCTTTATTATCATGGATCTTATAGTTATTGCAGTAACATATATGAACCACATCAACATAAATTATTATAATTTCTCGACTTGAGAATAAGAATGAATTTGAAGCATTTAATATAAGCGCGCGTATTACGACCAATAACGTGGCTTTCCCCTTCCAACGCTACGCTTGCGCAGTTGAAAAAGCCGCGGTCTATTAGCATCACTGAAGTAACTGCGAGCGGAAAACCACAAGTATGAACGGCCAGAAGCAGAAATTTGCGCGCGCGCGCGCATGCAAACTGAAGTGTGAAAGCGCCTTTGCGGACCTTGGTAATTTTATTTTAGCGCTGATGTTCAGGGTTGCCCACGTAATATACCTTAGGTAATTTACGTGGTTTTTAACATGTAAATTACCTACGTAATTTACGTCCCTAGTTTTTACATGTAATTTACGTTTTTAAGATAGCGTCTGCGCTCATCACGGTCGTATACACAGGTCCGGGGGCTCTCGCGGTGGGGGAGGTTTCCTTATTGAAGCTTCCGGTTATTTCACAAAGTTGCCACTTCCGCTAGTGACGTAATAGTAGAGTAGAGAAAGTGGCACATTAATTTGAAATTTTAATTTCAAGAAGTCAATTCAATCCAGACGTATTCAATAATTTGAATAATCTGGATGTATTTTTTAATTAATAAAAAATAATGAACACATATTGATTCTAAAAATTATATGATATAAAGTAAATTTCATGAAACTGATTTTTGAAAATATTAAAATAGTGCAACGAGTGGCCTTGTCGACCTTTCAATTTCTTACCCGAGAAACATCTTGTTTCAGTGCCTGACAATCGACTATCGACGTACAACTTCATCGCGAAGGCTCGCCAGGACTTATGGAGCAAATGGTATAAGAATTACCTTAACGAATTGCAAACTTGCCAGAAATGGCACAAATCAACCGAGGAACTAAAAGTGTATTCAGTCGTCATACTAATGGAGGACAGTGGTGGATGTGCACGCTGGCCACTGGAAGTGATCATCGAGATGTATCCTGGGAGCGACGGCATCGCCCGTGTGGCAAAGATGAAGAAGGCGTTCCATCTCGTTGAAGTTTCAAATCTTTGATAAGGACACCATACAGTTGGTTGTCAAATTAGACTAAGCGCTAAGTTGTTGTGATCAAACTCACCACATCATTGGATCAGTCCCTCCAAAGTAAACTGACCTCATTATTATTACATTAATCATCGTTCTTTGTTCATGTTATTTATCGCTTTATATCGATAGCAGTTTTAAGAAAATGCATTTACTTTCCTTGTATGTATTATAATCATATTTGATTCTGCTTCACTTCGTTGAATGTGATTCAACCAACTTCGCAGCGTTGGACGGGAGTCTGCTCCGTCGTCACATAAAGGTTAGGAGCAGGCGAGCATTTTCATGTAAGTTCAAACGCGTGCCGTTCATGTGCTTATTTGAAATGTTAAAAAATACAATTTTTTATTTATTATGAATAATAAAATTATTAATAACATTTGCATATCCATTTTAATTAATATACACAATATCGAAAGCATAAATTAGTAAAAATAATTTTTAAAATAAAAAAAGATTACATTACATAACATGATATTTTTTATTTACTGAATACTCATTTTATTTCATAACCTAATGATTAGAATATAATAAAAATCATCTACGTACCACTTTACCATGTTAAAATATAATTATTTTCAATCATTAATTAAATATAGAGAAAATTGTATTTTTGAACATTTCAAATAAGCGCGCTAAGGGCAGCCATTGAAGCGCGTTATGCGTCGCATGCGCAGTAGTGCAAGGTGCCCGCGTTGGGAGCACTGAAAGAGAGTAGGAGTAGAAGCATGATCCAACCCACTCATGGTCTAGCCAAACATTGTCCCATTTTCGTTGTAATTACACATACCAGCTCCGCGGCCATGTTGGTTACCACAGTAACGCAATGACGCTACATTGAATTTGAACGTTGACGGCGACGATCCATTCAACACTGTCGCTAGCCCGCCGCGCCGTGCAGTTGTTTTGTACGCACGTTACACTATATTAAGTGAAAATAAATGTTATAAAATTATCATGGAAAATTAGTATGTATGCAAATAATATATAATCACAGAAAGTATTGTTTACTAATTCTTATCCAAGCTCCGATCATAAGTTTTCAATGTCCACAATTTTTTGTAAAGACTTTGCTAGAGATCTAGAAAGACAATAAAATGGTGAACCGGGAAAAGAGGTGATAGGTGTGAGTGGGCAATTAATTTTACGTAATTTTGGCAGCCGATAAAAACGCTCTGCCGTGTTATTTGTGCAGTTTAAATGAGTGTAAGTACCGGCATTAATAACGTTGTTTTTGAAAGTGGTTTGTAATGCAGTTAATTTAGTTTGAAATTTTCTTTTAGGACTATTTTTTATAATTGTATACGTTGTTTTATCTTGTAAGAAGCATAAAGCTTTAGCAATGTAATCTGTTTGATTCATTATGACACTTTTATTTCTTTTATCTGCGTTAGTAATCATAATATCTTTATTTGTGTTAGTAAACTCTTTAGTTTTTTAAATATTTTGCTGTAGAATGAAGTTTTTTGTAATAAAAGCATTGCTGTTGTAAATCCAGTTTTGAGTCCAATAAGTAACTTTGTTTCTTAGTGTATTTCTAAAATCAGGCTCGATGTTTTTCATATTGTATTCAATATTACAGATCATTTTAGCTATAGGAAAGTTTTTTTTGTATAAGGTAAGGGGAAATTGCCACCCAGACTGATCACCTCCCTTACTTCGTCAGGAATAGTTTTTTTAGACATATTCACTGCCCAATTATTACTATCAGTAAGTGATATATATCTTTGTAGATATCTCAAATTTCAATTGAGATATCCCTAATTTCATTTTTTAAAATAATTCTACCTTGATGTTTGTTTGATTTTTCTATGTTTTTACAAATTTGTTTCTAAAAGCATCTAATATTCGGTTGGATGTCACCTATTATGTGGGTTGGTAACAAATCTTCATTCTGACAACGATATAGGAATCTACGTTGATTCTTTCTTCTTTCCACATAAAAGTTTAGTTTCTTCCAGATCTTCACTAACCACCCAGCATGTTCGTCGTGGTTTTGTTCGAGTTGTTGATAGTATCCACTGGTTGTCATTTTGCTGTCCAAGGTTTTAGGCCAGTATATAGATCTTTTAATTTTTTCCGGTATCTCAGAATATTAATGTAGTGAAGGTCTTTTCCGGGTTTTTTATGTTTTTATTTAAAAATTGCCGGATCCGAGTCCTTTTCAAGGTGTAGTTCAGTCGAGGATACAATATATTTTGAAAAGTTTTGTTGAAAAAGTTTTGACTAAAAATAGAGTCAAAGTAATACAATTAAGTATATACATTGTGCTTACCTCAATATTAGTTAACGGAAATTAAAAGAGTTTCTTAGAAGATTGTACATAGTTGCCAGTGTGCAATAGTTTGAAATTTTCTAATTGGATCGTCATAACCTTAATATTGGTAAAATATTTGTCTCGTCTAGAAGTAAAACAGAGTTATGTGAATACGGCTTATGAAGAAAACATATATTTTAAATGTCAGCAGTAAGCGAAGAGAAGTATTTTTCTATCTACCTAGAAGCAATTGACACTGTGACTGGGTAATTCACGACAAAATGTGTTTATAATGGAATAATTATGTTGCATTTGATTTGTATTACACTATTGCGTATAACTTATTGCCTCATGAGCTAAAAGTAAAGTTGGCCCCTCATTATTATAAAATTGAATACATCTGAGGGGCCAACAAGTAGTTTTTATTTTTACTTTATGTATTTACTTCCTATAAAAAAAAATATTTAAAAATTTAGATAATTTGTTTCATCCTCTTAAAATAAACAGAATTGGTTTTTGAATCTTTCACAGAATCGCTTCAGTACCCACTATAACATATATCTTAACCACCAAGATGGTTCAGGCTGTTTTCGAGAAAATTTGATTTTTTTGTTTTTCAAAATTTGTTTAGAACTTTTGTAAACAAATTTTTTTTTAGTTAATACTTAGGGTAAATTTATTTCACAGGGGTAGCTACTTATCCCTGCAATATAGATCACATCCGAGCGGGAGCATCCAGACCATGCTTATCCTGCTACGGCCTTTTAAAGCTTTTGAGATTGATCACTTTTACTTTCAAAATTTTTTAATTTATACGCTTTCAATTTCAAATTTCTCTAATTTTGTCAATTCAAATGTCAAAACTTTTAAATTAGAACACTTATAATCTTAGTTATTGAAGCATTACAAATTTAGTCGCTTTAAATTCTCTATAGCTTTACATTTTGGATGACATAAGTTTTAAAAAGTCACGTACGTAGGTTAGTCACGATCGACATAATATTTCTCAAACAAGGAATGTTTTAGAAAATTTTGAATTTCAGGGTGGGAGAAACATGCAAATTTTCCTAGATTATGCTATAAATCTCTGTGGTTCTGGAAATTATTGCCTAGTTCTGACAGACACTTCTGAAAGATATTTAAAAATAAATATTTCTATTTAAAATAAAAAACAATGAAATACAATCAAAAATTACAAATTATCTGCTAAGTAGTTGAATTTTCAACTACAAAAGATAAATTTTCAACTAAATAGTTTAATTTCAAACTATAAAAGATTAATTTTCAACAAAAAATAGTATAGAGACATTTTCAGTTAAAAAGATTTATTTTCAATTAAAAAAACTCGTCAAAGAAATATTTCGATCAAGCCGAAGAGATGAATTTTCAACTAAAATAATGAATGTAAATTGAAAACTCCAAAAGATAAATTTTTTACCAAAAATGATTAAGTACATTTTTTATTTTATAATACATATATAATAATATATGTTATACATTAATATATTTTGTTCAGGCCAATATCTTACCGATGCTCTATGCATGGAGATAATTTAATTGAAGTTCATTAAAACAGTTAATTAATGTGTTTTCCAAAAAGTGCATCTGTATAAGAGACAGTATATATATATATATGTCTTTAATGACAGAAAATGTTGTCAGTAAGGTAAGTTATATTTCCTCAAAGGTTCATTAAAAAAAAATCGTTTATGGATGAATTTGACCTCTTATTTTTTTCATTACAAACAAACTTTGAGCGTCATATGGCACCCTGATATAGAATTTTCTACATTGTAGAAGCTTGGATAGTTGAAATTTAAGAAATGAAAAACTTAAAATTTTAAAAAGACGAATTTTCATTATACAAACCTCCATAGCAAACTCAAAATATTCTTTTTAATTTGGTAAAAGTAGTCCATCATTTTCTTACCAATAGAAAGAAAGTGTCGATTCATGGTTTTAGAATACATAAAAAAAATATATCATGAGGCACCATAATGAGCATGAGGTATATAGAAACTGAAATACAGTGAAATTCACTTTATTCGCTAAGTTATTTGTCTCGTTTCTTCGATCCCTTTTCTTCCCTGAGTGTCCTAGAAACACGTTTCTGACTTTATGCGCTTGATTTACGTTGGATGAAGCTGGTGTTTCCTACGTTACGCAAGACTGTACCTACATGGGTGTAACGATTTCAAAGCTCGCGTGCTCCTTTGACGTCCCCAGAGCAGGGGTAAATCGTCTCACTAACTGTGAATCAATCCCATGCTGGCTGGCAACCACTAACTAGGATCGTGTACGGCCCTATTGTATCTCAAGAAACCATCTTTTTACTTGTAGTGTATTCTGTAACAACAGGGGAGATAATGAATTGCAGATAATAATTGTCTCATAAAACCTTTTTTTTAAAAAAAAGCATCTCCTTTTTTGTCATTTACCTCAAAAAGATAATTCAATTCAATATCGCTATGGCTTAATGGTATAATAATAATAATAATAATAATAATAAATGTCTCCACTCGAAAATTTCGAGTGTACAGAGAAACTATAAGTAATAAGAATTGTAGAGAATTTTCTTTATTTCTTCATCTGGAAATTACAATCACAGTTAATTTGAACCCATATAACTTTTATATCTTACAAGGGGAACTTACACTCTCTGGAATTTTGATTGGATTTATACACCTCTTAGTAATAGTTCATTACAAAACTTGTAATATATCTGAGTAATAAGATGCGATTTGAGCCATTATCGAGAAAAGCGGCTATAAAAACATCCACGCACGTTACATGGATTGCGATGTAAGAGTCTTTCATGTCCCAATTAGATCAAGCGGTAGCGCTTCGATTTTGTTATCGTAAAGTCTACGCTCGATTCCTGCTGCCTCCATTTTTTGCTATTTTGTTCATTTAACTTTAAACCTTATTTCTATTTTGAAGATAGCGCTATTTGGGACGTATTAGCGATCAAGTGTGCGAGTGATCGAAAGCGAGAGTGCGAGAGAGAGAGAGAGAGAGGGTCCCTGTACCAAGGGTTTCTGCTGAATATGGTTACAATAATTAATAAGCAGTCGTGGACAATTGTCCAGGGATAGTCTCGAAGGAATAACCCCTAAGCGGAGGCGTGACAACCGTGCCGAAAGTTGAATAGCACCTGGGTGAGGTGTCTCAAACGTTGACTCTGGGATACCACGCGACCTCTCAGGGTATGCAGCCTTATCCTTGCAGGTGGGGCTCTACAAGGATAGACCTACCCTTTTCCCTAGCTGCTCGTGGGAACAACAATGATAACACCAAATATAGTTGTAATAAGTGCGGTTCAAACCAATCGAACGCGCAGGGCTCCCGACAATGGATCGGACAACAATGCTGACTATCCTAGAGTTGGGGGAGCCAATCAAGACGGAGTCAATGTGATTGACCAGAAGAATCTCATTAATTTTAAGTGGACGAATCGACTCAGGGACGACCTGCTGGAGTGCTATGATACCAGTATGGCCCCTGAACGAAAGGGTACATGGCGCGACTGCATACTCTGTTGTGCGCGAAACACCCAGAGCTCTAGCATTTTTCGCATAAGGGTCTGCGAAACCGTGCCTAGGAACTCCGGAAAAGGGGATATATAAGGTTTTTGTCAAGCTCAAAGATCTGGCTGAACTAGATGACGAGCTTCGTGGAGATTTTTCTGAAGAATCTGACCTCCGGACTATCAATTGTAGTATGTATAATGCGGCGAGAGCTTTGGCAGATGCAAACCGTAAAACGAAACCAACGGTTGATCATAAGACCAAAAGACGAATGCATCCACTCAGCACAAAAGTAGGCTCGGCAGGGCACTACGCTTCCCGAATTCAGTGCGTGATGGACTAAATAACATCTGGTAGGACTTTCACTGCCAAGGTACGACAGTTCGCGCGTGAACTGCAGGTCTGTCATCACACACTCAACAATTCAAAGCTACTGACCATCAGGCAGAATATTGTTGACAGAATTCGAGCACTATCTAGCGCCAGGAGAAGTCTAGAGCGGAGAGAGAGGTGGGTCAGAGAAAATCAACAGTTTTTGTCTGGCCCATCTCGACACTTCCAAGACCCTCCAGTTACTCTCGTTCGGACAATTGGACCTGTGTGGCGAGAGATGTACGAACAACGCGGCTCAAAGAAAGGCGTAGCAGGATGCCGGAGAACCTGCTCATCGATAGATGTGTCAGTAAAGACGCAGCATTCTGTCAGCGTTACCTATCGATGGCCTGGATTGATTACCGGAAAGCTTTTGATTCAATCTCCCATAGACTTATCATATGTCTGTTGGAAAGCTTAAAGGTTCATCCACACATCGTGAGGTGCGTAGAGAGATTAATGCCGCTTTGGAAAACCAGATTTACAATCTCATCTGGAAAACATCGTGTGATCACTAATAGTGTCGAATCAAAAGTTTCTCGCTGACCCATCTCGCCTCTTCAGTGATCACCCTGTTTCTGTCAAAAATCCACCCAAGCCCAGCGAGGTGGAGACTTTTTGGAGAGAGGTATACAAGATCCCGAAAACACTAAAGTTAAAAGAATATACTGAAAATATCATCCGCTGCAAGGAATTTTGCGACAACTTCATAATATCTGAGAAGGAATGTTCATCAATCACTGCCGAAGAGTTGAAAAAAGCACTTAGAGGCACGAAGAACTTTGCCGGTGCTGGACCAAATTGTATCAAGAACTTCTGGTCGAAGAAGTTTACTTCTACACACCAACATTTGGCCCGCATATTTACCTAATATTTAAAGTCGGAGACGCCAATTCCGCAGTGGCTGGTGTTAGGACGCACTATACTCCTACCGAAAAAAGGCATCTTGTCCAACCGAGAGAATTATAGGCCAATAACTTGTTTGAACACACTGTGTAAGATCTTTACAGCTGTCGTCAACAACAGGATTGTTCGGCGAATCGAGCCTGTGTGGCGTGAGATGTACGAACAACGTGGCTCGAAAAAAGGTATAGTAGGCTGTCGAGAGAACCTGCTAATTGACAGGTGTGTCTTTAAAGACGCTGCAGCCCATCGACGCGTCCTGTCGACAGCCTGCATTGACTATCAGAAAGCTTTCGATTTAACCTCTCATAGACTTATCATCTGTCTGTTGAAAAGCTTGAAGGTACGTCCACAGATAGTGAGATGCATAGAGAGATTAATGCCTTTTTGGAAAAATACATTTTGTATCTCATCTGGAAATTATCGTGTGACAACGAACAACGTCATCTCCCAGAGGGGCGTCTTTCAGGGCGATACCGTGAGCCCTTTGATTTTTTGCATCACACTTCTGCCTCTATCTCTCGCACTACGAAATTCTTCTGGATACCTCTATGGCGACACTAACCAACGCGAGCATGTGGTCACTCATGTATTTTATATGGATGACCTGAAGGTCTATGCCTCTGGTAAAATCAAACTTCAAACTACTATAAATATCGTCAAGACGTACACAGGAGAGATTGGGATGGACTTTGGATTGGATAAATGTGCCAAAATCTATCTGAAGAAAGGAAAGATTGTTGGCGTTCCCAAGGACCCTGAGCTTCTGGATATAAGTGTTATTAGACATGTTAACACTGGAGAGATCTATACATACCTGGGCGTGCCTCACAGCCGCATTCAGTCCCGTTTCCACTCAACTCGTTTGGGGTGGTTCAATGGACACTGAACGAACTTAAGGCCCTGGATGTCACCACACGCAAGATCATGCATATGCATAAAAGCTTGTATACCAATTCGTCAGTTTCGCGATTATACATTTCACGCCGTCAAGGCGGACGCGGACTTCTGAATCTCCAGTGTCTTCATACAACAGAATATATGAAACAGAAATGTAAAAAGACAGGTATATTTTCAAGTCCTTTGAAGCTTAAGAATTTAACACTATTTTCATTTGTTACGTTTTAAAGTGGAATTTTAAAATTTGGCGACGACTGATTTCTAAGGATGGGAAATGAAAAATATTTGTCGGGACATCTAAAAAATCGAAAGTGCGTTCCTACTTCAACCACTTTGACTACTACATATTTTTCAAATTTCATGAAATTGAACATGAAATAACTTTCTTACGTTCAAAATATACTTCCAAAAAAATTTAGAAGATCATATCGTTAAAAAAGACTGAGTTGTTGAATTTTTTATAATAACTCGTCATTCTTAACAATCTGGTTTTTTCAATTTTTTTGGAAGTACATTTTGAACATAAAAAAATTGTTCTATGCTAAAAAAATATTCGTACTTTTCAGAGATTGCATATTGGTTTTATTTTCAGAACTTTATACAAAAAGAAGGACCTGAAAATTAAAAAAAAATCTACAAGCTTTACAAAGAATTTTTTCAAACATAGAATAACTTTCATACGTTGAAAATATACTTCAAAAAAATGAAGAAGATCAGATCATTAAAAAAGAACATGTTGCTGCATTTTTTATATTAACTCGTTACTCTTAACGATCTGATCTTTTCAATTTGTTTGGAAGTACATTTTGAACATAAAAGAATTTTTCCATGCTAAAAAAATATTCGTAATTTTTAGAGCTTCTATATTGTTTTCATTTAAGAACATCATACAAAAAATCAATTTTACCCATATAAAATAAAATAAAAAATCTGAAAATTTTAAAAATTGGGCATATTATGCAGATTAAGAACAAAAGTAACATTCGCGATTTTTCCAAAACTTTGCGATTAACAAATTTTTCTATTTTATTCCGACGAAGCCCAAGCATACGATATATACGTTATAAGGGACCCGAAAGGAAAATTCGTTTCCGAATTATACAAATTTTTATATACATGAATATACAAATGCAAATACCTGAATATACAAATACATGAATGTCGTAGGAGTGAATTATAAAATCGACTGTGTGATGCTCATATGAGTTTCTGAGTATTATTACTGACTGATTTAATACTTTTTATACATTCCAATTTCATGAAATGTAAAAAATATGTTGTAGTCAAGGTGATTCAAGTAGTTAGGCACTTTCGGATTTTGTAATGTCCCGACAAAGTCGCCTCGATTTAATTCTTTTTCTATCTGTATCTCCTTCTTTCTTTTTCTCCCCATCTCTCTCTCTCTTACTAAAACCTTTTCTGAAAATCTGACAAATTCTGAGAGTTTTTCTTTTTCTAAATTCAACGTTAGTATATGACGTGACTTTGTAAACGACGCATCGTGAATATTCAGTTTCTTTTTTGTTTTTCCAATTTTTCATACAATATTCAACACTTCGACACTCTACGCGCTATAAGTTTCTTCTTATCAGTCGAATTGTCTGTACAAATATTTTAAGGTAGCCTATATAAATAAAACAAGTTTATTTGCATTTCACGTTACCAAGAACTTTTCCACGTCATAAAAATTAGAAAATTTAGACGTTTATCCTTGGGAAATTCTTGAATATAAATACTGATTACTTAACTACCAAATACATAAACTTTAACAAGAATAGATCAATTTTGAATCAAAAATATAAATTTTTTAATGAAAATGGAATAGTTATTCTTTTAGTCGAAAAAATTATTATCAACAAGAAAAAAGGAATTTGTAACAAAATAGTCAAATCTTCAACTAAATTGACGAATATAAAAAATAGATTTTCAGTAATATAGTTCGACATTTAACCCAGAAGATAAATGTTTAACCAAGAAGGTCATTTTACTATTATCATACCACTAAGCCAAATCCCTTTCGAAGTAAGCGAGACTTACTAGGTTCCAGAATCAACAATCGTTTAATTAATTTTTAATTGACACTAAAGAAAAAGTATTATAATGATTTTTCATACAAAATTCATTTCAAAAATCTTGCATATACAAATGTTGAACCTTCCAAGCTATAATTTGGAAATGTTCAACGTGAATTCACGTACATCTACACATCTTCAAATCAAAAAATACTTTGATTTATTCTTAGAAAATTTCTAATTTACACGCTAAAAATTTAAAAAATCTTTATTTATCAATATTTCAAATGTGGACTGTTAAACATGAGCCATTTTTATTCAACATTTCAAGAGTATAATTCTTTGTAAATTTAACAATATTTGACAATACTGTTTGATTCGGTATCTTTTAAAATTGTTTCATGAAAACAGCTGTCTCGTATAGACATGAGTCATCTCCTTCGGATCAGCAAATAATATGTACGAAAATAATTTATTTCAAACCCCTATTTTTTTAATGCCCACAACCAAAGAGTTTATCAATCGATTTCAAATCAATTAAACTTTTTAGGGTCTTCGTGCAAAGCGGAAGGTAACTTGAATAAAATGAGGAATTTATTTTGATATTTCTAATGGTCATCCTCAAATTTCAGAACGTATCCAATAAGAAGGAACTTAACGCGTTTGTATCATGATTACTAGTTCGTAAACTTTTTCCATATTAATTTTCAATAATTCAATTCAATAAAGAAAATTGGGATGTTTCGAAGCCTTGAGAATGAGCAATTGAAATTAGATTCTTTTACGTAAGCGAGTTTGAAAGCATAACATATATATGGGGCATAATTTCTTAAGTGTACCCACCTCCAAAATGAAACTTGTCCGATCGGGCTAAAAATTGGCCTAATTGTAGTTCTATTAGATAGTACTTCTCACACCAAAAATTAATTCATTTCAAGAAAACAGTTCTACTTTCAAGCAAACAGATGAATTTTTATCTACAGTTACGATCAATGTTCAAATTAAATAGTTACATAATCAGTTCAAATAATTGATTTTCAATGAAAAAAAAAACTTTGACGCTAAAAACGAATTTGTCTGCAAAAAAGTTGAATTTTCAACACAAAAATATGCATTTTCTACCAAATAAGAATTTTTTTGGGAAACAAAGATTATTAATTTTCTACAAAAACAAGACGAATTTTTTGTGAATAAACAAGACTAATTTTTCAAATTACTGTGGACAAATTAAACTTTCAGTTGTGAACAATTAATTTTCAATAAAAGAAGAATCGACTTTTGAACAAAGTAGTTTAATTTTTAGCTGAAAAGATGAAACGTTATTTAAAAAAAGAATTTTTAACTACGTACTTCAATTTTCAATTACTAAGCTACAATTTTCAACAAAACAGTGAAAATTTCAAGCAAATAGATGAATTTTCAACTGAACTTACGATGAATCTACAAATGAAATAGTTAGATAAGCATTTAAAATAATTGATTTATAATTTTCAAAAAGCTTTCAAGCCAAAAAACGAATTTGTCTGTACAACAGTCCAATTTTTAACCCGAGAATATGCATTTTCCACCACATAAGACTTTTCTGGGAAAATTTGAAATAAAGAATATTAATTTTCTACAAAAACAAGTCTAATTTTTTATGAAGAAACAAGATAAAATTTACAGGTTACTGTGGACAAATTAAGCTTTCAGTCGTAAAAAATTAATTTTCAATAAAAGAAGAATCGACTTTTGAACAAAGTAGTTGAATTTTTAGCCAAAAAGATTAACCATTATCTCAATAAAAAGAGAATTTTTAACTACGTACTTCAATTTTCAATTACGAAACTACAGTTTTCAACAAAACAGTGGAACCTTTAAGCAAAAACATGAATTTTCAACTAAAGTTACGATACAACTGAAATAGTTACGTAAGAAATTAAAATAATTGATTTTCAATTTTTTGTTAAACTTTGAAACCAAAAAACGAATTTGTCTGTAAAACAGATGAATTTTTAAACCGAGAATGTGAATTTTCCACCAAATAAGGATTTTCTGGGGAATTTTCAAACAAGGATTATTAATTCTTTACCAAAAAAGACAAATTTCTATGCACAAAAAAAAAAAGAAAAATTAAACTTTCAGCTGTAAGAAATAATTTTTCAATAAAAGGAGAAACGAGCTTCGAGGAAAGCAGTTTAATTTTCGACTAAAAAGATGAATCATTATCCCAAAAAAGAAGTGGCAACTACGCACTTCAATTTTTTATTACGATACTACAATTTGCAAGAAAACAGTTCTACTTTCAAGCAAACAGATGAATTTTTATCTACAGTTACGATCAATGTTCAAATTAAATAGTTCCGTATGCCCTTTCTGAAGCGTCAGCGAGTCCATGGAGTTGCAATTCTTCAAAATCTGTTCGATTTTTCAGAAATCCCTCGAAATTATGCAACTGCCCTGAAATCATTGAAATACTAGAAGTTCACATAAAGTGGGATCTATGGAAATTCTATGGAAATTCGTTGAAATTCCTCAAACTCCCTTAAAATCTTTAGAAATCGTAAAAACTCAATGAAATAAGAAGAAAACATTTCAAATCTCTTGAACGCAAGTCAAATTGAACGGACTTAATTAAGATTACTGCACTTATTTGAAAATGATTTCTCATCCTAATAGCTCATAAAAAAATCATCTGTGGATTTGGATTGTCGGAAATGTCGATTTCTTCGCTTTTATGTTAAAGGGATGTTGAAGCAACCCTTTAACTAAATTCAACTGCTTTTCCTACAAGGAGATATTTTCTATGCTGATTTTGTAGTGATTTGTCATTCAAGAGCAGAATTAAAAAGTATCCCTGTTTTTTTTTTTTTTTTGGAATGCCAATTTGTTGTGGAAACGCCACAAACGTAAGCCAATAGTAAGCCAATATAAGTAAAGTCAATATAAATGAATATCTATGTATTCATTAGGACTTTGTAAATTTCACACGTATAACAATTCGGCATTCGACTTTTGGTTGTCGATCGCCCTTAATTTTTTATTTTCTGGAGAGAAAGAATTTCCGATTCATTTTTTTCAAATCGGGCAACATTACCCTGTGCCCCCAGGCTTTTGAAATTAACATGGGGCTTCAAATGGGAAAAGCTCGTTTTTCGAAAAATTGAAAAGGTACTTCTATCAACTTCTTTTAAATGAAAGTTTAGTCACTTCTTGAAGAAAATGCACAAAAAATGCAAAAAAGCACTTTTATGTATTTTTAGGACGAATTTAGGCTGTCCATATATTTGAAAATTAACGAAAAAATATTTTTGCACTAATTCTCAGTTTTCACGGATTCAGCTGCTTACCATACACAACCTGACCATCACACAGCTGGAAAGGCTTTGCAAGGAGACGCATCTCTGTCTTAGGTGGACTTGTCGGTGAAACGCGAGGTCACTGATATTTCGACGGAAAGTCATTCGCAAACTAATAGACTGTGTATTTATATAAAAATTAACCAAAAACAATTTTGGCACCTATTTTTCAATAAAATAAAATACACGAACACAGGACATACCACGCCGAACGGACAACTTCGCCCTTTGAGAGGAGAGGAGTGCGTAGTAGCAATACTCAAAGAAATCTCAAAGTAGCGAGTATGTAAATAAACATAAATAATTTCTAATGATTATAATATTATGTAAAACATTAGAGGACCTAAGGTTCTGCTTATGGCATGCAGATGTGCATAAAACCGTGGAAAACAGTTGAAAACTATGCTGACAACAATTTTGCCTTTTCCATCTCTCTTCAGTAGTTTAATATTACACCAAGAGTATCACCAATTTTGCCTTCTCCAACTTCCTCCAGTAGTTTAATGGTGCACCATTTAATGGTGCCTTCTTCATCTTTCTCCCGTTGTTTAATATTGCACCAAGAGTACCACCGATTCAGCCTTTTCCAGTCCTCTTCAGTAGGTTAATAGTGCCCCAAAAATACCACCAATTCTGCCTTCTTTCGTTCTTCCTAGTAGTTTAAATGGGTACTAAGTGTACCACCAATTTTGCCTTTTCCAGCACTCTTCAGTAGTTTAGAAGTGCACCGAGGGTACTACTAATTTTGCCTTTCCAGGTCTCCCTAGTAGTTCGAAAGTACCACCATTTTGTTGTTCAGCTTTCCCTATTATTTCAACAGTGTACCAAGAGTACCACCAATTTCGCCTCTTCCAGCTCTTCCTAGTAGTTCAAAGATGCACCGAGAGTGTCACAAATTTTGCCTCTCCCAGCTCTCTCCAGTAGTTTAATGTTGCACAAAGGGTACCACCAATTTTTCCTCTTCCAGCTCTCTCCAGTGGTTTGATATTGCACCAAGAGTACCACCAATTTTGCCTTTTCCAGCTCACCCTAGTAGACTTGGAATATCTGAATTTCTACGTTTCTCGTCCTTTGGAATAAATGAGCGTTATCCGTATTTCTCATTCAAGTTTTTAGAAAATATAACAAGAAGGATTTCATTAGACACCCTGAATACATCGAATAGTTCTCTTTAAGCTTAATTGAGGGTTCTGATCGAAGAATGGGTCGCACGCTCGAAAACGCGGAAAGTTATTGTCCACGTGTATTGTGATATCCAAGTTTTTAGGTTAAAAAAATTCAATTTTTAAAAATGTGGTTATATAGTAAGAAAGCTTCCTTTATCAGCTGGTACCGGCGAGTGTACAAGGGAACGTTGAGAAGCGCTTGCAATCGTAGATGGCGTCACGTGCTTTCTTACATAATGGATATTTCCGTCAATTTTTAATGAATCGGTCTGAATTTTTTTGGAAATCTTTAACGCATTAGAACTATCAGAAGGCGCTTCAGAAGCATGAAATTGGCAAAACCTAGTAGGTTTGTGCATAACAATACATCACTTTGTCACTGTGCAAGTTAAAAAGGAATTAAAAATATTCTATTTCATGGTGGATTTGGCGTATCTAAATGTATGCAGAAAAATGTTGTCGCCACTGGGTACAGAAAGGGATTCATTTTAAGAGATAACTTCTACTACTATGGGGATTCGAAACGCGAGGACAACAACGGTATCGAAAAGGATTCAACAATTGTCACGTTGCCATTTGTTCCGTCGGAACAAATTTATTATATTTTCGTTAGGTTTGTCGAAAAAATGAAATTTAAATTATTTTCAGGATGATAAAGTCCTAAATCATTTTTGGAATTTACATTTTTTGTTTACAAAATTTTACCAGTGCTGATTCATCAGGATTTCATTAGTACAAAAGTACCAGATAAGTCTCAATCAAGTTTTTCAAATTCGTGAAAGTCCTAAATAAATGTTGGGACAAAAATACCAGGAAAGTTCCATTTCATTTTTTCGAAATTTTTACCAGATCTGATGAGATTTTTGTCCCACAAAAATACTGCCGAAATAGGACTAAAGTACAAAAATTAAAAAATTTGTCCAGTTTCATCAGGGTTTTTTAGTACAAAATTAACAAATAAGACTCAATTAAGTTTCTTAACAAATTTAACTAGTCCTTGAGAATTTTCGGGCCAAAAGTGCTAGAAAATTTACATTTATTGTTTAAAATTTTTTACCAGTACAGATTCATCAGGATCTCTTTAGTACAAAAGTACCAGATAAGTCTCAATTATTTTTTTAATTCGTAAAAGTTCCAAATAAATTTTGGGACAAAAGTACCAGAAAAGTTCCATTTAATTTTTTTTTAATTTACCAAAAAGGTTTAAAATTTGTCCAGTTTGACCAGAACTTTCTTAGTACAAAAGTACAAAAAAAGTCCCACTTAATGTTGTTTTTTATTTTCACAAGTCCTAAATCATTTTTGGGATAAAGCACTAGAAAAGTTACAGTTTTTGTTTAACATTTTTTACCAGTACTGATTTATCAGGATATAATTAGTAAAAAAAAGTTCCAGGTACGTCTCAATTGAGTTTTTTTAATTCGTAAAAGTCCTAAATAAATTGTGAGACAAAAGTACCAGAAAAGTTCCATTCAATTTTTTTCGAAATTTTAACAAGAGCTGATGGGATTTCTGTCCCAAGAAAATACTGCCGAGATAGGACTAAAGTACAAAACATTGAATAATTTGTACCATTTCATCAGGATTTTTTTAGTACAAAAGTACCAAATGAGTCTTAATTAATTTCCTTAAAAAATTTAACTGGCGCTTAAGAACTACTGGGACAAATGTACTAGAAAATTCACATTTTTTGTTTAAAAAATGTCACCAGTGCTGATTCATCAGGATTTAATTAGTACAAAAGTACCAGATAAGTCTCAATTAAGTTTTTTTAATTCGTTAAAGTCCTAAATAAATTGTCGGACAAAAGTACTAGAAAGTTTGCATTAAAAAACAAAAATTACCAGTGCTGATTCATCAGGTATTTATTAGTACAAAAGTACCAGATAAGTCTCAATTAAGTTTTTTTAATTCGTAAAAGTCTTAAATGAATTGTGGGACAAAAGTACTAGATAATTTACATTTTTCGTTTAAAAAATGTTCCGGTGCTGATTCATCAGGATTTAATTAGTACAAAAGTACCAGATAAGTCTCAATTAAGTTTTTTTAATTCGTTAAAGTCAGTCAAGGTAGTAGAAATTTGTGCAACTTATCTTGTACTTGTTAAAGGCACCTTCAACGTTGAGATTGCTCAGAAAACCAGTAAATTGAAAAAAAGCTCATAAGCGCTTTCTAAATGATTGACCTTGATATGATCTTCTACAGGTCAAAATAAAAGATTCTAAAATACCAATATTCACGTACAATTTCTCGATCTTTACGAGTCCGCAGTCTAAATTAGGGATTTCTATATTAAAAAATCGTCGTGACCTCTAAATGACCTTGAAAATTGACCTGACGTTCGAGGCTGACAAGGTGGTCAAGTTGATTCACACTGTTACATTTTATCGACTTTTTTAAAGCATCTTAAACGTTTTCTTTACCCAGAAAACCACGTAAATTCATAAAAAGGGCATATGATCGTTTTTTGGACATTTGACCTTGATTTTTTACCCCTCCAAGGTCACAAAAACAATATTTCCATAGTAAATTTTCGATGTAAAATGTTCTGCTCTATTCAACTCTACAGTCAAAAATAGCAGTTTCCGTTTAAAAAAATTGTCTTGAACTTCAAATGATCATCAAAATTGATCTCAAGGTCAAAATCAATGTGACAAGTTGATGTCAACCCCTATGTCCTGGTCAACTTTTATATGAATCGTTTGAGATGTGGGAAAGGGTTGGCATACGAAAAAAGTACAAAGAATGTTTGAAAGCGGTTAATATATTCTGTTTGCCTTTCTGATTTGCAGATTCAGGTATGCGTCTGTCTGTATCATCATTCTTTAATCTAAAAACCATACCCTGCCTCACAGTCTTATATTAAGATATTGAATTTTTTGCACGCATGCGTCTGCCTGTGTCAGCATTTTTTGAGTGTCCAAACGCATTTCCTGCAAAACATAATATATTTTTCTCATAAAAATCTAAGATTCAGCTCCTCCCCCCACCCCCTCGTATTTTCCGCAACGCCTAAAATCCCGTATCATCACTCGTTGGCCGACGGTATGGGACCTTGAATTGCAATATACTGTTTAGTGCATGTATGCATCTATCACACATGTATATTAAAGTTCCAGGGTGGCCGCTGGACCGGGAAACCGAGAAAACCGGGGATTTAGGAGACCGGGAAATAAGTGAATTCATTTTTTGACCAGGAATTTTACAACTTTGTTAGGAAGAAAAATCTGTCCATCTTTTATTTCAACCATTTTTTAAATAATTATTTAAATTGTTATCTTGTTCAATTATGATATAATTTAATTTAGAATGTGCAATTCGAAAATCTGTCACTTTCAAAATGTCCAATTTTAGATTTAATTTTTAAGCGTACATTTTATTTAAAAGAATTTCAAAATGTAGTTTTAAAGACTTAAACAATTAAAAATTAGAAGAGTTTGAAATCGAAGATTTTGGATAAAAAATATTTTAGAATGAGGTGTGATAAGGTGAGAAAGGCGTGGGATGAGCACGAAGGAATTGTTGCATGAAAGATGGGTTAAAAGGGCGGTTGCATGGGCGGAGGGGATGTTGGGTAAAGTGGAGAAGAAGAGATCTTGAAGGTTACTGATGTCCCTATTCAAATTAGTTTGGAGATTTGACTGTACGTATAAATAAGGTAGGTACTGTCGGTTAATATTAGCATGTGTCACCATTAGGCCTTGATTCAAGTAAACAATGTTTTATTGAACACCTGTGGGTCCGTCCATTAGCTCCTCCATATAGGAAAAAAACCAGATGGTTTGGCAAAATTCTGTAATATTTGTTTTAGATTGTACTTCTGCTTTTAAATTACCTCGTATAGTCTGATAGGACACGGGCATGCTGCGCAGTCGTGGAGTTGATGCTTCATACGTTGATTCTGTAGAAAATATAAATCTTTTGATTTGCCAATGATTGTGCCTATTTGCCATATTACAATAAAATATTATTTAAACTTTTTATAATAATTATGTAGTCTTAAAGTTATTCAAAATTTGCTTTTATAAATTTGATTATTGCCCCAATTTTTTGTTTATAAGAATATCAACAATCTAATTTACATATACATTCCTGCAAAGCATTTCAAAATCAAAGGTATTTGTCATATTGCCTTATCATGCAAATGAATAATGGAATTCACCATATTTAATTTGCATGAATAATGTGAATAATTTTTAAGGTATTATATAAATTTAGCTCTTAAATTTCTTGACAGTGAGAAAATCAGTGATATTATTGAAATAATTAAAGAAAATATCGAAAAGTGAATTAAGAAATATGACATGGAAAAAAAGATTTTAAAAAATAATCACTTTAGAAAAAGAAATATCAGAGATAATAATGATGGCCCCGAAATCAGTGATTTTGTACAAGTGCGTTCCACTTGCACCTCCATAACGGAATTTATATATTTTCTTTATGCCATAATTTTTGGCTTTTTTGGGCTTTTTTTGGGCACCAATGCCGATTTTTGGGCTTTCTTAGTTTTCTCAAAAAATCAAGTTTTGTGTGGAGGTGCTGGTTAAATGTGATAGGGGTAGTAGCACAGGTGGCTAGAATGATGTTTTTGTTGATTTGGAAATTTATCGCCAGTGTTCTGCAAACCCAGCAAGAATATTTTCTTTTGATTTACATTTGTTTGGTTCTGTTTAATGTCTATAATTTTAATTTGGGGCTGGTGTTAGTATTATGGGTCGTTTTCGGAAAATTTAATTTGTTATTTTTATTTAATTCAAAACTAGTTTAGACCTATAGTATATGTTTTCTCGTACGTATTCTGTGTATTTTTCTTTGGTTATTTTTAAGGGTTCGATTTGATTTTGTAAAATAATTTCTGATTTATTGGAGAGCGTAAAATTTCAAGCCAAAAAGACGAATTTTCTATAAAACAGTTGAATTACCAACACGAGAATATTCATTTTCAACAACAAAATTAATTAAAACCAATCAATTGAATTTTTAACCAAAAAAATTGATTTTTTTTCTAAAAATCACAATATTTAAAAAAATACATATATTTTATACAAGAAGAGACGAATTTTCAACAAAATATATCAATTTTTAACCAAATAGTTGAATTTTCTACCAAAAAAGACGAATTTTTAACAAATTACATACATTTTCAACTAAATAATTTGAACAATGGATGTGATGTTTGTCCAAATATTATTTGAGTAATTTTTAGTTTATATTTTTTTCGCCTCTACAATTTTTCTACTAAATAGTAGAATTTTTAAACTAAAAATGATAAATTATGAACAAAAAATAGATTAGTTAAATTTCCAATAAAGAGAAATAAATTTTCAATAAGAAAAAAACTAATTTTATGCAAAATCGTTTCATTTTATACCAAAAAGTTGAATTTTATACAAAATTATGGAATTCTCAAGCCAAAAAGACGAATTTTCTATAAAACAGTTGAATTATCAACACGAGAATATTAATTTTGAAAAAAGTTAATTTACAACCAATCAGTTGAATTTGTAAACGAAAAATTGATTTTTTACCAAAAATCACGATATTTAAAAAAAATACATAAATTTTCTACAAGAAAAGATTAATTTTCAACAAAAATATATCAATTCTTTACCAAATAGTTCAATTTTCTACCAGAAAAGACGAACTTTCAACCAAATACATACATTTTTAATCATATTGTTGAATTTTTTTCCAAAAGGGACGAATTTACAACAAATTACATAAATTTTCAACTGAATAGTTTGGATGTGATGTTCGTACAACTTTTATTTGATTAATTTTTAGTTTATATTTTGTTCTTTTCTAAAAATTTTTAACTGAATAGTAGAATTTTTAAACTAAAAGAGATCAATTTTTAACAAAAAATGAATCAGGTAAATTTTGATTAGATAAAATTAATTTTCAATAAGAAAAAAAATTAATTTTCTACAAAACCGTTTAATTTTAAACGTTTTATACCAAATAGTTTAATTTTATACCAAATTGTGGAACTTTCAAGCCAAAAAGACGAATTTTCTATAAAACAATTGAATTATCAATACGAGAATATTAATTTTCAACAAAAAAGTTAATTTACAACCAATCAGTTGATTTTTTAACAAAAAAAATTGATTTTTAATACGAAATAAACCAATTATCTACAAAACAGTTGAATTTTCAACCTGAAAATACTTATTCTCATTAAAAAATGTAATAGTTAATATTTAAACGAAAAGAGATTTTAATTTTAAATAAAAAGCAGTTTAATATAAACAAAAATTATTTTTTAACAAAATACTTGAATCCTGGCTTAGTGAGATGACAAATTTTAGTCAGTGTCGCGTTAACAATTCCATTATTAATTCTTCGCACGTGTTTCACCGTGAAAACTTATAATCCTAGTAAAACCTCAGAAACAATTTCTGTTGATACGATAAAAATTAATTTAAGATTGAAGTCTGGTTTCTTATGAATAATTTTACACATCGAAATCAGAGTATGAATAAAATTCACAAATCAAAATTATATTTCTAAACTATCTCCTTTCTGGCTCATTAGAGACAATTATATAACGAAAAAAAGAGGGAGTAACAAGAGTCAATTTAAAAAAATTAAATTTCCTCTAAAAAATTCTTTCTTATATCAAAAACATAATAAAAATTTATCCATTCAGCTGATCTCAGTGTTTCGTTACCTAAATCAAATTCTTCGATATTTTATGCCACAAAATTATATCACAAAAATATCACATAAAATATCACAAAATTCTTTGAACAATCCGTGATTTTTCATGCAATCTGAATGTTCCTGAAATTCTTTAAAATTTATTAAATTACAAAATGTTCTCAAAAATTTTGAAAAAGCTGCAAGTTTTTGAATTTTTTCTGAAGTATCTGGCAAATAAACTCCTCCTTACTTTTCGCGCTTAGGAACAATGTGCAGAAGACCAATCCAATATGCTAATTTCATCAAAATTCATCGTGTAAATCGTGTAAAATAATCTAAATTACACAGAAAAATTTTCTAATTTAAAAATCAGTACAGAATATCTATAAGCATTAATATTTTATTAATTTACAATTGATACTTCTTATTTATAAATTTTAAGGGTTTTATGGACGAATTGGAAAAAAATTAGATTGTTAAGTGAACACAAAAGATTTGAAAACCCGTAATTGTTATTTTATAAAATTAACTTCTTACATTTTGAATTATGCCGTATCTAATAAAACAGAGAGACCATCTGTTTACTGAATTATTCTATGAAAATCTTACGGGAAATAAGTACAAAGTGCTGTTTTTGGGAAAAAAACTTTTGGAAACACAGGAGATAAAATATGTAAAAATAAAAAGGAACACCGTAACGACGAAAAATCGATTTTTGAGTTTATAGACCTGTGTTTCCCGCAAAGTCTATGATTTCTCTCTCCCTTCCTTTAAAGTTAAAACACGCATAATGATTCTAATGGATAGGCCTAGAATTTATGCCAATTATTTTTAAACTAGTGTTAAAAGATTTCTTTATTATATGAACACTTCAGACAAATTGACGATTTATACTCGTACTCACACGGAAAGAAATTTAGGACAGCTGTTGCTAACGACAGCAGCGACAGCAGCGCCATTTTGCGTGAAGCGGCGGCCTTAAAATGTGGTGCACCTCTGCTCTCTTATGTTTGGGAACACTGCTGTCCCGAACAAGAGAACGTAAACGTGTTGAAAATTCAAATATTCATCTCTTTGCTTGAAAATTCAACAGCTTGTTTGCAATTGTTTCTCTCCCTTGACGACTAAAAAATCTTTTCAAGTTGAAAATTAAACTCGTGACAAAAAGTAGGTTTTTTTTTGGTTGAATTCAACTCTAAAACAATTATTTTTGTTGGTTCAAGATTCATCATTTTAATTAAAAATTTATCTCTTTGGTTGGAAAGTGAGCTATTTTGTTGAAAATTCGTTTTTTCTTGAACAAAAAATTAATTTTTTTTTCAAACTGAAAATGTAATTATTCTAATTGAATGTTCTTACATTGTAGTTAAAAATTCATCTCTTTAGTTGAACATAGTAAAAAAATTTTAATTGAATCATCCAATTTCAGGTTGAAAAATTAACATTTTTAGTTAAAAATTAAACTACTCCAGTCAATGATTCATCATTTTAGTTGAAAATTTATAAGCTTAGTTGAAAATTAACTTTTTTAACCGAAAATTGAAACTGAAAAATTGAATTTTTATGTTGAAAACTGATATTTTTTGTTGAAAAATCGTCATTTTTGGTAGAAAATTAATCTTTTTGTATGAAAATTAATTTTCTTGTTTAGAAATTCATTTTTTTTGTTGAAAATTCAAGTATTTCAGTTAAAAATGTACAATTTTAGTTGAAAATTCAACGTTTTGGTTAAAAATACAACTACTCGGTTGAAAGATAATCTCTTTTGTTAAAAATTCATCCATTTGACTTAAAATTTATCTACTCCAGTTGAAGATTCATCTATTCCAGTAAAAGACTTATTATTTAATTAAAAAATATATCACTTAGGCTGAAAATTCGTTTGTGCTTTTTTGTAGGGAATTTTGTTGTTGAAAATTAAACTATTTAGTTGAAAGTTTGTCTTTTTAAGTTGAAAATTCATCTATTTTCTTGAAAAAACTTATTTTTTGGTAGAAAATTATTCTTTATGTTTCAAAATTAACCTTCTTGTTTGAAACTTTATCTTTCTGGCTGAAAATTTATGTATTCAAGTTAAGTATTCATAATTTTAGTTGAAATTTCATCTTTTAGATTGAAGATAAAAACTATTTGGTTGAAAGTTATTCTTTTGTTAAAAATGTATCCTTTTGGATCAGAATGCCTCTATTTCAGTTGAAGGTTCATCATTTTAGTTTAAAATCTATTGTTTATTTATGGAAAAATAATTTATTAACTGAAAATGTAACTATTCCATTTTTGGTTAAAAACTGATATTTTTAAGTTCAAAATTCAACTATTTGGTTGAGAATTCATGTATTTTCTTTAAAATCGTCTTTTTTGGTCGAAATTTAATCTTTTGGGTTCCAAATTCAACTATTTGGTTAAAAATTCACCTATCTTGTTTAAAATGGAATATTTTTACTATGAACTTTAGGAAATTCATCAATATACTAGCTCGCCGGATAGCTCTAGTAGAGTGGGCCGGTAAGGACTAACGCAGAGGGTTAGAATAAGTTTAAATCACACATTTATGTTATTTACTTCAAATATAATTGAATCATTAATTAAGTAACAGATTTTTACAACGAGTGGGCCTTCGCCCCACTTGAACGAGATTTAGAGTCTGAAAACGCCGACATTTACTACGGGCGGAACCTTACCGCCATTTTGACACTAACAGAACGTTCCTTATATAGAGTGATTTGAGTGACCACTTGACGGTATAGATTACTAATTACATTGTTCTCTTTTTTTTCCCTTTCTTTGAATTTAAACGGATCTCAGAATTACCTCGCACGCTCGGGGGTCCATGATCACCCAGAAGTTACAACAGAATTCACATTATTATAGGCGCGACCCGAGTCAGAAAAGAATGACCTTGTCCGAGGTCAGCCACCAATAAATTTCAACGGCGTGTGCTTACCAGTTCGGCACACGACGTTGAAACTAAAGAAGTTATTGTACTGGCCGGGAGAGATTTCAAAAGGGCCTACCTGGTAGAAGCCGTCCTCCTCTTGATCGCCCTCTATCTTTTTTGTTGTTGTTATTTCGTCTGTTTAGTGATATTTTTAATCGGTTCGTTTTTAAAAATGCTTTTGTCGTCGACACGAGGTAGTCACTCGGAGCTTGGAATTACGAATGACATTTTGTAGAGTGGCTTCTTCGTTTTCCGTCTCATAAGAGTCGGAGCGCCACTCGCATCTAGAGCCTAGAACTTCTGAGTGAGAGGACGGTCGAACGAGAAGGACGACGGCCAAGTTCGGTTCCCCGCAGCGTGTTGGCGCAGAATCAGCATGCGCTAGCTGCCACGCAAGCCTTCGTCGCCTGCCGCTACTCGATGGTCCAGGGGTGAAGCTGACTTGGGTCAGCACGCAGATTATCCATGGCCGCTGGCTCCTGTTTTTTCGAGCGCTCTTGCACGTGTGGGAATCCCGTCCACCACGCATGCGCCAGGAATATCTCCTCTTCGTAGTCCCTAGTGACAGCAGACATCCAGTGCAGCCAACCTCACAGGATCTGACGGTTGTTGTTATTGTTGTGTGGGGGTGGCTGATCCACCCTTTCACGCAAGTTGAATATGAAATAACAAACAAAAATACCAAAAAATTAGAATAATTATGGCGAATCATTTAATTGGAACCCTGTGGTCTGACAATCTGTGGTTCCGGTCAGATGAACTAACCTCCCTAGTTTGCGACAGTTGATGCCGTATTTCTATTTATTTTTAACTGGTTTACATTAATCAAATTCAAAGTGGGCTTACGACAATTATTAATGATAATAGAAAATGAATCATGACGTTGTGATGAGATATTAGTCGTCGAACTCTCATATTCTAGGCTAATGCGAACTTAACTCCGCTAAAAGAAATAGAAGATTAATGTTTCTCGTTGAAGAAACTTCAAAAAGAGCTGGATACTTTATTTTCGTTTTTGGTATAAAATACTTTCAAATCATGAGTAAAGGATTCTGTAAAGAAAAGCTATGTCATAAAAATATCAGGTACCAAATGGTTGATGCTCACTGTGTTTGAATTTAACACAACTCACTGCTTTGTATTTCATTTTCAAAATTTATTCTGTATTCTTTGAAAATCACCTGGACTTCTTATAAACTTCATGCAATTCATTTCAATCCTCTTAAATCATGCGAGTGATGTGCGCTAGTGGAGCGGATAGCTTTCGGGAGTGTTATTTTGCCACTCTGGCGCGCTAATGCTAATTGGCGTTCATTAATGAACAGTTAATGTCAAAATCTGATTACATATTATACTTGTTTGTTCATTACTGAATAATTTGATATTGAATACGACTATATTACAATTTTTCAAAGATTTAACTTCACTCTGTATGTTATTTTGTTCTTATTAGAAAATTATTTTGCTAATTATAACGATAGAATGTATGAAAAAGAAAGGTAAAGAGAATGGTATATTTTTAAGTCATTCGAAATTTACAGAATTCAGCACTAATATAATTTTTCATATTTCAAACTAGAGTTTCAAAATATTGTGGTGTCTAATGTCTACGTTTGGTAAATAGAATATATTTGTCGGGACATTTTAAAAATCAAAAGTGCGTACCTACTTGAATCTCTTCAACTACTACGTATTGTTCAAATTTTCTGAAATCTGAATGTATTGTTAGTGATAAATAAGTCAGTATTATGACTCATATAATGTCATATGATCAGCACAACATCGATTTTGTAATTCTCCCCTACGAAATACATGTATGTATATTTGAATATTCATGGATGCATATGGGACATAATTTATCAAGTGTACCCACCTCCAAAAAATAAAGTTGTCCGATCGGGCTAAAAATTGGCCTAATTGTAGTGTCATTATATAGTTCTTCTCACACCAAAAAATAATTCATTTTGATAATTATTTATCAAAGTAGAGGGGGTTCATTTTTGGGGTTTTTGAAGCAAAGCCTTACATTCAAACATTTGTCACTTTTTTCCTATTGCCTTGAACAAAATTTGACTCGAAATGTTTTCGATAGATTTTTTCACAAACTTTCTGATGATCATAGCGATTTTTTAAAAAGTCAAAATTTGACCATAAGTTTTAAAAATCAAAAATAAATTTGACTTTTTTTCAAATTTCCACACTTTTTTTCCTTCAAAATAGTTTTAAAAGAAAGCTGAGATTTTTTCGTATGAGGCGCTCAATTTTCAGAGTGGCAAATTGATATGTCTTTGAGTAATAGAACGATACGTAAACAAGATGCCACGATAGGGCGGGTATAAAGTTCTCCTTTTTCAATATATGTATTA
Source organism: Andricus grossulariae (assembly GCA_011634705.1). Taxonomy (NCBI): domain Eukaryota; kingdom Metazoa; phylum Arthropoda; class Insecta; order Hymenoptera; family Cynipidae; genus Andricus; species Andricus grossulariae. The sequence continues at coordinate 181,643,690 of JAABKJ010075445.1, forward strand.
CCTTCAATCATTATAGAAATGATGCTTCCTGGATGAATATTTTCATAATGTTAATGATTTATGCGCCCTATAAAAAATGATTTGGAAAAATGGAATTTTTTATATTCAAAAGCATTTTTCACGATTGAAACGAAAAATATGTGACTTATAAAAAATCGTTTGATCGAAATTGATTCTTCTTTTTGATATGAACAATTCTGCTTCGTAACATTTTTTTCATATCTCCTATAGTTTTGGTGGAAAACGGAATTTTCGATTAATTGAAAATAATTTTTGATGGATAAAACAAGAAACATTGGTCGAAAATGGCTAGATAACGAACTTGTTTTTTATTTGGAAGTTATAGTGCCTACAGACAGACAGACGGGCAGACATACATCTTCGTAAAAATAATTTTTTTCTGACTCAGAGGGTCTCAAAACAAACACATAAATAGTATTTCAATTCATATTTGACATTAACACAAGTAACTTCATTGTTAAATAACAATAAAAATAGTATTTTTACAATAAAATAAAAATAACCATTTTCACCTCTTTTTTTCGCATCATTTACATTTAAATACTAATTTGAAGACCAAAACTTACCACAAATGGTTAATTTTCGCCAGTTCTATCAAAAGTTATTATTTTTAGAAAGAAAAACGGAAAAATCTGGAATTTACGGGGTGTTTAAATTAGTTCCTATCAATTTTACGCTGGCCCCATGATTTTTCTCCTAATATATTTTACTTGAAACTCCTTTTTCTTTGTTCACAATTTAACGATATTGTTGCAATTTTTTTGTAAATTAATTTCCTTGAATGAAAATTTAACTATTCTGTGTTTGGTTGTACATTTACCTCCTTGAGATGAAAATTCAATTATTCAGTTGAAAAATTCTGTATTTTGTTAAACTTTCTCTTTCCTGATAGAATATTAATCAACTTGGTGACTAATTTACCTTTTTGGTTAAAAATTAACTTCGTTGGTTGAAAATTTACCTATTATGTTGAAAATTACTTTTAAAATGTGAAATTTTGTTAAAAATTCATGTATTTTGTTGAAAATTGATAATATTTGGTAGAAAATTAATCTTTCTACTTGAAGATTTATTTCTTTGGTTGAAAATTTATCTATCCGGTTGAATGTTCCTTTAAAAATTTACTATTGGATTAAAAATTCATGTATTTTGTCACAAAATAATCTCTTTTAGTAGAAAATTAATCTCTTTGTTTGAAAATTCAATTTTTTGGTTGCGAATTAGTTTTTAATTGAATATTCATTTGTCAACTGAAAATTTAAGTATTCAATTTTTCGTCGAAAATGGGTCTTTTTTGTTATATATTCAATCTTGTTTCAAAATGTATCTGTTTGGTTGAAAACAAGACTATTTCCTTACTAATATTGTGAATATGTTTCTGTAGAGTTCTTTTTACGCCCACGTGTTGGAAAGGAGAAAGAATTTTTTTCTGAAAAATAAAAATACACGATTTTTTGAAAAAGAAGGCGAGATACGAAAAACGGTGAGCAATCAAAGTTATTCCTGAAAATAAGTTCTATAAAAACGTCCTTTAGTACTATTTCCTGTCTTGTTTTATTATCGAACTATTTGCTAAAATCTAAATAGTAATTATTTTCAGCTGTCATAAGCAATCAACTAGGATGTAAATCAACAGAAAGAACAAATTTTTTTACACAATTGTTTCCTAGAAGTCTAAATATTCAAAACGAATATTCAATATATAACATGTCTAAATTTTCTGATTTGTATTATAATTCTTATTTTGCATTATTCTTCGACAGTCAAGTCGACAGTAATATCTTGCTCTTTATGGTTAACTGTTTGTGTCATGAAGAAAATTTTTCACCCTTTTTTTGCTACTTTAAGCTTCAATACGTGACACTTCTGAATTCTCATAATAGCTGGTGCCTTCTTCCTTTCTTGAGTTTTATTTTCCGCGAAAGTGTTGTATATCTGCCGCAGAAATTGACAATAATTTAATTGCGTTGGTGCACTTTTTAACTTCTGTAACGAATGTTTTTGCGTCTTTAATGCCTTCTATATGTGACTTTCTTAAGTCGTGTTTCGTTGCAAAATACTAACGGTGCCGCTGATGCCATCACAGGCATCTTCTCCGTAACTTGTGGCGGAAAAAATCAATTGCCGGCTGTATAATGACCCTGAAAATTAAAAAAGTTGGTAGTGATTCTTGAAATGAGCTGGAGCTCCCTCGGAAAGAATAGAAACTTGATCAATAAGATCGAAATCAGAATGTTCTGCTTTCAAATACTCAATAATTGCATTTGTTGCTAGAAAAACATAAGCAAAGTCGTGTTTCGTGTCGTCGCTTATGACTACGGGACTAATGACTGCTTCTTGACCACGATAACACATGGCTTTAGAAATAGAAACTTGGTCTGACTTCCAATAAGCACTTCCTTTTTGATCTCTGCTCGTTGCATGTCTTTTATACGTTTGGGAAGATTCGCCTTTACCGTCCATATACTCAATTCAGACAAAAATCCGAAAACTATGTTTGTTTTCTTTTCTAATTCTGCATTATTCCAAATGATAAAAGTGATTTCTTCAGAAGCTATCCCATTTGGTATATGCAGAGATTGAATAGTTATACCATCAGCTCCTGGACATTTACTGCAATAGACCAATAGGGCAAAGTTCAAAATTTGCATAGTATGTGCATAAGCACACTTCTTTCGGCGGATCAGTCACAACACATTTGAGTCGAAAAGAATAAAATTTAGTTCTACCAATTTTATCTTCCGGGTGTCGTTGTTGAAAAAAGAGAATGAGGTGTGATAAGGTGAGAAAGGCGTGGGATGAGCACGAAGGAATTGTTGCATGAAAGATGGGTTAAAAGGGTGGTTGCATGGGCGGAGGGGATGTTGGGTGAAGTGGAGAAGAAGAGATCTTGAAGGTTACTGATGTCCCTATTCAAAATAGTTTGGAGATTTGACTCTACGTATAAATAAGGTAGGTACTTTCGGTTAATATTAGCATGTGTCACCATTAGGCCTTGATTTAAGTAAACAATGTTTTATTGGACACCGGTGGGTCCGTCCATTAGCTCCTCCATACAAGAAAAAAACCAGATGGTTTGGCAAAATTCTGTAATATTTGTTTTAGATTGTACTTCTGCTTTTAAATTACCTTGTATAGTCTGATAGGACACGGGCGTGCGGCGCGGTCGTGGAGTTGATGCTTCATACGTTGATTCTGTGGAAAATATAAATCTTTTAATTTGCCAATGATTGTGCCTATTTGCCATATTACAATAAAATATTATTCAAACTCTTTATAATAATTCTGTAGTCTAAAAGTTATTTAAAATTTGCTTTTATAAATTTGATTATTGCCCTAAATTTCCATTTATAAGAATATCAACAATCTAATTTACATATACATTCCTGCAAAGCATTTCAAAATCAAATGTATTTGTCATATTGCCTTATCATGCAAATGAATAATGGAATTCACCATATTTAATTTGCAAGAATAATGTGAATAATTGTCAAAGTATTATATTAATTTAGCTCTTAAATTTCTTGACAATGAGAAAATCAGTGATATTATTGAAATAATTGAAGAAAATATCGAAAAGTGAATTGAGAAATATGACATGGAAAAAAAGATTTTAAAAAATAATAACTTTTGAAATAGAAATATCAGAGATAATAATGATGGCCCCGAAATCCGTGATTTTGTACAAGTGCGTTCCACTTGCACCTCCATAACGGAATTTAGATATTTTCTTTATGCCATAATTTTTTTTTTTTTTTTGCTTTTTTGGGCATCAATGCCGATTCTTGGGCTTTCTTAGTTTTCTCAAAAAAATAAACTTTTGTGTGGAGGTGCTGGTTAAATGTGATAGGGGTAGTAGCACAGGTGGCTAGAATGATGTTTTTGTTAATTTTAAAATTTTTCGCCAGTGTTCTGTGAACCCCTCAAGAATATTTTCTTTTGATTTACATTTGTTTGGTTTTGTTTAATGTCTATAATTTTAATTTGGGGCAGGTGTTAGTATTATGGGTCGTTTTCGGAAAATTTAATTTGTCATTTTTATTTAATTCAAAACTAGTTCAGACCTATAGTATATGTTTTCTCGTACGTATTCTATGTATTTTTCTTTGGTTATTTTTAAGGGTTCGATTTGATTTTGTAAAATAATTTCTGATTTATTGGAGAGCGTAAAAATTTTTTACCATAAGAGACGATTTTTTAACAAAATATATGAATATCCATCCAAATAGTTGAATTTTTAACCCAAAAATATAAATTTTCAATAAGAAAAGTTATTTTAAACCAAATAGTTGAATTTTCTACAAAAATAGTTCAATTTTAAAGAAAAAAATGCATTTTTAAACTAAAAGATTAATTTTGTACAAAAAAAAGTCGAATTTTCATCAAAGTAAATAAATTTTCAATTAGATAGTTCAACTTTCATCCGAAAACGATTAATTTTAAACCAAAAAGGTAGTATTTAAATTTTCAGTAAAAAAATGGTTTTCGATAAAAAAAAAAATGAAATTAGTTAAATTTTCAACAAAAGAAATGGGTTTTCAACTAAAAAGGTGAATTTCCAACCAAGAAGATTAATTTTCTACAATAAAAGACGATTTTTGAACAAAATATATAATTTTTCATCCAAATAGTTGAATTTTCTACCAAAATAATTAAATTTACAACAAGAAGACAAATTTTCAACAAATTAGTTAAACTTTTAACCAAAGAAATGAATTTTCAATCAAAAAGACGAATTTTCAATCAAGAAGATTAATTTTCTACCATAAAAGACGATTTTTTAACAAAAGAAATGAATTTTCATCCAAATAGTTTAATATGTAACACAAAATTATAAATTTTCAAAAAGAACAGTTATTTTCAACCAAATAGTTGAATTTTCTATCAAGAAAATTGAATTTTCAGGGTGGCCACTATTTTTTAAATTGTTGTCTCCCGGTTTTTCCCGGTAAATATTCGTGATTTCTCCCGGTTTAGAAAACAAAAAATATACTTAATAAGCATCAGCAAACTTCTTCGCAATAAATCTGTTGACTTTGAATCATATAAACAATTTAAATATCTATATTAAACCAATTTTTTAATATTATTTTTTAAACATTTTTTTAACAATAATTAATAATTTCTAACTGAAAACGTCTAAATAAAAAAATATATATAGAATGATTTTGGACAATTTAATTAGAAAAAGGAGTTGAATAATATTGTTTAATTTTTAAGTCGAAGCGCTAAAAATTAAACATGTTTTTGAATTGAACAATCACGAAATTGAATTATTTCGGATTAAAATTTCGAAAATAATACGATGTCAAAACGTTAAAAATGGAATATTTTAAGATTCAAATTTTAGAAAATAGATCGTTTAAAATGAAGAGGAATTAAAATTGTATTATTTATAATTAAAAGTGTTCACAATTAAAAAGTTAAAAACTTTTGAATCTGAATCATTTTAAATTTAGAGCAATTAAAATTTGACAATTTGAAATTCAAAACTAAATTGAATCATTTAAAGTCAATGATTTTGAAATTCTAGAATGTTAAATTGTTATTACATAACAAAATTATAATTTAACATTAAAGTTGTTGTTGAAATGTAATTTTTCAACTGAAAATTTAACTATTTTGTTGAAAATTCGAGTGATTCGTTGTAAATTAATTTTTTTCTTTGGAGAAAATTCATATCATCGAGTGGAAAATTCAAAAAATAATTTGATATAAAATTCAACTAATTGGTACAAAATTGAACTGTTCTGTAAAAAATTAGTCTTTTTTTTTATTGAAACTTAATTCTACTCAAAGAAAATTTATCTACTCCATTTTTGGTTAAAAATGTATATTTTTTGCTTAAAAAATCTGTCTTTTTGGTAGAAAATTAATCTCCTTGGGTAAAAATTCAACTATTTTGTGGAAAACTTGTTTATTTTATTAACAAAAAAATTTTGTTTGGAAACTATTATTTTGTTGAAAATTCGTAATTGTTGGTTAAATCCAACTGCTTTTTGTAATTAAAAAACAATTATTATGAAATATAAACTGTTACATTTTTGGTTTTAAATTCATGTTTTCAAATTCAAAATTCAACTCCTTGTTTGAAAGTTAAACTTTCTTCAAATTTCATTTTTTTTTTTTTGTTGGAAATTCATTCGTTTTTTTTTTAAATAATTTCTATAACGGAAAATTTAACTATTTTGTTGAAAGATCAACTAATTGGTTGAAAATGAACTTTATTGTTCAAAAATTAAGATTCTCCAGTTAAAAATTTTACTGACTTGTAGAAAATTGGTCTTTTTGGCTTGAAAGTTCAACAATTTGGTAGAAAATTTAACTATTTGGTTGAAAATTTGCCTTTTCAGTATCAGGTAATACATTCTTTTGTCTAAAATTGTAACTATTTGATAAAAAATTAATCTCATTTAGCTGTGAATTTAATGATTTTATTGAAAATTCATTTTTGTTGATTATGATCAACTTTCCCTTTTTATCAATTAAAATCATTTTTCATTAAAAAATCAACTAATAAATTTTTTCGTTGAAAATTCATTTTCATAAGTTGATCAACTCATTGGTTGAAAGTTGAACAACTTTCTCAAAAGTTCATTTTTTTGGTTGAAAATTTATTCGTTTTTTTCTTGTAAATAATTTTTAAAACTGAAAATTAAACTATTTTGTTGAAAGAGCAAATAATTGGTTGAAAATGAACTTTTTTGTTCGAAATTCATATTCTCCAGTTGAAAATTTAACTGATTTGTAGAAAATTCGTGTTCTTGGCTTGAAAATTCAACAATTTGGTAGAAAATTAATCTTCTGTGTTGAAAATTCATATTTTTGGTTGAAAATTCAACTGTATTGTACAAAGCATTTAGCTGTGAATTTAATGATTTTATTGAAAATTCATTTTTGTTGATTATGACCAACTTTCCCTTTTTATCAATTAAAATCATTTTTCATTAAAAAATCAACTAATAAATTTTTTCGTTGAAAATTCATTACAAAATTTCCGAATAGTTTATAATATTACCGAATTGGAAAATTCCCGAATAATCAAATTTCAAAACAATAAAATTCTCGAATGGGAAAATTTCCGAATAATAAAATTTCTAAACAATAAAATTTCAGAAAAATAAAATTCCCGAATCGGAAAATAATAGAAGGAACAAAATTCCCGAAAAATAAAATTTCCGAATTGGAGAATTCCGGAATAATAAAATTTCCAAACAATAAAATTCCCGAATGGGAAAATTTCCGAATAATAATATTTCTAATCAATAAAATTCCAGAAAAATAAAATTCCTTACAGTTTATAATATTACCGAATTTGAAAATTTGCTGAATCGGAAGTTAATAAAAGGGGCAACTGAAAAATCCCAAAAAATAGGGCGACTGAAAAATCCCAAAAAATAACATTCTGTACATTTCTCGATTTGAAAAATTCCCGAATAGTAAAATTTCCGAATTAAAACATTCCTGAATCATAAAATTTCCTAATAATAAAATCCCGAATAAAAAAAATTCCGAACAGTTCATAATATTAACGAATTAGAAAATTAGCAAATAATAAAATTCCCAATTTCGAAAATGTCCGAATTTGAGAAATCCCGACAGTTTATAATATTAACGAATTTGAAAATTTCCGCATAATAAAATTTCCGAACAGCTTATAATATTGCCGAATTGGAAAATATACCAAATAATACAATTCCTAATTTGGAAAATTTCCAAATTTGAAAATTCGCGACAGTTTACAACATTAGCGAATTTGAAAATTTCCGAACATTTTATAATATTACCGAATTGGAAAATTCCCGAATAATAAAATTTACCAACAATAAAATTCCTGGATTGGAAAATTCCCGAATAATAAAATTTCTTACAGTTTATAATATTAACGAATTTGAAATTGCTGAATTGGAAAATAATAAAAGGGACAACTGAAAAATCTCAAAAAATAGAGACGACTGAAAAATCCACGGAAATAAAATTCTGTAAATTTCTCGATTTGAAATATTCCTGAATAATAAAATCCCCGGATTAAAAAATTCCTAAATAATAAAATTCCGAAAAACAAAATTTCCGAACAGTTTATAATATTATCGAATTGGAAAATTACCCAATAATAAAATTCCTAATTTGTAAAATTTCCGAATTTGAAAATGATCGACAGTTTATAATATTAGCGAATTTGAAAATTTCAGAATAATAAAATTTCTGAACAGTTTATAATATTAGCGAATTGAAAAATTCCCGAATAATAAAATTTCCAAACTAATACTAAAATAAAAATAAAATAAATAAAATGTAAAAATATAAATGTATATAATTTAATTTAATAATATATTTAATAAATAAATAAATGAATATATTGATAATAATAAATAATAATATATATAATATATAATCACTACTTTACCACCGAGCAATTCACGCCTACCCCGAAAGGGAAACGGCTTAATGATATAATAATAATAATATTTCACATGAGCACAAGCATCTTGATTGTAAAATAACAGTCAAAATCGTATTTAAAGAATGAATGAAAAATAACCTTTTTCTATACTTTTATTGCATTATTGACATTCGAATAATAATTTTGACGACCGAAACTTAGCGCAAGCAGTTAATTTGTGCTATTTCTATTGAAAATTTGAACTTATCTTTACATCTGAAAAACCTTTTTCGTTTCAAAATTAAACTAATTATTTGAACGTGGGACAGTTTTGTTGAAATCCATTTTTTTGGTTGATGATTCATAATTTCAGTTGAAAAATCTTGTTTTTTGTTGTTTAAAATGTAACTTTTTTTTCAAAAATTAGAAAAAAAAATGTTTACCTGGAAATTTGGCTGCTCTATGTATTTTGTTAAAAAATATTCTTTTTTGGTAGAAAATAATTCTTTTTGGTTGAAAATTCATTTCCTTGTTTGTAAATTAATTTTTTGGTTGAAAATTGATTTTTTGAACTGAAGATTGGATTGAAAATTAAATTGAAAATGTATTTCATTTGGTTGAAACTATATTTCTCTAGCTTACAATTAAACTATTTTGTGTTTTCTTGAAAATTTATCTTTTTTAGTTGAAAATTCATATATTTTGTTAAAGATTTGTCTTTTTTTGGTAGCAAGTTGGGCTTTTTGGTACAAAATTCAGCTGTTACGTTGAAAATTCCATTGAAAATTAAAATATTTGGTTAATTTCTCTGGTTTGAAATTTGAAAAATGTTGTGGAAAATTCGGTTATTTTTTAAAATGAATGTTTTCCCACTCAAAATATAGCTATTTCACTTTTGCTATAAAATTAAACTATTTCAATTGAAAACTCATTTATTTTTATAGAAAAGCATATTTTTAAGTCGAAAATTCCATTATTTCGGTAGAAAATGCATATTTTTGTATTGCAAACTAAATTATTTCTTGAAGAATTCCTCCTTATGACTAGAAAATTATTCCTTGAACATTTCTTAAGAAGTCACTGAATTTTAATTCACAAAAAGGTAATAAAAAGTACCTTTTTATCGTTTCATATCCTCGGGTATAAACTGACATATGGCCCAAAATTGATATATGTAGTAGTCAAAATTGATATGGGGCCCAACATTGACATAGTACCCAAAATTAACATAGTTCCCCAAATTTATAGAGTATTCGAATTTGACATAGGGCCCAAAATTTCTATAGGCCTAAAATTGACATCGGGTCCAAAATTAACATTAGGGTAAAAAATGACGTAGCACCAAAATTGACATAGGGAACTAAATTGACACAGGGCCAAAAATTTACACATAACCTAAATTTCACACAGGGTCTAAAGTTCCGGAGCCTGCCCATCTCCTTGTTGACGGTATCTGCGTTCATCATTATGTGCGTGATGTTTGCTTCTGCTACTTCGCCAGGTGTCGTATCTGTTTCGTTCTCTATCGGTATCGGTAAGGTAGATTTTCTGATTTGCGCGTCTTCACCCGACTTCAATTCTACTTCGAAATTTGACTTTTCTGAAAGGTCGTGTTCTGGAAACCTTTGCTTCTGTCCCTTGTTCTTCTTAAATGCCTTAGGAACTGGCTTCGCGTCCACTCTGATTTTTTTTTTACTTCTGGTTACTCTCTTCTCTCTTCTAGCTTTAGTGGAGCGCCTAGTTTTGCCTCCAACTGCATAACCTCTTTTCTCAGTAATCCATTGTTATATGTCACTGTGTTAGTTTTCCCTGTTTCATTTTTTTCCAGGCTCGGAGTTAGCGAGAGCTGCCTTTTTCCATTTATTCGTTTCTCGGCGTCTCCCATTGCCCATCTCTTCCACTCTTTGTTGAGCGCAGTCGCCATTTTGGCGTTTTCATGAATCGTACTATTCTTTATCGTTTTTCGACGTCTGGGTGAAACCCGTTCCGTTGGCACTTTTCTACTATGACCACTATAGCAATTGGCACTTGTTAACACTATTTATAGACAGTATCTTCGATTTAGTACCAAAATTAAACTTTAATTCTGCGTTTCGATGCACAGCGAATGACTGACCACTACAGTGGACCGAAGACGACGGGGGCTGGCCGATTTACTGACGACGGGGGCTGGCCGATTTACTGACGGCGGGGATATTTACCACCATACTACCGAAGATTATACTATCGAGGACCCTATCGACCAGAATATTTTACATTTTCGATCATTAATAATTCATTATTAATCAATTATACAATGCAAATACGCTGCTTAAGGTTAAATAAATAACTTTTTGGACAAAATAATACAAAAAATCGACAAGGTCCTCAAAATGTCTATATGCCCTCAAACAGGCTCTCGTAGACATAACGCATTTTAGGTATATATTGATTGACAATCTGTAAAAGTGATTTCTAATTCTTAGGTAGAATTAGTTATGTTTATAATAATAGTTTGTCATAGAAACCTGCACGCGATTACGGCTAGTAAAACTACAAATGTTCGCTGTTATAAGGCTAAAGTAAGATGTGCGTAATTCATACGCTCAATTCTCAGTCTATTTGTCTCTATCGAGGCACTCGGAAATTTAACAATTTTGTTTATATAAAATCTTGTGCAGAATATCGTACTTATCTATACTGTACTAATGTGATGATATAAATATAAAGGAAGATGGTATGTATCATTTTTATGTACCTTGGGACGACGCTGCCAGAAGGATATCTTCTAGATGGTCACTTGCATGGCTTTTTTCTATCCACCAGTATTTTTTAATGTTTTTTTGATAAAAGATAACTTTTTTGTCAAAAATCCATATTTACTTGTTGAAAATTCAACTGTTTTGTAAAAATTGGTCTTTTTGGCTTAAAAACTCAGCAATTTGGTTGAAAAATACCCTATTTTGTTGAAAAATCGTATTTTTCGAATGAATTCTACTGTTTTTGATATTAAATAAAAATATTTTTTCGTTATTATATCAAGTATTACATTTTTCGTTAACAATTTATCCGTTTTAGTCAGAAAAATTCAACAATTTTGTTAAAAGTTGAACAGCTTTCTTGAACATACATTTTTTTGTTTAACATTCATAATTTTAGTGGAAACTTCGTCTTTTTTGGTAGAAAATCTTTCTTTTTGGTTACTTTTCTGTCACATTATTGTTACTTTTCAGGTACTTTTTTGAGAGAAGTATGGTTATGATTTTACTATTTTTTGAAGCTAGATTTTACAGAAAATCTTATATGATTTGAAAACGTTGTATATTCATTTTTCTGGTTGAAGCTTCATTATTTTAATTAAAAATTAATTTCCTTGCTTGAAAATTTTATTATTTTTTTGCAAATTCGTTTTGTTGTATGTTGAAAATGAATTTTTTTTCACTTAAAATTTAACTATTCCATATTTGGTTTAACATTTATCTCCTTTTCATGAAAATTCAGATATTTGGATGAAAATTTCTGTATTTTGTTGAAACTTTGTCTTTTGTGGAACAATATTAATCTTCTTAGTGACCAATTCACCTTTTTGGATGAAAATGAATTTCTTTGGTTGAAAATTCAAAATTTAATTAAAAATCCATGTATTTTGTTAAAAGTTAATCTTTTTTGGTTGAGAACTTATCTGTATGGTTGAAAATTAAACTATTTTGTTGTAAATTCATCTATTTTATTCAAAATTGGTATTTTTTTGGGTTGAAAATTAAACTATCGGGTTAAAATTTAATGTTTATGTTGAGGCTTTATTATTTTAATTAAAATTTAATTTCTTTGCTTAAAAATTTAACTATTTTGTTGAAAATTCGTTTTTTTTTTGTGTCAAAAATGAGTTTTTTTTACTGAAAATTTAACTATTCCAGGTTTCGCTTAACATTTATCTTCTTTACATGAAAATTTGGATATTTGGGTGAAAATTTCTGTATTTTCTTGAAAATTTGTCTTTTGTGGTACAATATTAATCTTCTTGGTGACTAATTCACCTTTTCGATTGAAAATTCATTTCTTGGGTTGAAAATTCAAAATTTAATTAAAAATTCATGTATTCTTGTCAAAGTTACTCTTTTTTGGTTAATAATTTATCTGTATGATTGCAAATTAAACTATTTTGTTGAAAATTCATCTGTTTTATTCAAAATTTGTCTTTTTTTGGGTTGAAAATTAAATTATCGGGTTAAACAATCATTTTTATGTTGAAGCTTCAAATGTACCTGAGGCATCTTAATTCCCTTGAATAATTAGAGCCTCCTAATTATCAGACCCTTTTTTAGGGTCAATAAGTTTTTATGAATTTCTCCCCACAACCCCCTGTCTAACGTAATTTTTTCCGAATACATTTTTTTGGTGAATTTATTTACAGGTTATCAAAAAAATACCGTGAGATGATTTGGGAGAGAAGAGTTTGGCTAAATCTTACTGTTTCCGAATAATTAATGAAGTAGTTCAATTTTAAAACAAGTAGTTGCGAATTTTTAACCAAAAAAGATGAACTTAAAAAAAAAAAATATAATGGTTGATATTTTAACCATGGAACTTTTAAGTACAAAATATTAGAAAAGAGCCATTTTCAACAAATAAATAGATTTTCAAACAAAAACTGAAATTTTATAACTATAAAGACGAGATTTCTGCAAAACAGTTAAATTTTCAATCAAATTGTTACATTTTTAAACGAAAAGATAAATTTTTAACTAAGGAGATTAACTTTCTACTGAAAAGGTCGAATTCTTAACAAAATATGTTATTTTTTAACCAAATAGTCCCATTTTCAACCAAGAATATTTTTTTACCAAAAACGAGGAATTTTTAAAGAAATACAGAAATTTCTAACCAAATAGTTTATTTTTGAAACTAAAAGGACCAAGTTCCAACAAAAAATGTAAGAGTTGAATTTTAATTCAGAAAAATAAATTTGTATGATAAAAAAAATCATCTACAAAATAGTTGAATTTTCTACCATACTATTGAATTTTTAAGAAAACAAGACGAATTTTCTACATAAAATAGTTGAATTTCCAACCAGAAAATATGAAGTTTCAACAAAAAAGTTTATTTTCAATAAAATAGTTGTATTTCAAGTTTGAAAAATTAGTTTTTAACACAAAAATGGAATTTTCAAAAAAACACACAAATTTTTAACCAAAGAATTGAATTTTCAACTAAGAAGATTATTTTTCTACCAAAAAGAAGGAATTTTCAAATAAGAAAATCATTTTTCTACCGAAAAGAACGAATTTTCAACAAAATATATAAATTTTTAAGCTAATAGTCCAATTTTCAACCCAGAAGATTTTTCTTACCAAAAACGACGAATTTTTAACGAAATATATGAATTTCCAACCAAATAGTTGATTTTTGAAACTAAAAAGATCAAGTTTCAACCAAAAATGAAGCAGTTAAATTTTAATTTAGAAAAATAAATTTGTATTATAAAAGAAAATCATCTGCAAAATAGCTGAATTTTCTATACCATAATATTGAATTTTCCAGAAAATAAGACGAATTTATACATAAAGTAGTTGAATTTTCAACCTGAAAATATTAGGTTTCAACAAAAAAGTTAATTTTTAATCAAATAGTTATATTTTGAGTTTGAAAAATTAGTTTTTAACGTTAATGATAGCGTGGATTTATATTTTTTATCTCTCAACTGTACAATGTATAGAAGCTAAAATTTTGCTGTTTAACGGATTTTAATTTTAAAAATTTCTTTTTTTTCAGTTTTAATATTAAAACTTCAAAATTCAAAAGTTCAGTAGGACGAGAAATATTGATAATATTGCAATGGCATAATTTTAAATAACAAAATAGTTAAATTTTCAACAACAACAAAATTAAATGTCAACGAAACATTTGTATCTATAAAAAAATAGAATTTTTGACAAAATAGTTAAATTTTTAACCTAAAAAGATTAATTTCAACTAAAGCTTTGAATTTTTAAACAAAGAAGATTAAAGTTATCCCTAAAACTGTTGCATATTCTACCAAAATGATAGAATTTTCAATCCCAAAAGATGAATTTGCAACAAAATAGTTTCACATTTAAGACAAACTGATCATTTTTAATCAAATAATTTGATGTCTAACTAAAAACGATAAATGTCTGATGAAAAATGGAATAGTTATTTTTCAGAAAAAGAAATTAATTATCAAACAAATTAAAGAAGAGTTTCCAAAAAATAGTTGAATCTTCAACGACTAAAAGAATGTTAACGAGGTTCAGGTTTAATTAAAAAAATAATAATTTTGAGTTTTGAAGATTTCAAAATGTGTAAAAAAGAATATGGAAGACTTCAAGAGAATTCTTTTAATTGTACAGGATTAAACATTTTTTTAGGTAAACTCAAGCTTGCAGGGAGGCCTGAAAATGAAAAAAATATTCTTAAGACAAAAATGAAGATTACAAATTTTTTAAAATTATTTCCTAACATTTTGAAAAAGAGTCTAAAAGAATATAAAGCAAAATTATGCCACAGAACATGATTTCAAGACAAATTTGAGTATGTTTACGGTATACTTAGAAGTCTTGAAATGATTCAAAAATAATAAAAACTTATAAGGTATTTTAGGAATTTGGTAAGGTTTCCAAAAAATGAAAAATATCGTCAGGTTCCTATGGAGAATTAAAATTATTTTTTATTTTGAAAAATTAATTTTGAAACAGCTTCGAAAGGTTTCAAGTGAATAAACAAATTGTCTTCAAATTTTTAGGAAAATAGTAGTAACAAAGTGAAGGAACGCCCACAATTTTCAGTCAGATGCTCTACAAGAAGCAACTTGGTGTTCCAGCCCAAAGGTACCAAGCAGGTATCAAATTCAAAGCAGACAAAGAAATGAAAAATTAAGAGTTTTTTTTTAAGAGGTGTAAAAAACGATTTTTTAAATTTTCAAATCCCGTATTATTCTAAAAAAACTTGACGAGATTAATTTTTTTTGTTTTGAGATTTGCAATAAAAGTCAAAATCCCCTATAGAAATGATATAACTGGATCGTTTCATCAGAAAAGTAGTATTATTAATATATAATTGTATCAATACCTATAATTGATAAAATCTTGTTGGTTTTTAAATAAGACTCGTTTCAAGTTACCCAATCTCTGTTTGATCTTCTTCTCTGGTCTGAAATACATGACAGGAGACAAACAATTTCAGACCTCAACTCTTATTGTCAGTGAAGTAATTGTTTCAAAACAAGTATCAAAACTTTTCATAAAATCAAGCCCATAATTTATCCGGAGATGTTTTTGATATTCAACAATTACTAATAATCAATGAATAACAAGTTCATCCTAAACAGCTGGACAACTACCCACTCACTTTACTCTAATAAAACTGACTTTATGCTACAAAACAGTAGCAGAGAAAAGAGGATTTTTAACAAAAAAAAAGTTTTTTGAACAAATAATTCTTCTTTCCGTATCAGCATTGCATGTGCTTATATTTTCATCAAGCTTCTCAAAAATGGAATAAAACTCTTTCTTAACCGCTTTGTAGAACATCAGTGAACTGTATTGGATATATAGATGTGGACGAAATACTTCCAATTTTCATTTCTATTCTATAGCCAATAGATATGTCTAATAAGTTTCTTGACAATTTCTATAATTATTAAATGCTGTTGTGATATCCTGGTCACGAAAATGGTTTTAACAATATTTTCTGCAACGAAAATATTGTAGATAGAAAATTTTTCACAAATGAATACGCCCACAATGAATACACCCATAGACCTTTGCAGCAGTATTCTTAGTTTTCATTTAGGAAAATTACATATATTTTTCATATTTATATCATCCTTACATCCGGTCAAGATGTTCTCGTGGTAAACCTTGTCCCCGCTGTTGGATTGGAATGACAGGTGGTTGGGCTTGTTGTCGTTGGGCTTGTGTTTTTTGACACTTTAGCATATCAAATAAAGATTTGAAAAAATTCTACTATTTGATAAATAGAAGGTTAATTCAAAGAGACTGTAATTCCTAAAATAATATTGGTAGTATTTCCGTACAGACGTCTGGCTCAAATGCTGATCATTTTAAGTTCTTGCAATGAGTAAGAATTTATTATCTGATTACCCAAAACATTTTGGAAGAAAAACAAGAAATAACAATAAATTGCTGATGCAAAAAAGTATTAAAGTATCTTACATAGGTAAAAGACTTGGAACACATTTTAGAATTTTTTTTATCGAATTTTAAGACTTAGGGGTTGAAAACGACTATTTTCCCCGGTAGCTAGTCGGATGAAACTTTTTTTTTACAAATATTTTGTAATCCAGTGTTACAAAAATAATACTTCAGATTTTAGTTAACGCCATTTCATATTTTGCGTTTCACATAAATATTTAAAACTTCAGTTCCACAGTATTTCATCAGAGGGATTCAGTAGTATAGGTCGAGATAATGCCAGACAATGCAGATGCAGTAGTAGTTTTATTTACGATATAATAGTTGAGCTTACAACTAACATAGTGAATCTTCAACCAACAATTTTTAAGTAGTTTAACTCTAAGCAAAAAAAAAAAAGATTTTGATTTTGAATCAAACACATTTTTTTTATCCAAAATGATTTTATATAAAAAAAAATATTTGGAACTCAATAGTTGAATTTTTAAATTAATAGTTTAATTTGATACCAAAAAGTTTAATTTTCTACCGAAGTAGTTTTATTTTCAACAAACATTTTAAAACATTATTATCAGTAAAATAGTTTAATTTTCTATCAAATTTTTGAATATTTTAGCCAAAAGAACAATTTTTTTATAAAACATCTCAATTTTTAACCTGAAAATATAAATTTTCAACCAAAAATGTCTATTTACGATTGAAGAGTCGAGCTTACAACTAATATAGTGAATCATCAAAAAAATTTATTTTTTAAAGTAGTTTAATAGATTGGTTAACTTTTCAGTTAAAATAATTGATTTTCAAGCTAAACCAAAACATACTTCCAACAAAATAGTTAAATTTTCAACCATAGAAATGAATTTTGAACAAAAAATTGATCCCCTAATAAAATAAACAAATTTTTAACAGAAATAATAGAATCGTTTAATTTTCATTTTCAGAAAATAATTTCCAACCAGTTGAATTCAACTAACCTGGACATATTTTCAATAAAATAGTTGAATCCTCAACCAAAATGATGAATTTTCAACAAACAAGATTAATATTTGACTCAAATAGACGGATTTTTAACACAACAGTGAATTTTATACGAAAAAGTTGAATTTTCAACACATAAAGGAAATATTTTCAACTGAACATGGAATAGCTACATTTTCCGATGACAACATTGATTTAAAAAAAGAAAGATATGAAACTAAATTGAATTTTCCAATACATATTTTAATTTGGGATTAAAAAGTTACATTTTCTATCATTTTTAACCGAAGATACGTTTTTTTGTGTGATAAAAGCTCATTTAAAGTCTAATGATACAATTTTCTACCAAATTTTTGGATATTTTAGCCAAAAGGACCATTTATTTATAAATCTTCTTAATTTTCAACCGAATAATATGAATTTTCCACCAAAATAGTTTATTTATGATTGAATAGTTTTGCTTACAACTAATGTAGTGAATCTTCAACCAGCAACTTTTTCTTTAAATAGTTTTACTCTCAACTGAAAAAAAAAGATTTAAATTTTGAATCAAAAAAAATTTTTTTCATCGAAAAAAATTGTTATATCGAAAAAAAAATTTGGAACGTAATAGTTGAATTTTCAAATTAATGGTTTACTTTTTGATCAAAAAGTTAAATTTTCTACCCTCGTAGTTTCATCTTTAACAAGAAATATGTCTTTGTTTTAAAAAGCTCATTTTCAGTCAAATAGTTCACATGATCCTGGATATTTATTACAATACATTGAAAGTTTTCAAAATACGTTAAAATCATTGAAATTCTCAAAAAATTAAAAAAAATCCGTTGAGATTCCTTGGAATCTTTTGAAATACCCTAAAATATTTGAAATCATTTGAAATGTTTTGAAATCTCTTCATATTTTGTTACTCATAAAAAAATTTCAAATCTTAAAATACCCTAAAATCTTAAAAAATTTTTGAAATCACTTTTATTTCTTGAAATCTATTGAAAATTTCATCAATAATTTAAAAATCTTCAAAAATCGTTTATATTCTTTAAAATCTCGTGAAATTACATGATCCTAGATATTTATTACAATACATTGAAAATTTTGTAAAATGCCTAAAAATCATTGAAATTCTCAAAAAGATAAAGAAATCCGTTAAAATTCCTTGGAATCTTTTAAAATACCGAAAAATATTTGAAATAATTTGAAATGTTTTAAAATCTCTTGATATTTTACTAGGCTCATAAAAATTTGTTGGAATTTTTAAAATACCCTAAAATCTCTTTATTTTTTTGAAATCCCTTTGCATTCTTGTAATCTATTGATAATTCCATCAACAATTCAAAAATATTTAAAACTCTTTGAAATTCTTTAAAATCTCGTGAAACTACATGATCCTGGTAAATTCATTAGAATTTATTGAGAGTTTTTAAAATACCTTAAAATCATTGAAATTCTTAAAAAATTAAAAAAATCCGTTGAAATTCCTTGGAAGCTTTCAAAATACCCCAAAATCTTTGGAATTTTTCTAAATCCCTTTTCATTCTTGAAGTCTATTGAAAATTCCATCAACAATTTTGAAATATTCAAAAATCTTTCAAATTCTTTAAATCTCGTGAAATTGCATGATCCTGGAAAATTTATGAGAAACATTGACGTTTCTCAAAATACCTTTGAACCATTCAAATTATCAAAAAGATAAAAAAAATCCGTTAGAATTCCTTGGAATCTTTTAAAATACCCTAAAAAAATTTTAAATAATTTGAAATGTTTTGAAATCTCTTACAATTTTCTTTAAATCTTCGCATAATTCCTTAGAACCATTTAAAATATCTTAAAATCATTGAAATCTTATAAAATCCGTTAAAATCCCTTGGAATCTGTTAAAATGTCCTGAAAACTTATATAAAAGAGTTTTCAAGAGTTTTTAAAGCCGAATATAATATTTTTAAAGGCCTAAAAAGAAACCTGAAAATACTTGGAAATTGTTTGACATTTTTTTTAATTCTTGAGAGTTTTTTGGAATATTTTACAATAACCTCAAATACTTTGAAATTTCTGGAAATCCTTTGATATTCTATAAAGCTCATTAGAATTCCTTGGAATCTTTTAAAATGGCCTAAAATCTTCAAAATTCTTTCAAATCCCTTTAAATATGATTTTTTCTAACTGAAAATTGATCTATTCCATGATTGGTTGATTTTTTTTTTAGTTTTAGATAATGCAACTATTTTGTATAAAATTTGCTTGAAAATTGAACTACTTTGTTGGAAATTCGTTTTTTTTTGTTTGTTGAAAATGAATCTTTTTAACTGAAAATTTAACTATGCCATTTTGGGTTCAGATTTTTTTTTTAATTCAACTATTTGGTAGAAAATTCATGTATTTTGTTGAAAATACAACTGTTTTGCAGAAAATTCCTTTCTTTAACTCTAAAATTCAACTATTTGGTAGGAAATTTGCTTGAAAATTAAACTACTTGCTTAAAAATTAAGCTGTTATTTGGAAAATTTAACTATTTTCTTAGAAATTCATTTTTTTCTTGTTAAAAATTAACTTTTTTTAATTGACAATTTAACTATTCTATTTTACGTTAATTTTTTTTTTTAGTTGAAAACTCAACTCATTGGTAAAAAATTCATGTATTTTGTTGAAAATTCATATTTTCGAACTGAAAATTTAACTGGTTTGTAGAAAATTAATCTTTTGGGCTTGAAAATTAAACTATTTGGTTGGAAATTAACGTTTTTGTTGAAAATTCATATTTTTGGTTGAAAATTCAACAATTTTATAAGAAAAATAAACTACTTGGTTTAAAATTAAGCTGTTTTTTTGAAAATGTAACTATTTTGTTGAATTTTTTCTTTCTTTTCGTAAAAAATTAATTTTTTTTTAACTGAAAATTTAACTATTCCATTTTTGGTTAACAGTTGATTATTGTTTTAGTTGAAAATTCAACTATTTGGTAGAAAATATTCATGTATTTTGTTGAAAATTCAAATGTTTTGTAGACAATCCATTTTCATTCAAAAGTCAGTCAACTATTTAGTTGGAAATTCTTTTTTTTTCTTGTTAAAAATTCATTTTTTTAACTGACAATTTAACTATTACTTTTTTTGTTGACATTTTTTTATTTAAAAATGGAACTATTAGTGGAAAGTTCACATATTTTGTTGAAAATTCATAATTTCAGCCTGAAAAGTTAACTGTTTTGTAGAAAATTTATCCTTTGGCTTGAAAATTTAACTATTTTGTTAGAAATTCGTTTTTCTTTTGTTGAAAATTCATTACATATTTTTCTAGTTGAAAATTCAACTATTAGTAGAAAATCTATGTATTTTCTTGAAAATTCAACTGTTTTGTAGGAAATTTATCTTTTTGGCTTGAAAATTGATCTATTTTGTTGAAAATTCGTTTTTCTTCTGTTAAAAATTAATTTTTTTATCTGAAAATTTAACTATTCCGTTTTTTTTTTGTGAATTTGTTGTTTATAATTGAAAATTCAACTATTTGATTGAAGATTCATGCATTTTGTTAAAAGTTCGTCTTTTGGCAATATCGGCTTTTAAATGTTTGCACTATTTAAATTTTTTAAAAGTTCGCGTAGAATACCTGCTTCACTACCTAATGCAAGACCCACTGCACCCGGATTGTCGACTCACCACTCTTAGTGATCTTGAATGTTGGCACAATTTGAATTTTAAAAAAGTTCTCGTAGAATACGTGCTAACCTACCTGGTTCACGACCCGGTGCACCCAGATCGTCGACTCACCACTCTTAGTTATTTTGAATGATGGCACAATTTAAATTTTAAAAAAGTTCTCGTAAAATACGTGCTAAGCAACCTGGTGCACGACCTGGTGCACCCGGATCGTCGAATCATCACTCTTAGTTATTTTAAATGACGGCACAATTTAAATTTCAAAAAAGTCCTCGTAGAGTACGTGCTAAACAACCTAGTGCACGACCTGGTGCACCCGGCTCGTCGAGTCAACACTTTTTGTAATTTTGGATGTTGGCACAATTAAAATTTAAAAAAATATCTCGTAGCATACGTGCTAAACCAGCTGGTGCACGACCAGGCGCACCCAGATCGTCGACTCATTACTCTTAGTTATTCTGAATGTTGGCCCTATTTAAATTTTGAAAAAGTTCTCATAGAATACGTGTTAAACTACCTGGTGCACGTCCCGGCGCACCCGCATCATCGACTCACCACTGTTAGTAATTGGAATGTTGGCACAATTTAAATTCTTAAAAAGTTCTCGTCGAATACTTGCTAAACTACCTGGTGCACGACTTGGTGCACCCGGATCGTCGCCTCACCACTCTTAGTTATTTCGAATGTTGGCACAATTTAATTTCTTCAAAAATTCTCGTCGAATACCTGCTAAACTGCCTGGTGCACGACCCGGGGCACACGTATCGTCGAATCACCACACTTAGTTATTTTGAATGTTGGCACACTTTAAATTTTAAAAAAGTTCTCGTAGAGTACGTGCTAAACTACCTGGTGCACGACCGGGTGCACCCGGATCGTCTACTCACCACTCTCAGTTATTTTGGATTTTTGGACAATTTAAGTTTTAAAAAAGTTCTCGTAGAATACGTGCTAACCTACCTGGTTACGACCCGGCGCACCCGGATGGTCGACTCACCACTGTTAGTTATTTTATATGTTGACACTATTTAAATTCTGAAAAAGTTCACGTAGAATACGTGCCAAACTACATGGTGCACGAACCGGGGCACCCGGATCGTCGACTCACCACTCTTAGGTATTTTGAATGTTGGTACAATCGAAATTTTTAAAAATTCCTTGTAGAATACGTGCTAAACTACCTGGTGCATGACCCGGCGCACCCGGATTGTCGACTCACTACTCTTATTTATTTTGAATGTTGGCACTACTTAAATTTTTAAAAATATCTTGTAGAATACGTGCTAAACTACCTGCTGCACGACTGGGTACATTTCAACACCAAAATTTTAGTTTCAAACAAGAATTACATTTTCTACAAATATACTTGAATTTTCAATTCAAAAATAAAAAGACACAATTTCAAAATGATAATTAAATTTTCAGCCAAAAAAGATTTCAGTTGACTTTTCAACACCAAAATATGAATTTAAATCAAAAAGTAAATGTTTTACGAAAATAGTTGAATTTTCAACCCAAAAAGACGAATTTTCAATAAAACAATTGAATTTTCAACCAAAAAGGATGAATTTTTAACAAAATTGTTGCATTTTCGACAAAACAGTCGCATTTTTATCCAAAAAAGATGTATTTCTAACAAAATAGATTATTTTTTTAATTACAAAAAATTAAAAAAAAAATAGTTTAATTTTCAGCCAAAAAAGATTTTAGTCGACTTTTCAACACCAAAATTTGAGTTTTAAACTAGAAGTAAATTTTCTACAAAGGTACTTGAATTTTCAACCCAAAAAAAAAGACAAAATTTCAAAATTAAATTTAAATCAAAAAGTAAATGTTTTAGGAAAATAGTTGAATTTTCAACACAAATTTTCAACAAAACTGTTGAATTTTCAACCAAAAATTATGAATTTTTAACAAAATTGTTGCATTTTCGACCAAAGAGTTGCATTTTTATTCAAAACGATGTAATTTCTACTAAAATAGATTTTTTCCTAAATTTAAAAACAATTTTAAAAAAATATTTCAATTTTCGGCCAAGAAAGATTTGATTTGAAAATTTAATTTATTTATTTTTGGCGGAAAATTAATCTTTTTTATTTAAAAATTCCACTATTTGGTTGAAAATTCGTATTTTTTTATAGTAAATTAATTTTTTGATTGAAAATTGATCAGTTTAGTTGAAAATTTACGTGTTTTATTGAAAATTCATCTACTTTGATAGTAAATTAATTTTTGGATTGAAAGTTGATTAGTTTAGTTGAAAATTTTACTATTTTGTTGAAAATTCGTTTTCTTTTGTTGAAAATTCCTTTTTCTTCAACTAAAAAATTAATAAATTTATGTTTGGCTAAAAATTAATCTTTTTTAATTAAAAATCGAACTATTTGGTTGAAAATACATATTTTTTATAGTAGATTAATTGATTCGTTGAAAATTGATCAGTTTAGTTGAAAATTTCACTATTTTATTGAAAATTCGTGTGTTTTGTTGAATTTCTTTTTTTACAGTTAATTAATTTTTGGATTGAAAATTGATCAGTTTAGTTGAAAATTTAACTATTTGGTTAAAAATTCATTTTCTTTGGTTGAAAATTCCTTTTTTTCAACTGAAAATTTAATTTACTTATTTTTTGCTTGAAAATTCATCAGTTTAGTTGAAAATTCAACTATTTTGTTGAAAATTTACGTTTTTTATTGAAAATTCATCTTATATTATAGTTCCAATTTCGTGAATTCCAATTAAGTCGTATCATATCATGTACATAATGGTATATATTGCTAGCCCATTAATGGCCCATTCATGAAATGTATCAAAAATCCCTTGAAATCCTATGCAATACAAAATAAAATTTTAAAATACGAATTAATCATTTACAATTCCGGCAAATCCTGATCCACATTCTAGGTTGAAGGGACGTCAACACAGAAATCAGTAGGAAATACGGTTTTTGTGAATGAACCAATATACACTATTCGCTACAACTTGGACTTAGCGCAGTGAGTTCTAGCTGATAAGCATTTTGGAAAGCCGAAAACAATGCAAACATAAAATATGCAATTTTTATGGACAAACTTATTTTTAGCTTATTTTTAGTGATTACATCTAGAAAAATATGACGTATGAAGAAATGTAAAACAGAAATGATTGTATACATTCAGATACTAAGTGTTGAACTTGAGATTAACACTCAGAAGCTTCTCTCACCATTTCCAGATCTTTTGACCATCTTTTTCTTTACTTTCTGCATGTAAACAGATGAATGTTGGGGCAAAGTTTCATGGGTTTGAAAGTTTTGAAAAATATATCTATTTTTCTAAGGTCCGATCGACTTGAGGCATCGATGTCCTCACTGTCGATGAGAGAATGGTGGCAACTGTTTTCTTCGTAGACAGTTAACGTAACATGTAGATAAGGAAGGTATTTTCTGTGAAATCTGCCGTCCTGATGAAGAAACTATACAACCGCATTGTTATCAAAAATAAGTTTTTTATATGGTTGGATTCATAATGAAAAGACAACTCTGAATATTCTGAATTATGAATTGTCAAGATGAATTTTCCCAAAAGTAGTTGAATTATTAAACGAAGAAGATTCAATTTTAATCCAGCTGTTTCATTTTGGAAAATGCCAAACATGTCAATTTGTAAATTAAAAGGACAATTTTATGCCACAGTCTAATTTTCAACCAAGAATGATTTCTCAGTTATTTAATTAAATCAATTTAAGAAAATCGACTGATTTGCAAGCCAAAAATTAAGTATTGTCAATAACAAATAGAATGGTTGATATTCCAACCTGAAATGATATAGAAAAGTTTATTTTACAGCCCAACAAGTGCAGAATTCAAATTAAAAAAGAAGAATTTTCGATAATTAAAAGAGTGGAATTTTTGGTAAAAAGAATAATTGAAGGGCCGGATAGAAGAATGGCATGTGCGCTCGACCACTTGAATGTGCCACTGAACGTTATGCAATCTCCCGACAATCCCCGCTTGTCCCATTCGCCCGTGTTTACATTAAAAAAAAATCTGCCCGCGCAGCGTTATTCAACGAAGAAGATTCAATCTCAATTCAGCTATTTCATTTTGGAAAATGCCAAACATGTCAATTTGTAAACTAAAAAGACTGTATTAGAGGATTTAACTTTCGTCGATAATGTAGATTTCCATTATTCGCAGTAAGTGTGATTGGATTTCTCAACGAATCGATAATTAGAATCTTCGATGATAATACAGATTCCTATTTTGAAATATTGATTGCTTAACATCTTGCTCAAATTGGCGTATATCAGAAAAACAGTATCTTTCCTCTATCTCTCTGTAGCTCAATTGTTTAGAGCACCAGACCGGAACACAGTTGACCTGGTGTTCGAATCCCAGAGTAGTGAGAGGAGAGAGATTTTTTTTCTGAATAAAATTTGAATTGAATAACATTTTAATTTATATCCACATCTAGTCTGCTTGGCGAAAATTATTTTTCTTTATTGGAGGAATGAGCTTTCGTCGATAATGTAGATTTCCATTATTCGCTTTATGTGTGAGTGGATTTCTAAGCGGATCGATAATTACAATCTCCGATGATAATACAAATGCCTATTTTAAAATATCGATTGAGTAACACCTAGCTAAAATCAGCGTATATCAGAAAAACAGTATCTTTCTTTGATCTCTCTGTAGCTCAGTTAGTCAGAGCACCTGACCGGAAATCAGTTGACCTGGTGTTCGAATTCCAGTGGAGTGAGAGGAGAGAGAACACTTTTTTGTGAATAAAATTTGAATTTGATAAAATTTTAATTCATATCCCCATCTAGTCTGCTTGACGGAGATTCTTTTGCTGTATTAGAAAATTTAGCTTTGGTCGATAAAGTAGATTTCCATTATTTGCAATATGTGTGATTGGATTTCTCAAAGGATCGATAATTACATTTTCCGATGATAATACAGATTCCTATTTTAAAATATTGAATGAGTAACACCTTGCTAAAGTTAGCGTATATCAGAAAAACAGTATCTTTCTTTGATCTCCCTGTAACTCAAGTTGTCAGAGCACCTGACCGTAACACAGTTGACCTGGTGTTTGGATCCCAGTGGAGTGAGAGATTTTTTTTCTGAATAAAATTTGAATTTAATTACATTTCTATATATGTCCCCATCTAGTCTGCTTGACGAAGATTCTTTTGCTGTATTAGAGGATTTAGCTTTGGTCGATAATGTAGATTTCCATTATTCGCTGTATGTGTGATTGGATTTCTCAACGGATCGCTAATTACAATTTCCGGTGATAATACGGATTCCTATTTTAGAACATTAATTGTGTAACACCTTGCAAAAATTAGCGTACATCAGAAAAACAGTATCCTTCTTTGATCTCTCTATAGCTCAATTGGTTAGAGCACCTGACCGGAACACAGTTGACCTGGTGTTCGAATCCAACTGGTGTGAAAGGAAAGAGACCTTTTTTTTCTGATTAAAATTTGAATTTAATAAAATTTTAATTTATATCCCCATCTAGTCTGCATGACTAAAATTATTTTAACCCTGATTTAGATGCTTTACTTCTAAAAGCCCAAGTAAAGAAAGCAGATGTTGGAAAATTTCACCAACAGCTACACGTCGAGTATTCGGTGTGAGTTGCAAAGACTTCAGGATGAATTAAACAAAAGCTAAAAAGAAATAGAAAAGACCATTGAAATGAGAAGAAGTAAAAGAATTAAGAAGATCTCACTTGGATCAAGAAACATTAAGAACATTCTGCGGAGTTCAAAGAATTGAAAAAAATCTATTGGAAATGCCTTAAATTTTTTTTTAAATACGCCTGAAATATTTTAAATCCTTAGAAACCCTTCCGATCTTTCAAAATACCCGGAAATATTTAACATTCTTTAAAATCCCTTCATATAATTGGAATAAATTAAAATCTTTGGAATCTTTTGGAATTCCTTCACACTTTTTAAAGCTCTTGAAAATTCCTTTGAATTTTAATAAGTACCCCGAAATATGTTAAATCCTCTGATAGCTTTTGAAATCCTTTTAAATATGTAGAAGCTCTCAAAAATTCTTTGCAATTCAGAAAAATACCCTTAAATCGGTTTAAAAATTGGCTCAAACCAAGTCGCATTAGTTGCATGAAACTACAAAAGTCTGAAATTTCAAAAAAAATTCAGGCGGAATTTCAAATTAATTCAAATAAATCGTGAAAGAAATTTAAAATATTTGAAACCCTTCAAGATATTCACTCCTTGCGAATAAATTCTTTGAAATTCATTAAAATCTTACAGAATGCCGTGAAATTTTATAAAATTTCCGGAAATCCTGGAAAAACTATTTAATACCCTGAGAGCTTTTAAAATCCCATAAAGTCGTGGAAATTCTTGAAAATCTTAAAAAATCCCTTAGTATTTTTTTAAAATTCCTTTAAATTGAAGAAGAAAAAATCTTAAAACCTTATTGGTCCTGTAAAACTTCTCCGTGTCTTCCAAAATTCAACGAAATTCTTTAAAACCGCATGCATTTTTCTCAAATCCACTAAAATCATTAAATTCTTTGGATAACCCTCAAAATTCTAAAAATCTCATAAAGGGCATTGGATTTTTTGAAGTACTATAAAATATTTTAAATTCTCTGAAGCCCTATTAAATTATTGAAATCAATTTAAAATTATTTCGGATATTTCGAAATTCTTTACAATATTTTAAATCCTTTAAAATATGTTTAAACCACTTCAAAATTTGTAAAGCTCTTAAAAATGCCTTGTACTCTTTTCAAGCACTCTACAATACTTAAAATACTCCAATAATATTAATATATATTCATATGATAGAATTTGCAGTCAGAGAGCGTCAAAATGATTAATTAGAAAATTTTTTATTTGTGTAAAAAGACTCAAAACATACTACCATCACAACTGAGTTTATGGTTCATTACTCACCTCATAATTTATTTCGGATCGGAATATAATTCTCAAAAATTATAGGTAATAATTTTTCAATGATTTAGCGATGTTTTTTGATGCACTGATTTACAATAATTACCGTGAAATGAGTATTTGAATTAATTTTCAAAATTATATGTGCATATATTTTGATTATTTATCCATGTATTTTGATACGCTGTTATTTTTATACTCAAATTTTCATTTATTTTTCTAATCAAAGTGATATTTTATTGATAAATCATATTTTAAGAAAGAAAAGTTCAAATTAAAAAATATAATGTAAAAATTATTTAAACATTTCATTGCAAATACATGTTTGATGATTTTTATGTTTTGAACTGAGTATCGGATCGAAATATAATTTTCAAAATTATAGGTATTCATGTTTTAATGATTTGGCGATGTAGTATTGTATTTTATTGTATTTTATTACTCACCCTTTTACGGGTCTGAGGGCTCCGTTCACTTTACATCTTTTACAATTTCACTTAACCACTATGCCCTATGCTTATCTTTACATATAATCGCTTTGCCTTCTTATGATTTACAAGTTGCTAAATATTATCTAACTCATTATTATTAATGGCAAGTGCGCGAGACATATCAAGGCTTCCGTTTCCTCTTACCATTACTCTTCAAGATTTTCCAAATCACGCAACACTAATTTTCCTTACACATAATTCAATTTTCGTTTTCTTCTCTCCCATGCATTCTCTTTTCCCTGTTCTCTTCTCACCTCTTCATCCCTTTTTCACTCATCCAATATTTACACTCATTCATGCCTTCTCCTATTCTTAAACGTATCATCCTAGACCACCTGCACTCCTTTTCCAATTTCCCTAGATATTCTGGGACCCCTTCCAACTTGAGGAATCTATACCGTTCATTATATTTTGAATCCATAATCTTTTCCCACCTCTTCTCCTCTTGTTTCTTACTCATTTCACCCTCTACTACCTGCCACACCCTCCCCTCGTCACACATTCTCCATTCCCTTCTAACTTGCGATCTCTCCTCCTCCCATCTTGAATGTCCCGTGTTACCTCTCCTCTCTCTATTCAGTATTTCCTGCAGGCATACTTGTGCATCTTTGCTATCCTTACCACTCTTAAGTTTCTTTCCGAAATTCTAAACCCTTTTCCTCTGCCTTATCACCAATTTCTCTATCCCCGTTTCTTCTCCCAACACATAACCTGGGCAGTTTCAGCTCACCCCCATAACCCATCTCAGAAATCTCTCTTGCATGTTTTCTACCTTTTTGTACTCCTTCCACTCCCAAATTTTTACTGCATAACACATCACTGACCATACCAGTGAATCAAACAGCCATACTTACATCTTCCAGTCCTCTTTGAATATTCTTCTTCCAACCCCCCACACTTGACCCATCACCTTACTCGCACTTTTCATCCTACAAGTCATTCACAGGCCTAGTCCTTCCACCTATTCCTAATTATTACATTCTTTTCTTTGTATCTTGTGTGATAGCTATTTTGTTTAAATTAATTTTGTCGAACATTGGGAAAAGAGCATAAATAATTCATTTGATTTTGTGGGTGATTCTGAAACCAATCTATTCAGATTATTAATTTTTCAATTAGGAAAAGAAAACAATCCAAAATATTTAAATGCATTTCTAAATAAGTTTCTAAAATTCAAAACATTCTTCTTACAAAAATTTACATAAAAAGAAGACTTCTTACAAGAAAATTGAGTTAAAATATGTAAACTCAATTAAAAGAGATCTTAAGAATTATTCATAAACAAACACTGCAGATTGGAAAGAATCATGAGTTTAGTGCCTCTATTTAAAAAATTTTTAATTAAGATTGAAAAGAAATCCATTTTATCATGAATAATTTTTGGAGAATAAGCAACAAATTGATTCACAATTAAAAAATAAACATCCAAAAAACTCACTTTTCGGCTTATCAGAGACAAGAATAACACAATGAAAAAGGAGGGAGAAAAAGGAAAAAAGTCAATCAAAAACCAACCTCTCACTTTTTCCTTTCTCCGTCCTTTTTATACTACGAGGGGACCAAAATGTTTCGGGGCCAATTTAAACACCCTCATCAGGGATTATTTATAGGAAAACTACAAGGTCTAATTAAAAAATTCTTATGCTATGTAAATAATGAAAACATAATACCTGCAATTAAAAGGAGACATATACATACATAAAAAACATATATTTATATACTTCCCCCTTTAAAAGTTACTTTATCTGATTTTGCATTCATTAGTGAATGATGACAAAGATAGAAAAATTGTGCTTTATAATAAGAATAAATAAGTATTAAAATTCTATCTATTCAAAGAATTATTCAGAATTGAAAAAAATGTAATCTTTGAATTCCTGTGTATGGAAATATATATAGAATTAAAAACTAAAGGTTAACAACCACCGCAGGGTCCCACTGGGAGTAACGGTCATCTAAAAAATGACATCGGCTCCCAGTAGGACCGCGGTGAATCCCATTCATGGCCACGTCTCACAGCCATGAGATGGGTGGTCACAGGACACGAGGAAATCACAACGAAAGGCCGGCGAAACTCTCATGTGTTCTGAGGACACGAAGCGACCCAAGGATGACAGCTTTATGCATCCATCTCGCAAGTGCCGTGGCATATTTTTGGCACGCGGGTATGGCTTTAAGGTTAGAAACCAGTGATAGTTTCGCACCTCCGAAAGCACCTATCACAAGGAAATTACTTGAACCGAATATTTTGGATACAGTCGTTCCTTTTCTTTCTCCTTGGCAGTGATGTTGTATTCGGAAGGAGCCGAGAATTCGATCACGAATATAGTTCGTTTCTCGCAAGCATTTTTGTTGAAAAACCTCTTTGGCTTTTCAATACTGAAATTCGTTTCAGATCTTACATTTGAAATTTTTGCATGTTTTAGATTAATACTTTATATAATTTATTACTGTTATATTTCATTCTGCGAATGAATTATGTATGGCTCATGAAGTGTAAGGTAAAATGGGGATTAAATCGGCCGATAAGGCTTGGTTCGACAAGGATTGTCGCGTTGCTAGAAGTGGCATGGTCGTAGCGTTTCAGGCCTTTCAGGCAAATGATAATAATGAGACGATTCGTGCGGCATGTTCCGTTGCTGAAAAGAGATATTTAAAAAATTTACAGAATGAGAAAAACGATTATGAAAATAATATTGTTGATCAAATAGCTTCTGCCCATGACTCATCAACCTTTTGGTCTGTTATCAATAAGAAGCGTAAGAAATTTCGCGCAACTAACATTATCAATGTAGACACATAGTACAACTGACTTTGAGACTTATTTCCTGTCAACATAATTAGTCGCCCTCTTTTAATATGTAGTTCTCACCCTTTGCGGGACAGCTCTATAACATTTTGTGAACTGAAGTCAAGTCTAAAAAAATGTAAAGATGCTAAGGCATAGGGACCTGGCATAATTAACTAAAGTTTTTTTGAAAGAGTGCCTGAGAACTGGTCACTCTGTTTGAAACAATTATTTAACAAAATTATGGAGACTGAAAAAGTGTCAAATGCTTGGGGGTGTCTGACTACGACTATGCTACTAAAAAGGATGATGACAGCATACCCGATAACTATAGACTGATAACTTTGGTGAATTGCATTGCAATAATTTTTCGCAAATTTTAACTCATAGACTAAATTCTTGAAGCGAAGACCATGATGCAGTTCCCGAATTTCAATATGATTACATAATCTTGCTTCAAACTCAAAAATAATAATTACTCTTAGAAACTTCTACGAAAATGCGTATTCTTGTATGAGAACAAATTACGGTATAACCGAATTTTTTTAGGTATCACTGGGTGTTCTACAGGCAGATGTACCAAGTCCTGTCTTATTTCCTTTATACACTGGTGACTTTGAAACGTTTTATGTGAATCAAGGTTGTAGAGGTCTCTCTGTAAGTAATGTACTACAAATTTTATTGTTAGCCTACACGAATGAACTGGTCCTTCTCTCGGATGCACCCATGAAATTGAAAGAAATAGTCGACGGCTATATTGTATACAAAACGAATTGGTTGTGAACACAAGTAAAACAGACAATTATGATTATCTTAGTGTCATTGATAGTAATTCTTGTAAGTTTGTTAATGCTACGAGGAAATTTGTCAGTTCAGCAACTGCGGTAGTTGGTGCTACTTTAAAAATCATAAACAGTTTCAAAATAGAATCTTGGTCAGTCTACATTGAATTGTTTGATCTGAAAACGTCAGCTTCCCACCGCAAAATACAGGAGCGTCAACTTTTGGAATTTTATAGTTTTTCGTGAAAATGACCAGGTTGATCTTTTCAAGATTTACCGAGAGCCCTGAGCTATCGCACCAGAGCTCTACAATGCGCAGCGCCGATCTCATAAGACCCATCAGCGTCTCCAGATGAGCCCTCCTGACTAGGATTACAAAGTCATCCTCATATCCCTGAGTATAAAACCCCTCTTTATTTAGCCTTCGAAGGAGGCCGTCCACAACAATGCTTCACAGGAGGGGCGACAGGACACCCCCCTGTGGGCATCCCCGTGAAGCCATTCCCCTTACCATGCCCTCACCCCATCTGGTTTCGAGTCTTCTCCGACGTAGCATGCTTCCTATCCAGCGTACAAGTTGTTGTGCACGTCACATCTCAGAGCCTTTCTGTAGATGACTTCTGGAGGAGTATTGCTGAAAGCACCCTCTATATTCAAGAAAGCGCCCACACCATATCCCTTTTGTTCCAACTGCTGCTCCAATTTTGCCACAACAGCATGAAACGCAGTCTCTACCGAGCAGCCTGCCTGAAAGACATGCTTCCCTCTATGCAGCGGGGAGGCCAAAAGCACCTCATTCCTAATGTATCTTTCGACCAGCTTCTCCAACGTCTTCAGGATAAAAGACGTTAGGCTGATTGGTCGGAAATCTTTTGCGGCAGTGTAACTCTTCCTCCCAGGTTTGGGTATGAAGGCTACTCTGCCATTCTTACATCCCGATGGCACGTGTTTAAGGGCTATACTTGCCCTAAATAATTTGGTCAGAGGAGGCACGACCAAATCCACGCCTTTTTATAAAAGCGCTGGATGAATGCCATCCACCCCTGACAATTTGAAGGAACAGAAGGACCCTATGGCCCATTCCACCTTCTTGTAATTAGCGACCTTATAGGCGAGATTACAGTCAGCCCTCAGCACCTCTTGGCCCCAGCCTTCCTCCTATTGGGCGGTTCGTATTCGTTGAAACCCCGGGAAGTGAACTTCCATCAGGTGATTCAGTGTTGCTTCTTCGTCTTCGGCAAACTGACCATTATCGAGTATTATGAGCCCGAGGCGAGCTTCCGGATTTTTCGCCAGGATCTTGTGGAGGCTCGCCTTTTCTGGAATGTTTTTCAATTCCTCGCAAAAGCCCCTCCAATCTTCCCGCTTATAATTTCTTATATTTGTATTGTATTCAGACTGGGCCGTCTCATAGATGTCCCAATCCGAAGGCAATTTAGTTCTATTTGCCCTATTGCACAACATTCTTGTCTTTTTATGGAGTCTCTCCGGGTGGGTATTCCACCATTCTGCTCCCTTCCTAGACTTAATTGTGCTTGTAGGGCAATTGTTCTCATATGATGTAGTCAGAGCCCTTCGCAGACTCCGCGGCTTTGTAAAGGAACGCTCCTTTGCCAACCATCTCGTGATTCCTGACCATTTTTAGGAGAGGATCTTTTCGATTTGCAACGATGTAAGCTGTACTGGCTACGATGTTTTTGACAGCTGGTACCGAAAATTCGATAACGAACATGGATCGTTTCTCGAAGTCAAGAAGAACTACGTCAGGCCTCGAGTGCGCAACAAAAACAATTGTCGAGAATATGAAGTTTCAGTATATCCGACACTTCTCATTCTCGACAATTGACTCTATTTCCCTATGAGCGTTTAGCGGAGCGGTATTTTGGTTGATGCCGTAAGAGTAACAGAGGTGGTAATAAAGCACTCTTAGTGCCACATTGTGCCTTTGGATGCAGGTCGTTCCCGCATGAGTTGGACAAGCGGATAGTATGTGTCCTAGATGCTCGGGGTGTGCATGACACTCTCTGCAGCTATCATCGGGAATCTCTTAGCTCAAAATGTGGCGAAGGTATGCTAAAGTGGAAATTACACCGTCTTGACATGCCAAAATGAAACCCTCCGTGCCCGACTTCAATCCGGGTGATTTAAGAAAAGCAAACTTTAGCTCATACGACATCGACAGATCCTCCACATTTCTGTGGAAGATGCCTCGACCTCCTCTGGTGTGGGCGGGTGGATGGTGGTAACTGGATGGTCGTGAAAGAGTCGAGATGGGTTAGACAAAAACTGTTAATTTTCTCTGACCTGCCTCTCTCGCCGCTCTAGACTTCTCCTAGCGTAAGATAATACTCGTATTCTGTTAACAATCGGCTGCCTCATGGTCAGTAGCTTTGACTTGTTGAGTGTGTGATGATAGACCCGCAGTTCGCGCGCGAACTGTCGAACCTTAGCAGTGAAAGTCCTACCAGATGTTATGTAGTCAATCACATACTGAATGTGGGAAGCGTACTGCTTTGCCCAGCCTATCTTTGTGCTGAGTTGATGCATTCGTCTTTTGGTCTTATGTTCAACCGTTGGTTTTGTTTTACGGTTTGCATCTGCCAAAGCTCTCGCTGCAATATATACACTACAATTGATAGTCCAGAGGTCGGGTTCTTTGGAAAAATCTCCACGAAGCTCGTCATCGAGTTCAGCCAGATCTTTGGGCTTGAGAGAAACCTGAATGTTGATTGTTTCGAACTGCACTTACTACAACTATGTTTGGTGTCATCATTGTTGTTCCCACGAGCAGCTAGGGAAAAGGGTGCGTCCATCCTTTTAGAGCCTCGCGTGCAAGGATGAGGCTGCATACTCTGAGAGTTCGCCCGGTATCCCAGAGTCACCGTTTGAGACACCTCACCCAGGTGCCATTTAGCTTTCGGCACGGTTTTCACGCCTCCGCTTAGGGGTTATTCCTTCGGGACCATCCCTGGACAATTGTCCGCGACTGCAATAGAGAAAGGAGTGGATGGAAAGGAATCAATGAAGAGATAAGTATGGATGAATGGATGGTATATTTCAAGAAATTGCCAGGAGGGGTGGATAGCAAGGTGAGGGGGGAAGGTAGAAAGATGACGAAAGGAGGAATGGAAGGTGGGAATGAAGTGACCAGAGAGGAGGTGAATAAAGCAATTGAGAAGGTAAAAAGAAACAAGGCGTTAGGAGAGGATGGGATGGAGAATGAAGTGTTGAAATTTGGCGGACAAAGGGTTAGAGAAGAGATTGGGGAACTATGTAATAGAGTATGGAGAGATGAAGGATGGCCGATAAAGTGGAGAACAGGTTTGGTAGTTCCTTCATTAAAGAAAGGAGGGCGTAGAAAAGTGGAAGATTATAGAGAAATCACTTTCATCCCAGTAACATATAAAATCTACGCGGAGGTGCTTAGGAAGAGATAAGAAGAACAGGTAGAACAGAAAGGAAGTATTCCACACAATCAAACAGGAATAAGGAAGGGGATGGGAACAGTGGACAACATATTTGTTCTAAATTATCTAGTCAGCAGGAACCTGGGACAGAAAAAAGGAAAATTGGTCGCACTCTTCGTAGATTTTAAGGCAGCTTTCGACTTGGTGAATAGGAAAGATTTGTGGAAGGCAATGGAAGAGAGGGAGGTGGACGAAGAGTTGATTGAGAGGATAAACGAGCTCTTTACGGAGACGAAGACAACGGTGAGGATCAGGGAACAGAAAGGAGAGGAGTTCTGAGCAGGGAGGGGTTGCAGGCAAGGTTGCCCGCTAAGTCCGTTGTTGTTTAGCATATTGTTAGCAGACCTAGAAGAGAAAGTGAAGAAGAAAGGTAAAGGGGGTACAGTTCTAGGAAATAAAAGAATGTGCTCGTTATCGTACGCGGACGATGTGGTGCTTCTGGCAGAGGATGAAAGTGGAATGAACTTGCTAATGATAGAATTCGAAGAGTATGTGACAGAGAAAGACCCAACAAATAATGTGGTGAAGACGAAGATAGTATGTTTCAGGAAGAGAAAGAATGAAGTAAAGTATGGATGGCAGATAAATGGGGAAATGATGGAGGAATTTTATTATTTAGGATTCTGGTTCGAAGCGGGTGGTGAAAATGATCTTCAGGTGAAAAAAAGGATTGACAGTGCGAGTAAGGTGATGGGTCAAGTGTGAGGGATTGGGGGAAAAAGATTCAAAGAGCACTGTAAGGTGAAAGTATGGCTGTTTGATTCACTGGTATGGTCAGTGATGTGTTATTGAGTGGAAATTTGGTGGTGGAAGGAGTACAAAAAGGTAGAAAACATGCAAGAGAGATTTCTAAGATGGGTTATGGGAGTGAGCTGGAACTGCCCAGGTTATATGTTGAGAGAAGAAACAGGGAGAGAGAAATTGGTGATGAGAAAATCTCCGAAACGTGAAGGTAAGTGATAAAGGTCTGACTAGTAATATTTCTCAAGTGTAAAATCTATTTTCTGATTCATGTCCTATTCTTTTGTCGATTGACGCCCTTTGAGTGTCACGAAATGAAATAAAATATCTTAAATTGCAGGTTAGTGGTACTCTAACCTCAAATTTCGGGCAGGTGCTTGTATTTTGTGACACTGAAAGGTCTTGAATCGGCAAAAGAATGGAATCTGGATGAGAAAATACATTCTACACTTGAGAAATATAACTATTTATACAGTTATGACTTTTTCGTTTAGAATATTTTCTCGAAGAAGTTGTCTGCATTTCCATGAAGGCATGTCAAAATACTCAATTCAAGGCTTCCCGCTCATCGGGGCTCTTTTTTTTTAATTGGTCACCCACTGATGCGGACGTGACCGCACAGCCCGTAAAGGGACCATGGTGGGAGATTACGAAACTGCGCAAATTAGAATAAGCGTGTTTAGGGGGTGTAGAATAAGTGAACTGTAGAATAAGCAAACTGTAGAATAAAAGAAAGTTGACTGTATTATAAAATATCAGTCAGTCTATTCATCCATCTTCTTTTTTTTCTCTTTTGTCTGATTTTACAGTTTATCGAAGTCATTGTGAATATAAACGACTTCACTAGTTGTTGCGTTCATCACATCTTTAATTGACGTTTTCTGCATGTTTTATGTTTCGACATTCTACATTCTGACCGGGCTGATTTCTTCTTTGTCGAAAAGAATCGTTGGTGCTCCACTTTATTTTTACGGAATTCCCTTTCTCTTCTTCTCACTCCATTTTTTATCGAAAATGAATATACGCAAACATAAAAAATGAACAGATTGGAGCAGACAACTAATTTCGAGCTGGACGCTGGACTGAGAGTTGCACACGGTGCACGTGCGCGAAAACGGGTGCCTGGGCTAAAGAGTAGGGGGTGAAGGTGTGCAAAAGATCGTCTCCAAGAGTGGGGACGCACCAAGCCACCAGCGGGCGACTCACCAAGCCACCAACGGGATAAGCTATTAAATAGCCGCTCCTGACGAACAAGTTCGTTTTCAGGGTTGCCGATTTAGTGAATTTAGCGCAAATCTAGTGATTTCCAAGAGCGTGTTGGGATTTTTTTTTGGGAATTTTGCCATGGCACAATTTAGTGATTTTTAACAGGATTTAGTGAAAATTTAGTGATATTGAAATTTTTCGTTTTTTTTATAACCAGACCATTGGCTTTTAATGGTAAACGGTTATGGTATTGGTCTCGATCTGGATATAGCTCACAAGAGACTTCAGTAGACAATACCGACCAATAAGAAGCGAATTTTCCGCGTTCCTACAGCGTTACTATATCCCGAAATGTCTTGGTTCTAATTCCATCTCGGTTCTCCTGACCGGGGAATGCAAAAAGGCATTAAACCAACTTGCAGAAAGAAACAATGTGGCTCTCATATGGGTCCCTGGTCACACAGGGCTCAAGAGCAAAGAAAAGGCGAATACGTAAGGGTGTGGCACAATAAGCTTTATAGCCTGAGCGCCAGGGGAGCTCTCCATGGGCTTCCCTCCCATTTTATAACTAAGTAACTGACTATCTTAATTTAGCCTCAAAGTACTTTATAAATTATGTATATTTTACTCACAAACAATGTTAACAGTGTCACGATTGTGGTACAAGTAACGCTATCCACGTACATTTAAAAGGCTTCAAAACCGCAAACATCAAACTTCATTTTACCGAATTATCAAATGTGTTTGTATAACACATGTATAAATATGGACGTTTTACTATTGAAATGACTTTGAAAAGCCGCACTTAAGGAAGACTCGACAGGCATGAAAAACACGGACATATCTATGCATTTTTCACATAAGATATCGTATGGATTATGGGAGAGGGGACTTTGTTGACTTGTGATGTTCTTAGTACTCATCAATAATATAAAAGTCGCATTTTTAGGGTTTTAAGTTCAATGTGGGTTAGCGAGTTATTTGAGGGTGTGTTGAACGAACTGAAAATTCACCAAATAACGCGATCTGGCACAAACCAGTTTCACACACCCCTATGTGGATTGTAATCCAGTTACTGAAATAAAGAAAAATTTCCTTTCTTGAAAAACGCAAAATAAGTTAATTTGTTTGTAACAATTGTAGGGGGGCATACTACACCTTGCATCAACATAATCTTACAGAAGAGAGTAACAACCTTTCCACAGGAACTATTTACAAGAGATTAAGTAAAGTATTTTTTTTTGTATAGGTGGGAGGATCAAATACATATTTTTATTTTACGATTTTGGAAGAAATCTCAATTTCGCCAAAAAGTGGACTTAGCACCGTTTATCTTTCAAAGGTGAATATTTGTGCAGTAACTAACACCACGACTTTTAGATCAGAACCGTTTGAAAGTTTAAATGGTGGTAAATCCTCCTAAAGTTATTTTTTTTGAAGAATTTAACAAGTATCTAGCTTGAAAGTCGAAGGCTTCTTCTATCAAATGATCATTTCGAAATCTTGCGTTCAACGCATGCCAAATTTATAAATAGTACTTAAGTTATTGTAAGAATCATAAAATAATGAGAAAGCACGAGTGTTTCAATCTCAACCAAGAACTCGAATAAATATTACGTAATTGCTAAGTAAACTCACACACATTTTATTTGTGTAATGGAAGTTTCTGTGAAGCTACGAGATAGCTATACGAGATTTGTCGCTTGCGTTAATTTGTTTGGGTCCATGTCATGTCACATGCGGCAAGTCTCTCTGCGGCATGTCACAACTGCGGCATCTCTACCTAGCGGCATCTCGCTTCTCTGAGCGCGGTTTTGGGTGTTTAGAGCTCTTTACCGAGAATCTGAATGCTCAGAAAATGCTCAAAATATATCAATGTGGTCTTCTGTAGTCTGCTAAGAAGATGTTTGGAGTTGATACTGGAGATTGAATCTTGCAAGATCGGATCTGTTCTTCAAAATAATCCCCAAACAACGAAACCATCTTCGCACCGCTTGGAAAGCAAAAAATGGCATCACAACTTTAAACTGGCCACCACAATTCCCCGATGCGAATCCCATCGAAAATGTCTGGAGTATGGTATGACATTCATTACCCGCAAAATATGCTGAAAAATTGCTAGAAAGCATGCCGAAAAAGTGCCAGGCCATTCTGGATAATGATGGAAACTGGACAATGTACTAGGTTAGTGCACCGTAGTTCTTCGAATGTACTTTTAACGAGAAACGTTTCTTTTTGAAAAAACGGTATAGTGAGCTTTGACTGTATTGTTCTTTTGCATATTCAAATAGTTTTTAGGAAAATCTAATTCAAAATAGTGAAGCTCAAGAAGGTCAGTTTTGTTTGGGTTTTGTTGTTCTGGTCTGTGAGCAGCGTCAATGATCACATTTTGAAGCGATGTCGAGGGATAACGAACATTATTTTCGTATCGCGCATAGCCACTGTACCATAATACGGCAGCAACATGTGCACATGAGCCAAGGATTCGTGCGCCAGATTAGTACGCACAATAGTAGCCTTGGATAGGATCCGGGTCATTGTCATCTTGATCGTCATGTTCCATGTCTTCAATGGACACATACGGAATCCAAAGTTGATGTTTGGTCGCATTACGAAATCGTGAGAAACCTCTCACTCTTATCAGTCCTCGCTCTGGGATCATCTGCGCATGATGCAAAACTTCCAATTGAAGGTCCTCTCTTTGCAGCTTATCTTGGATGTATCCTGGAGCTAAGTTAATCTGAAAAACTCCAACAGTCAAATCTCTCGAAAATTGCAACGTTAAACGTGGAAAATCTTGCACATCCTGAGAGCTCAAGCGCATCCATCTCTGAGCATTTCTTGCTTGCAGGTTTTCCTCTTCTATGAGCGCTTGACCAACGCTCACCTCCCGAGCTCTCTGTAGAAATTCTCTGGCCAGTTCTACACTCGCACCTTGCATCTCAATTGGTGCATGGTACCTGTTTATTATGGAACCAGCAATTTGATAAAAATCGCCGAGATTGTGAAGATGCGGCACGCGTATGACTTGTGGGAAGAACTTGAAAATGGACTTAATGTGACCATACCAAGCCTCAACAATCCATCTTGTTTTTGTCACCAATCTCGATTCATTTGCTTCTTCAATCAATAGTTGACGTTGCCCTCGTTGAAGTAGCGTGGGCATTTTCCAGTAAATACCAAGGTTTCGAAATAGCTCTGTAATTCTACACTGTTAGAAAAATCTGTACTAGATTTAGTATACATGCAATGGAAGCAAGAATGCACAACATGAAATTAAAAGTATACCAGTTTACAGTAAATTTAGTATATGCATGTACTGAATTTGGTATGCACGTACATAAAATTTAGTATACGCGTATACTGAAATCAGTACGCATGTGTACGAAATTTAGTATACGCATATACTAAATTCAGTATACGCGTTCCGTTTCGCGTGGGTTCCGTCTTCGTCACCTGTAAACATGATCATATGAAAAATTAAATTAAAGAACAAAGTTTTAATTTTCAAATGATCATACGGTTAAGCTACATTTACGTTAATAGATTGAACATACCTTTAAAGAGAAGACTGCGCAGATCCTCGCAGAAAGAAACCCAAACTTTTAGCATTACGAATAACTCAAACAAATGCCACCGGCCACGTTTCCTGACTCGCGTAAATCAAAACGTGCTTGCGCAGCTGAATATAGTAAACACGTATATGAATTGTGGTATACTATTACGTGGTAATGCCGAAGGGGGAAATAGAAAGTGGAAAACCGAGAAGAGGGTAGAGACCCAATGAAAACCTCCAACGTTAAAAGACCATGACATTTATTGTCACTTACATTTTGGCGTAAGCCCATGGCCCGCGGTTAGGCGTCGATTGATGAGCAGCGTCAGAGACTCGTTGGTGACGTGTTGAGTCCGGCAGAGGATCGGCGCCGTTTGGTGGTTTCCTAGAAGGCGGCTGACGATCGGTTACGGGAGGCACTCTGGGTAGTCCCCGATACAGGACACTGTAGC
The DNA here is from genome assembly GCA_011634705.1 of Andricus grossulariae. Lineage (NCBI taxonomy): Eukaryota > Metazoa > Arthropoda > Insecta > Hymenoptera > Cynipidae > Andricus > Andricus grossulariae. The sequence continues at coordinate 181,685,284 of JAABKJ010075445.1, forward strand.
ATTGAATAGAGAGGGTGCAAGACAGCGATTTGCTTCTAGCGACGAGACGAGACTGAGCAACTGCTGTGTTGTTGCTCGGGACTTCGGATCCCTTTGGGGGATTCCATTCTGTCTCGCGTGCTGCCCAGCAACTCTTTCGTCCAGGGCCGTGTCGAGTCCCGCGTTATGGTAACAATTCTGTTACACCCCCTCTCTCCCGTGGGGGTTTGGTTGTATACCTGGGGTTTCTTAATGTCTTGCCTAAGTCTGATATAGTCTAAAAAAAGGCATTTAAATAAAAGTTTGCCAATCTGCTGCCTTCCTTTCTAGGTTTGCCTTAGCAATTTTGATTTAATCAATTTTAAATCTAGTCAATAATTATGTTTTGGTTTTATAGTGAGTAAATTTGTCTGTTTGAGTCTGGACTTGTTAAGTTTTTGCTAATTTCAAATTATGTTACGTTTTCTAAAAGGTTATATAGTATCTAAATAAATTCCAGTATTAATCCTTAACGAAATCTATATTGTAGTTTTTTACAATTGTTCCTAGTTTTGCGCCTTAAGTTCCTGTTCTCTCGTTGTCTTTTTCGCTTCTGATCCTCCTTCATGGTTATCTTCTTTCTGGTTCAGGTAATCGCCTTTACGCGTTGTTACCTGAACCTTAGAAAAGGTTTCGACTGCCGGTAAGCGCGTCTAGCCTTCTTGCAGTTCGGATTGAAAATTCCATTCAAAAATACTAATTAAAAATTCTTGAAATTCTTTTGGAACTTTATTCAAAATATCTTTCTAGGTCAAAATTGGTAATCCGAATCCATTCAAGAGATCGCCTTCACGCGTTCTCATTGAATCCTAGAAGAGGTTTCGACTGCCGGTAAGGGCGTCTAGCCATTTTGCAACTCAAATTAGAAATGCAACCAATACTTTCATTAATAATCAGTACCTCAAACGGAAACATTCAATTCAGACTCGTTAAGGCCTCTTTGCAACTCGAATTAGAACTTTAACAAAAAGGAAACATTTTACCTTATAACCAGTATTTTTAATGGAAATATTTTATTTGGACTCGTTCAGGTAATCGCCTTTACGCGTTGTTACCTAAACCTTAGAAAAGGTTTCGACTGCCTGGGAGCGCGTCTAGCCTTTTTGCAGTACCCTTTTTCCTAGCTGCTCGTTGCTCAATTGTCGAGAATGAGAAGTGCCGGATATACTGGAACTTCATATTCTCGACAACTGTTTCTGTTGCGCACTCGAGGCCTGACATAATTCTTCTTGACTTCGAGAAACGAAACACGTTAGTTCTCGAATTTTCGGCATTAGCTGACAAAAACATCATAGCCAAGTAGAATGAGAAGAAAGAGAGGTATAAAGACCTTATAAGGGAGTTTCGACAGTTATACCGGAAATATTCTGTTTAGCTAATCGTCCTGATCATCGGCGCTCTTGGAGGTGCCAAGGTTCCACTGGTTAATAGCCTGAAAAGCATCTCTGTGTGTCAAGAAAATGCTGAACACTTGCGGAGAAAATGCATAAGGCGGTCGTCCTAGAGTCGCTCCGTGTCCTCAGGGTACACGAGACTTTTGCCGGATCATCGTACTGAATTCGTCGCAGACTGGCCACCCATCTCACGGTCGTGATACGTGGTTACAGCTGAAATTCTACCGCGTTTTCGCTGGGAGCGGATGAAATTTTCAAGATTAGAATTTGAGAAAAAAATTAATCAAGGTCACGTACGAACTAAATGAAATTTATTTTTGAATCCATGAAGAAAAAGACCCGCAAACAAAAGTTGCCTAGTATCGGTACGTTGGGGGGAGGCTTTTCCAAAACTGAAGGAAGGGCGAGGGACAAAGTGCGACAAAGATGGTTATAAAGCACTCTTGGGGCCACATTGTGTCTGTAGATATAAGACGCTCCTGCCCGGGTGGAAGACCCCGATAGTATATGTTCTAGGTACTCAACGTGTGTATGACACGCTCTGCACCTATCGCTTGGAACTTTTTGACCTAAAATGCGGTTACGGTATGCTAAGGTGGGTTATAACAATTTTTTCTCTTTATCTCTGAAACCGCTCAATTAACAGAAAAACTAAGAACATATTTGGAATCAGCATACCAAAAAACATGGGGTAATCCGCTTCTCTGAGATGGACACATTGGGCCCAAAATTGGCACCCTCCTTTCACAACCACTGAGAAGGAATTGTTGGCCATGGTCTTCAATGTAAAATATTTCCGACCATATTTGTATGGTCGTCAGTTCACTTGAGTAACAGATCATCAACGTTTGGATTGACTGCATGGTCTAAAAGACCCAGTTTCTCGGTTGTCTCGATGGCGAATAGCATTGAGTGAGTATATCTATTCGATTGTGTATAAGCCTGGTAAAAAGAATGCCAATGCCGACGCATTATCTCGAAACCCTTGTGACAACATGAGCGGTATTTTATCTACTGAGTTGGGGTTGGCTGATGAGTCCAAGGTAGTGCACGACCAGGGCCTCATTGGTATATCCTCTGCCCAGGAAGATGAAACCGTCGATCCCGATAAGCAGACAAGACATGTATTCTTAAACAACGGGATCCCACAGGCCCAGAACGGTGAAGATCTGTACGCAGTGTTTACAGATTGTTCTAGCGACGAATCGGATGGTGATTCAGACCTCGAATCTGAGTACGACACCCACACATTGAGCGAGTGAGAATCACAGATTCACGATTCAGGTACGAAGCCCGCGTTAGGCGAGAGGGCTATCCTGAAATTGGGTACGATTCCTGCGTTAGGCAAGCGGGAAATCTCAAACAAGGGTACGAAGTCTGTGTTAGGCGAACGGACTATCCCTGAGGTAGTTAAGACCTGTGTTGTAGAACCATGTAGGAGCCCGGATTTAATACTAGAAGGTACAAGCAATCTCGCGTCCGGGTGCATTGGGCATGACAACACCATCAGCAACGTTTTGACAATCACAGACGTTTGTGTGATCAATAGTTAGGATGAGTTTACTATGGGCAATGGAACCTCTTGCGGTTCAGACTGTCAAAGTTTCTAAAACGGGAAACAATTTAGATGAAATTTCTTGGTTATCTATAGAAAAGATCTTTCGACAACATTTTCTTGGAAATGGCGTAGTAATAAAGGTCTGCTCCGGAGAAATTAAATTTACGTCTCCTGAAGGAAAGCAGAAAATATTACAAGAAGCCCATGAATCTACTGTCAGAGGCCATAAAGAGGTCTCAAAGAGTTATTTGCGAATTAGACCCAATTATTATTGGTCTGATATGAAAACTGACATTCAAAAGTTTGTCAAGTTTTGTAAAAATTGTCAGCGCAACAAATTAATCAGAACTCGAACTCGAGAACCTATGGTCATCACGGATACACCCAAAGAACCATTTGATAAAATTCAGATAGATATGGTAGGACCTCTTCCCACTACTCCTCGACAGTAATTGATTTTGCAAGACGATTCTGAATCTGTTCAAAATTGGATAATTTACATATTTTAATGTTAAAATTTGAATATAATTTAATTCGAAAGCCTTAGTAGTTCTACGCAAATGTAAACGTCCGATTGAGTCTTCATAAACAACGTTCCATTTAAAAATCACTTCAAATTAATAGATTCACAAATGAACGCCTTTATTCAATTTCAAATTCTTATTCAAGTATCGTTTCAGTATAAAATATTCCATTTTTAACCCATTTAATTTGGAACTTTCAAATTAAAAAAAAAACAGAACAATTTTCAGTATTAAACAATTCGAAACTGAATTGTCACAATTTCGTAGTGATAAATTTAAACTTTGAATGTTACAATTATAATTTTTCTATTTTTTAAATTTGTAATTTGAAAGTAAAAGTGTTGAATTTTGATTTGTAAATAACAGTTGAACTATGATTAATTTAGAAAAAAAATCGAATAATTTGGAGGCTTTTGAATGTTTCGAACAACGAAAATTAGGAGGTTCTCAAGAATTTTGAAAGATTTCAAAATATATGTATTTTCTTAAAGATTTCTGGGAAGATTTAAAATGATTTTTTATTTCGAAAAAGTACGTAACTTTAAGAGAATGTTTCAAAGTATTTCCAAACATTTCATAACATATACAAAATTGGGGAAAAAATTTGGAATCTTTTAGAGGAATTTTTTTTCAGGAATTTTTTTTCAGGATTTTACAACAAGTTTGGGAAAAATGGGTATCATTCTAAAAGATATTTAAGAGTTCCAAAAAAAAAAATTTTTTATGGATTTAAAAAACTTTCAAATAATTTAAAAGAAAATTGATACTTTTGATGATTTGGGCATTAAATTTTGACTTTTTATTTTGAAACATTACATAATTTTAAGAGATGCACGGCGTGCCTGAACGGAAGTTGAATAAAATTTTCATGAACGTCTCAGATCTTGGCAGGATCTTTGAGTTGAACATAAATAGGGATGTTTTGGACAAAAATGGAAATATTTCGTCGAGCTCCGTCAAAATAAAACTGGTTTGAAGGTTTTTTATACTTTTTTTCACTAATTTCGTAGCTAAAGCGGCTTTCAAATACTTTCATCAAAGTTACTTATCAGCGAATCTCTAAATTAATTTTTTGGGTCAAAGCACTTTATTTAAACAACATTTTTCCGCTTATCCCGTGTCGCTATTTTATTTTTAGACAGCCACAAAATTTTTTTAAGGTCAGAAAATGGTCTGGTTTTGCGCAATTTTCTAAAAATTCTTACAATTTTTTAAAACGAGCTAACGAAACCAGTTAAGCAGGAAAATTTTGTTTGAATCAAGTACTTTTAGCGAAAAAAAAACACGTCCATTGACTGCACATTTATTTTTAATTCAAATTTAATTGATTTGCGAGATGGATGCAGAAAGCTGTCATCCTTGAGTCGCTTCGTGTCCTCAAAACACACGAGGGTTTCGCCGGCCTGTCGTTGTGATTTCGTCGTGCCATGTGGCCACCCATCTCATGGACATGAGACGTGGCCATAGGTATGCTTTACCGCGGTTCTACTGGGAGCCGGTGTCATTTTTTTTTAGATGACAGTTGCAACCAGTGGGAACCTGCGGTGGTTGTTAACCTTTAGTTTTTAATTATATATACACACACACACACACATATATATAATCTTTTTTTTAAAAGGTTACTGTATCTAATTTTGCATTCATTAGTGAAAAATTGATAAACATATACAACTTATTTTTTATAATAAGAATAAAAAACAATAATTTTAACCAACACATTTTTTTTGATGATCCTAATATTTAGTGTAGCTCATTAAATAATCACCATAACAGGTAATATTATCAGTTGTATTTGCCCATTTAAATTAATTTCTTTGAAAATTATAATTTTGGAAATTCGATCTATTTAAATAATTATTGAAAATTAAAAAATTGTGCACACAGTCATCACGATACTAATTAAATTCCTGTTAAAAGTCACAATCAGAGTCTCAAAAATTAAGGAAGTTTCATTTCAATATAGGGGAGCGGCGGCTAATGTGGCGCTTTCGAATTTTCGAATATTAACGAATTTTCTGCTTGTGAAGTTGTTTCATTACATATATATATGTTTTCAACGTTACATTATCCAAAAATTGGGATAATTAAATTAAGTGTCTGATGTTTATGACGAAAAGTTAGTTTTGTGTTCTTTCGCTTGTATTGTCAGAGTAGCTAAAAACAAGTAAAAAATTACGGAAGTTTCGTGTCAACTTATAAATTTTTTTGGAAATATACTGTTCCAAGTCTCTTGAATGCTTCAAAGTTTAAAATTTTGAGTAAAATTAATAAACTTTTATGTAAAAATCGTTATTAATACTATTCACATGCGACTACTATGGCGCATTCGGGACTGAAATCGGCAGGTAACTTGGCGCACAAGTTTTTGGTTATATAATAATATTTCGTTTCTAATATGCATAAAAAAGTTTTATTCTAATAATTATCCTGTATTTTAGAGTTATTGTAGAATAATTGTTTTTTGAAAACTTTTTACCAGTTTTCGGGTTAGGTTTGTTCTGACAGAATAAATATCTAGAAGGTTTAGAGTAATGAGCTTATTTGAATGTGGAATCATTATAACTGTTTTGGAAAAGAATAGCATGTACCCTATTGTTAATATAATTTTGACTTATTGTTCATAAAACGTCTGTAAGCTTATCTTAAAATAAAAAATGTATAGCACTCCTAACCTTTATTGTTCTAGATGGGAGTTTATAAACGAAAGACTGAAAATGGTCAATGGACAGTTTCCCCAGCTCAGATCAAAGGTATCTTTATGAGATATCAGATGCCATACGGTCCGGAGCGTGCTCTCCTGAGCTGGCCTCCCGAAAGATAGGCCCCATCAACATGGCTCGCTGGCTAACAACTGCAAATATAATTCTGAGATTATAAATATCAACAAGAAATCCCCACAAAGAAACTGCAAGTATTAGTTGAATACTTACTCACAGTATACGTAACTCAGTGGTGCCACATCAGACGGGATAAGTCTATCGCTGATGTGAGTCGGCACCTCTTCCAAGCAATCAAATTGTCATGGTTTCTTCCTCTGAAGTAGAGAAATGTGGTAAACACTTCCATTCAGACAAACGGCTTCTGTGCGATGCCAGAAAATATATTTCTTTGAATGGTAACCGACCCTAGGCTTACCGTTCGTCGAAACGCACTCACCAAAATCCTGGAAGCCAAACATAAGCAACAGACAACTTTTAGATACAATATTGTGCCAAAAATTAATTTTGGAGCTTATGACTACACAGAAATGATTGATAGGGAACAGACAGATGTTTTACTTACCGTGCCTCCAGTTTTAATTCCTATAACAGAGTATGAACTCACCGCTAAGCTATCTATGGCTGATGGCTTCGTACTAGACTGGGACTTTATATCTTTCCCTTGTCACACAGTAGCGGTGGAAAGAACTGTTAGACTGGTAACAGAGTTGTCCAGACTAGCTCACAGAGGTGAGTTGATGGGAGAAGTGTGTTTGAGGGTTTTGTTAGAGTGAGATTGCATGTAAAATATAATAGAAGTGAAGAGTTTGGTGATAATTTGTGAGCTTAAGACTGTTTTCGGTAGGCTGGGAGGTTAGTTTGCTTGGCGTGAGGAGCAGGGTGGGGCGACAAGTGCAGCCGAGTAGCGACGACAGGGAGGGAAAGGCAGAGAGAAGCACGGAAGAAGGTAAGGTAGCAGGGTGGGGTAGCTCCGTGAAGGTAGGGTTAACGAAAGTCACGTATGGCATTACGGACAGGGGTTACTTCGAATCGGTTTGATGGGTAACGGAGACAGCGATAGCAAATAAGAAAGGGATTCGGGCGAAGAAATATTCTGTACGCCGAAACGTGAGACAAAAAAGAGAGGGCAGTATAGAACAACGGTAGAAAGGGAGGGATTGAGGGCGGAGAGTTTTGGCTCAATAGAGCCATTCGTAAATGGGAAGATGAATAGGGCGGAGAGAGGAAGTAGTGATGATAAATTAGAAGCAGGATCCACCACCAAAAATCCGAAAATGTACAGAACACCACCGGGAAAAGACCAAAATGGAGCGGGGGAGAAAGACAAGGGGAAAAACGAAGAAAAAGTTGAACATAAAGGCCCAATAGAAAAAGAAAATTCACAGGTAGATGACATGCGTAAAATGATAATAGAAGTAATGGGAAAAGTATATTTAGTATTGTATTCTTCATATTTTTACTATCTTTGCTATTATTATATCATACAAAAAGTACATTCAAGGATAAAAATTAAATTCACACTTGCAATACTTTATCTGAACAACATTTTCAACAATAATTAATACTAATTATTATAATTGTTAACTCTTAATTACAATAATTATAATTGATTTATTATATTCAATTCTTGTACTTGTTATTAAAAAATTATTATTGAATTATTTTGTTCATAATTATTAATTAATTATTTTATTTGTAATTGGTATTGGAGTTCCACTACAGTACCATATGTCAATAGTCTTGGAACAAGCCATACTTATCGTCTCAAAGCGATCAAACCCTCTGTGTCTACCTCATACGATAGAGAGAGAGAGAGGTTTCGAAAACATCGTTTCAAATTCGATCGCACCTTGTTGTCTATCTCACATGGTAGAAAGAGAGGTCTGTGGCGTTTGCGCAAAGATACAATATCTTTGGTTTATGACAATTTGCTTTGAGTTCGAAGGGGTTGAAAATTCAATTGTTTTAATATTCGAGTTGAAAATTCATCGTTTCCTATCTTTCGGACGCGAAATTACCTCTAATTAGCACGCATGTAATATATGCTCTAAGGTATGGAGTAATAAAGTTCTAGCGCCCTGCCATTCTAGTCTAAAACAGCGCATGCTGTTACAATCTTTTCCTATTGCACTTGCGTCGCATCGACAGCTGCATTAGCTACCGATGGCGCGCTTATTTAAAATGATTAAATGTATAAGCAAATTGTTTGCAACAATTAATACTTATAAAATTATTTGAACTAAGTATTTGGTCACAAAGTAGACTTAAAAAGTGAAAAGTAAAATAATTATTTAATTGTTATTCCTCAGAAATAAATAATTGATTTTAAATTTAAAGATAGGTATATTTTTTATACCTCGCTTGCCACTGCTGGCAAGCGAGGTACGAAAAGGCCTTCAATCTGTTAGAGCGGTTCCCAAAAAATGGCGAAATCTGTAGAGCACTCAAATTTTGTTACTAAGATTAGATTAATCGGGATTAAGATTTCGAAAAGACACTTTAAATACTTTCTTCACCCTAGACGGGGTTTCGCAGTAGCAGGATTTTAGCTAAGTCTGGCTTTTCGGAAAAAATAAGATTGCTGCTAAAATCTGAAAGTGGAAAAGTGTAGCAATTACGTGAAACGGGAAGCCATATCACGTGAGACAAGGTTGGGAACATATAATACTCTATGTATAAAACGCGGTTTTACACGCGTATATTACTACGTATAATACGTCCCTAGTTTTCTACGTGAGATAACGTATTATACATCTTCTTCTTCTTCTTTAAGAACAGCCAATGGCTGTTCTACGTTGACACCATACTTGCTTCAGCAGCCTTGTATATATTCTTAGTCTGTGATAAAAAATTGATGTTCCTATTTGAAATTACAAAGCCCCCCCCCCCCCGAATCCTGGGGAGGTGGATTGGGGTACATTTGTTCAAAGTCGCTTATCCCCCTTGAAAATATAAAGTTTTTAAACGGAAATTTTTTTCATAGTATTTTTTGAAATATTTCAATGTCTAAAATTAAAAAGAGCACCCTGTATATATTTTCCTACAATGCTTTTTCGTAAGGGAATAGTTGAGTTTTCAACCTACAAAGGTGAATCTTTAAGCAAATACTGTAGTTGTAAGTTACAAAAATTTCTTTGAAAAAAGAAACTTTCATCAAAGGATACAAATGTATCTTCAACCAAAAGAAGTTCATCTTTAAGTGTGTAGTAAAATTCCAACAAAATAGTTCAATTTTCAACATACACACATGAATTCTCGGGGAGAAATATAATACTGGAAATATTTAAACCAAAAATGTTTTAATTGTGAATCAAAAGCAGTAAAATTCATCAAAGAACGACCAATTATTAACAATATAGTTTAATCCTCAACAGAGACAGATTAATATTTATCCAAATAGATCAAGTTTACACTAAAAAGATGAAATTTCTACCAAAGAAGATAAATGCCAAAAGACGAATTTTCAACAAAATAAATTACTTCTAAACCACACAGATGAATTTTTAAGATAGTAGTTAACATTTTAACCAAGTGGTTGAAGTTTACACCATAAAAATATGAATTCTCCAGAAAAAAATATTTAAACTGATAAAGATTTAATATTATATCAAACCCACTTTAATTAAACCAAGAAAGACAAATTTTCAATAATATACATGAATTTGATATTCCCAAAATCTATGCTCATTTTTTCGGTGAGGAGCTGGTGAGGAGCTGAAAAAGCTGTTCATTCACGGCGGAGATTTGAATAGCGTCCAGTTTTGCAGGAGTTTTCTCGGCATCCAATGAGATCGTTCATTGCGGCGTTTAGACTTGAGAGTCTTGGACGTAACTCACTGCAAAGCGTGAACGTTCAACAGATGTCAATTTCATTACTGAAGAAGAGCCGAACACCACCGCAGGCCACAGACGCCGTACTCTTTCCGAACTGGGACCCCCGAATAATAGGTCTACAGTCCCCTGAACGAAATTTATGGCATCACGTACTCTCATTCAACTCTTAGGCTGCGGAGAGAACATGCGGATCTGCTATATTCTCCCCTTTGCCTAGAGAAGCGAAAAGTAGCGAGCGCTATTTCGCTCCCAATCCCTGATGAAAATCATAAATATCGACCGATGCATTTAGGCTTCACGCAGAAGTTTGACTTCTATCTTTCCCCGTCGGTAAAGAAGAAGTTCGCTGTTGGTAACTTTTTTCTTTTTTTTTGTTAGGCTGCAGGTGGCGCCAGGTGTGATCCTTTAGAATACACGTTGAATTACTTTAACTTTCTTCGAATATTTTGAATCCTGTAGAATTCTACAGAATTCAAAACATTTGAAGGAATTCAAAATAATTCAACGCGTATTCTAAAGATATCGAAGAATTCAGAAAACTGAAAAATAATTCAGAAGACTATTTGAATACAAAATATTTCCGAGAATTCAAAAGAATTCAGGAGAATTCAGATAATACGAACGAATTCTAGAAATTCAAAATAATTAATGGTGTATTGTGAAGGTTTTAAGAGAGTTAAAAAAAACTTCAATAGAAGTGAAAGGAGTCCATGTGGATTCTAGGAATTCGTTTGAATTCTACACAATGCAACATACTCGATGGAAGTTAACATAATTCTACGTGTATTCTAAAGATTCTAAGAGAATTCAGAAAATTCCAAAGATCTGAAGGAGTTCAAGGTAACTTGAAATGTATTCTAATAATTTAAAGACAATTAAAAATCATTAAAAGAATTCAGTGGTCTCCTGAGAATTAAAAAATTCAGAATAGTTGAAATAATTCAGAAAATTTCAAAAGAATTTAGATAATTTAAAAAAAGACAATACAAAAGAATTCATAGAATTCTAAATATTTCAGAGAATTGGAAAGAATTCAGACACTTCAAAATTTATAAGAGAATTTAAAATAATTCGGGAGAGTTTAAATATTGTAAAAGACTTGGAGTAAGTTAGAACAATGCATGGAGTATGGTGAAGATTGCAAGAGAATTAAAAAAATTCTAATTGAGAAGAATTCGTTTGAATTCTACCGGATTAAAAATATTTAAAGGAAACTAAAATAATTTAAGGTGTATTCTAATGATTTCAAGATACTTAAAGAACATTTAAAAAAATTAAGTGATACCGTGAAATCAACAAATTCAAAACAGTATAGATACTTCAGAAAGGTTTAAAACAATTCAGAGATTTCAGAATAAATTAGAGAATTCAAAGGATTTGGAAGAATTCAGAGAATTCGGAAGAAATCAAAGAATAGTGTAAGAATTCATAGAATTAAGAAAAATTCAAGGAATTAGGAAGAACTTAGAAAATTCGGAAAAATTCACAGAGTAAATTTTAAAAGAATTTAGTGAGTACAAAAGAATTAAAAAGATTTCAGAGAATTTAAAAGAGTTCAGAGAATTTGAAAGGATTCAGACAATTGAGAAGAATTCAGAGAATACGAAAGATTTCAGAGAATAGCGGAAGAATTCAAAGAATTAAGAAAAATTTATAGAGTCCAGAAGAATTCACAGAGAATTTGAAATTCAGAGAATACAAAAAACTTGGAGAAATCCAGAATAATTCAAGGTGTACTGTAAAGGTTTCAAGAAAATTGCAAAAAATTTCAAAAGAATTCAAAGGAGCACAAGTGAATTCTAAGAATTCGCTCGCTTCGCTCGGGCAGCAAATTCACACTCGTCAAAATAGCCTTCTTTACGCCCTCGATACACAATATACTATTCAGTGATTCTTCCACTATCGGAAGCGCCCCTTGAGTCACCTTTCGAAGTAGCTAACAGCTTATTCGTTGCATTCTGTTTTATTTCCTCTACGCTTTGAAATCGTTTTCTTTCTAGAGGATACTGCAATTTGAAAAATAGCCAGAAATCACAGTGAGTCAGGTCAGGACTGTATTGGGCTGCCGAAATTGTGTAAGGCCGTGTTTCACTAGAAATTGCAGAATAAGCTGCGATGAATGGGTGGGTGCGTTTTCCAGGTGAAGGACCTACTCGCCTCTTTTCCACAAATCAGATCGTTTTGTTCTTAATGCGTCACGTAACCGCTTTAGAACTTCTTGAAATTAGAACTTCTTTGTTTACCATCTGACCTTTTAGAGCGTATACATGGTGCATAACACCTTTCTGGCATATACTCATATACTCATCACCATACATTTTCCGAATCAGAACTATGGTTTCCGAACATGAATGGCCAAATTTTTGGCAAAATTTAATGCACACTCTTTGTTCAGAACGTTCCGTCATCCTGAAATGCGACACGTGCGTAGTTAGACGTTTACGCAACTGCATACACTAGTCGCCTAGAAATTCGCAGGTTCGTGTCACGTAGTAGAGTTCTCGCTGAGGTCCTCCTAAATGGTAAATACCTGTTTTTCAAGGTTCATCAATCTAGCACCTCCACAATGGAAATTCCCAAATTTCTTTGTATCAGAATTTTGGGCTTTTTTTGGCTGCATTGCCAATTTTCGGGCTCCACTACTTTTTTTGAAAATTCAAATTTGGAGTGGAGGTGCTCACTTGATTCAAGCCAGCACCTCCACTACATAAAAATTTAAAACAATTAAAAACCAAGCACGACAGAATTTTGGGTTTTTTTGGGCTTTCGAATGCGCTAACAACCGATTTGCAAAAACAACCCCTACTGAAAATAAAACTACCCTCAATGTACAAACTCAAACTCGGAAAAAACTACGTACACCATAATTTTGGGCTTGTTTTGGGCTCTTGAATGCACAAAAAATAATTCAAAAAACCACCCCTTATCAACAGAAAAACCACCCCTTGCAAAAAATAAAATCTGCAAAAAAACAAAGTGCTTCCGAATTCTAAGCATACTTTGGGCTCTTGAATGCACAAAACAAAATTTTCCAAAACCACCGCTATGTACAAAAAAACCAACCCCTTAGTAAAAACTCAAAACTGGAAAATACAAAATAGAAAGTAGTATAGGGCTTTTCTTGGCTGTCGGATGCCTGCATTTTTTTGTTGCAAAAACTACCCCTACATCTCAAAAATCAAAACAAGCCCCAAACTTCAGAAACTTATTGGTGTTGTCGCCGGGAGCGCCGTCTACAATTAGTTCCTCGAACTATACCCCGTGCCGCATCTAGGCTTATAATATCTTTGATTTTTTATAGCGTTCCGTATTTGGAAGCGGTCATTACAACAATTTGAGACGGAATTGAATTCTTGATAAAATCTTATAGCCTATGGTTGCGAATTTGATAGCAGCTATGCTGAAATGGTGGGGAACTGTATTACCAAAAAGGGGTTAGGAAGAAGCGGGAAATTCAAATATCATTCAAATGGATGAGTTGAATTCGAAAATTCTCTAAATAGGCATGATCACTTATTAGGAATTTTATAACAATTTTAATAACGGATTTGGAAAGCGTGAGAAAATCTAAAAACGCTGACTCAGCACTGTCATTGGTAATTAAAATATGCGCATACCAAGATAAAATACAGCTGCGGACTGGGTCTCTGGACGCAAAACTTCACCCTTATAAAATATACCTTTAATATTATATTTATACTAACATAGTTAAGAGGTTATATTTCTATCAATTATTGCAAATATTTTCCCTAAAACACTTGAACATTGTTCGGTTAATTTTGTGAGATAAGAAATTTATTTATTTCACGTATTATTACGATTTTGGAATATTGTAGTTTTTGAGTCAATAAATGACAGAAACATGTAAAATCTTTTCTGAAAATACTTTATGAATGATTAATCAGTTGATCCAGCAGTATAGGAAACTCGGATAAGACTGAGATGAGAAGATTTTTGGTTGCGCTTCATTAATTGTTCAATATCTTTGTTTATAAGAATATATTCGTATACAAAGCTGTTCCAGGGGACGCCCAAGTATCCTCAAGGGCGCCACACCAACAAGGGCGAGGGTGGGTCACGCCAGTCCGCCGCTAATAAAATAAGACATCCCTAAGGTGAATTCCAACATGATTTTTTGAGCGTGAGAAATAGGATAAAATGAATGAGTCAGAACTCCATAAAGATGTCATTACTCTCGGGTTCGTGACAATATATGACACGTGTTAAAAGAAAGGAATTTAAGTTGCGAAACAAGTATAGGGCTAACTAGTCAATAACAGTTTTCGTGTGGGTAGAACATTCTTAGATTAACTCTTAGAGCATATATTACATGGAGTGCTAATCAGGGGTAATTTCGCGTCCAAAAGATAGGTACCGCTCTTCAAAATCTCAGACGGTGAAAGTGCTTGTCACGTATAACGTCACCAGACTTCGCTTGTCATATTTTACATTTTTTTTATAAATAGCTTTAAAAATCCCTGTAAATATAAAAATGAGATCTCCCTCAGCTTTCGAGAAATAATTAAGAACATACACCGTGGCATGGAGTATTGGTGTGCCCAGCGTCCGAGAGTCTGAACTCTGAAGTTCGTGCATACGATTATAATAGTCTTCTATTGTTCGTATTAATCCCTGGAACCTGTTAAAAAGTCCTAAAAATGCCATGATTTTTATAAGAGGAAAAAAAAGCTTTGAAACTTCGTTCAAACCATTAAAATCAATCGAGTATTCCTCGAATTCAAAGTGAATAACAATTCCAAATTCAAATCATTGTAAATTAATTAGAAAAATATTCGAACATTATCATAAAATTTAGTGAAAACCATTAAATTAATCCCTAGAACCTGTTAAAAAGTCCTGAAAATTCCATGATTTTTATAGGAGGAAAGAAGATTTGAAACTTCCTTCAAACCATTAGAATTAATCGAGAATTCCCTTGGATTCAAGAAGAATAACAATTTAAAATTCAAATCATTATAAATTATTAGAAGAATATTCGAACATCATTAGAAAATTTAGTGAAAACCATTAAATTATTCCCTGGAACCTGTTAAAAAGTCCTAAAAATGCCATGATTTTTATAAGAGGAATTATGGATTGTGATAATATAAAATTATTGAAATGATAGATTTTTCAGAGTAGCTGAGATGAAAATTAGTGCAAAATAAGCAGCAAATATTGAAGTAATCGTAAAAAATAACATTTGTACATTATTTTGCAAAATCTGAATAAGACGTACCAGCTTGAGATACATAAATAAATATGATATACATTTGACATAATAGTGTTGAACATAATGTATAAATGTTCAGATTGTGGACAAAATTGAGTGCGAAGCACGAGAGACGTGATTAGAATATGTTTGTTAAAGCCAAAGAAGCTTTCACAAAAGAGAAATCACAATCACCAAATTACAGTGGTCGATGATTTGACCTTTAATTTTAAAAGAGCTGGGCGCAAATGTGGGGAAAATACAAGGACCCAGCACGTAGCGCGAGGTAAATACATCATAAAGCGCGAAGCGCGAGATAAACACATTATCGAGCGCGAAGCGCGAGAACCAACAGTCGCGCGCCATAGGCGCGCTCAAACTTTCCACCGAAGCGAGCCGCGCGCGAAGGGCGCGATGAGCATGTGAACGCGCAGCGGTCAGATTTTTTATAATATAATTATGGTAAAGATTGTAAGAATATGAAGAAAGCAATAATAAATACACTTTTATCATTTAAATTTTATCATGACTTTTATGATTCATTTAGTAACGCGCCAAAAGATGTAAGCCATCCATTCTCAGTTTGAACGAAATTTGAAAGAAAAAACAATAATTAATTGTATAAACAGTAACATAAAGTTCTTAGCAGAATTTATTACACCTCGAAATCATTCAATATTGTCAAAATTGTTTAAACAAATAGAAATTTATTGAAAATCAAGAGAAATGTATCAAAATTATATATGTATGAGTATGTATGTATGTATATCTATATATGTATGTATATATGCATATGTATATTCCCAATCTCATCTTTCATTTTCTATTTTCTTTCCGATTTTC
This sequence comes from Andricus grossulariae, assembly GCA_011634705.1. Taxonomy (NCBI): domain Eukaryota; kingdom Metazoa; phylum Arthropoda; class Insecta; order Hymenoptera; family Cynipidae; genus Andricus; species Andricus grossulariae. Next base: position 181,701,387 of record JAABKJ010075445.1, read on the forward strand.
AGGTTACACCGTTACAAAAAATCAAACTTTAGTATTTTAAATTTTGATTGTTTTTCAAATTCTGGGAGACACGACTTTCCTCTACAATTTTTTTAAATAGTTACAATCCCTTGAAATCCTTTGAAGTCTGCAAATATTTTAAAATCCCGTGAAATCTTATAAAATTCCTTCAAATCTTCGAAATCCTCGAATTCGAATTAAAGTCCCTGACATTCCTCGAAAGTCGTTAAAATACTCTGGTATCTCTTGAAATCCTTTTAAAGGCTTTGAAATCTCGCGACTTCTTTTGAAATATTTCAAAATCCCTTCAAAGCTCTTGGAATCTGATTAAATTCCTGGAAGTGCCTTAAAATTTGGCAAAGTCTTTTGAAATCTGTTGAAATTCCTTTAAATCTCATGAAATTCCTGAAAAGCTTGATGCAATAACTTGTTTCCTATGAATGGCTGGTGAAAGTTGTAAGTACTTAAATGAAAGTAGACTAAATTTCGAGTCAATCTAATAAAAAAAATCAATGTTTAGCTCTAATAGAATTGAAATTATGGCCTTCTAAAAATAACACTTTTTTATTGAATTTTGTTAAACATCTTTCTTTTTAATTTCTCGTAATTAGTTAGGTTATCATTTTCTTAAAATATAAGATAGAAAATATCTCAGCATTTTTCCATGTTTCATTCACCAGAAACGAGAAATTTACAAAAAATTGGGGTTACCAAAATTCAATGAAAAAGGGTTCTATTAGAGCTAGAGCATTAATTTTGTTTGGATTCACACGAAATTGAGTCTACTTTAATTTATTCAGTGGCAACCTTCACCAACCATGCGTAGGGAAAAAGTTATTGCCCAAAACCTAAAACTATTAATTAAAAAAAATATATTCACTAAATACAACTTTATCAGGCTATAACTTTGAAACTTTTAGGGGTAGAACATTTATTTATGTTTCAGTTTTGCAGCAAATTTTATACAATTTAATTCGTGTAGAGGTCGTTGGGACTTCGGATGGATTTTTAAGGAAAAGTTTCTTTAAAAAACTCATGTTTACCCCTTTTTCTCCCATTTTTCAGATTTATTCATTAATTTTTAACTTATTTGCATGAAAATATGTTGATAAGCCTTTTTGAAAGAAATAAAAAATTAAGTTTTGTCAAAAAAAGGCCCAAACGATTTTTTTATTTTTGGGCTCAAAATGATTTGGAGATACCACCGAAGTGTAATCAAAAGAAAATCAGGAGGAGCAAGCACTTTTAGGTTCAGCTTAGTCGAGACCCACCGTGCACTTTTTGCAGTGCTTTGAAATTACTTCGTCGTGTGGTAAATTGGGTTCAGTTCCCCCGGGTTTTTGTCCACAAAAATTAAAAAATTTAAAAACTGTATTTGGAGATCCTCTAAAAACAACATATTTCGTCTCCGAGAAATTCTGCGACGTGTAGAACCCTATCTGCCTTGAAATGGATTCGGTCGTTAAATTTTAATTTGTAAACGACGTATATGGATTTTACATCTTACAGCACACCTTTTTTTGCCAATAAAAAAAGTTGTACCTTTTAAGTTTTTAAATTAAATGAAAAAACTGTCCTTTTTGGAAAAATACATCTCAATTCTTTTTTTTTTTATTTAAACTAGTGATCAGCTCGTCAGTTTTACCAATTTTTGAGTGCAATTTTGAGGGAATACACGCTAGGCTTTCCACAAACTGACAGCGTAATTAAAATTTGAATACGTTTGTTTATAAAAATGTTATTATTAGTGTTCGACGCATTTTATATCTTCTAGCGTTTCGTTTATTGAGGGAATTTTCAGGTGGCCAAAACTTCTTGCGAAAAAAATTAGGAGATGTACAGTAAGAACATGATTTTGGTAGTCATAGGGTTGTTGCGTGTATAAGAAATTGCCCCAAATGCAACCCGTAATGCGCCGGAGTTTGGAAAAAGATATTTGCGCAAGAGCCATTTTTGAATTCTCGCATTTCATTGGTCGACCGCCATAAGTTTTAAACGAAATTTGAATTCCCGTATTTGATGTTGTTTATTGTTAAGCAAATTCAAGAAACCAATAAGTGAATAATTAAATTTCTTAAATGCTGCGAAGGTATGAAATAATAATTGAATTAACTCATTTAGAGCCAATCTCGTATATTTTCACGATAAAAGGTATCTTGTTTTGTTTGCGAGGTTATGGTCGATGACAGTTTTCACAAAACAAAACAAATCAAGTTTCGCGTGCTCGTTGCCATAGTCTCGAGCTCTTATTTAATGCGAACAATATACAAAAAGTGCATAATTCCAGCTAGAAAAGGTTCGTGTACCGTCGACAATGAAAGGTGTACTGCATATTCTCGATGAAGTCGAAAATTAAAAAAAAAAATCGGAAGATGTGAGGTTACAGCTGAAAGATTAATTATATTTATGATAATGAAAATGTTAAACCCACAATCATGCTTTTCGACGTTTAAAATCTTTGTCTTCAGGAAATCAACTTGGCATTGCTAGATGAGTATATTTCTGTTGTTATAAGAATCTGCTGATTGGAATTTGCTTCGTGAATAAGATGTGATTTTTGTTTCAGAATCATTTGAAAAAAAGGAAGTCGCGACTGCGATCACACCGACAATGCTCGTGCAGGGGGTCTAGCGGAAAAATGATTTATTTTTATAGAGAATTCCTGATAGCTTTCAACCAAGAGCGGATCCAGAAAATTTGTCAGAGGATGCATATTCGGGGCCGTGCATAAATTGCGTAAAGTCTTAGATGGGTGGGGGGGGGCAACAATTTTTCTATGCTATTTTACACGTGCGTCCTAACACCAGCCACTGCGGAATGGGCGTCTCCGACTTTAAATATGAAGTGAATATGCGGGCCAAATGTTGATGTATATATATATATATATCACGGTTGTGAAACGTGGCCATGAATGGGATTTACCGCGGTCCTACTGGGAGCCGGTGTCATTTTTAGATGGCAGTTGCTCCCATTGGGACCCTGGCGGTAGTTGTTAACATTACTTTACAATTATATATATTAGGGTGGTCCAAAAATTCGACTTTCGATTTCTGGTGGTAAACCCCCACCCCAATTTGTTCGTTTTCCGGAAAAAGAAATTCCGTACTTTTTTCGACGTTAACCTGTGACAGGGGTTTTGAAATTAAAATGGGGCTTTATATGGGAAAATTTCGATTTTTAAACTAATGGAAAACAGAAGTACTTGTTATAAACTTTTTGTAAATTAGAGTGTAGTCACCTCCTAAGGAGTATTCAATGAATAATTTTCACACAATAACTTTTAAGTTTGATACCCTTAATCCCCTTTTATTTTGCCCGGAAAATTCCCCAAAAAATGCAAAATAGTTTTCTATCAAATTCATGCTAAAGACTGTATTTTTTGGAATTTTTTTCAACATAAATTAATTTTAATAGATAAGTGAAGAGTTTCCAAGTATTTTCAAAATAATTTTAGATTCTTCAAACAATTATTATTGTTTTAAGCAATTATTATTAGTTTGAACAATTTTTCCCCCTTCATAACGTGGAAAGTTATCATCTTTTAGGATATATTGTACAAAGTTGATGACTTTCAAGATTAGTTGTTTTTGTTCAACATATTTCCTAATTATTTAAACAATTTTCATTTGTTTAACAATTTTATCCCCTGAAATCGTACAAAGTTATTATTTTCTGGAAATAATGACACAAATAAAAAATTTGGAGAGAAATATGCTTTTAAAGGATATTTGGTAATTACTGAAACAATTCGTATTTGTTTAAACAATTTTTTTACCTTGTTAAGCGAGGAAAGTTATTATTTTCTGGGATAATTGGCACAATTACCGTATGTTGAGAACAATACACGGAGAAAATTGGTTCATTAAAATTTACCCAATTAGTTCGGTAAATGGAGGACATAACTGCATTTAGATTAAGTTTACAATTATTTTAGGATTTGATACAAAACAGAACTATAAACAATACAAAGGAGTTATGTAAAATCTCAAGTTTAAACGTGAAAATTCTGATACGTAATAATTGATATAAGGGTTGTATTATTTTCATACCAGTATATTATAAAATAACGCAAAGTATTGTAATTTTTTATTAAGTGAATGATATAACGTTTATTTCTGTCTGATATTAACGATTCACTTGAAAGAAAGTATCGATTGCAGAATTTTTAAAGAGGTTTTCACTTTTATTAGGAGAGGATATACTTTTATTCTTCAGAAAATTGAAAAAACTTTCTTTCGTTCATTTCACCTATTTGAAATTGCCGCTCACTTTCTCGAATATGGCGGCGTTGCTGGTATCTTTGCTGATTGGCTGCAGTTTTTTCACTTGCGCGTGGCTAGACCTGGTATGGGTTGGATCATGAACCTAACCATACGTACCTGATGGTGCATTTATACCTCTGTCCAGGGGCAGTCCCATGTGGGCAGAAAACGTCAGCGTAAAGCAGAAACTCATGATACTGAAAGAGACAAACAGAACTGTCCGTCTCTTTCACTCTCATAAGTTTCTGCTTTACGCCGACGTTTACTGCCCACATGGGACCAGTGCTCCCAACGCGGGCACCTTGCACTACTGCGCAGGCGATGCCTAAGGCGCTTTATTGACTGCCGTTCGCGCGCTTATTTGAAATGTGAAAAAATACAGTTGATTTTAATTATTAATAATAATTACAATCGATTATATTTTACCATATTCAAGCGGCACGTGGATGGGTTTTAAAATATTATGAGCATTAGGTTGACAAATAAAATGAGTATTCAGTGAATAAAAAATATCATGTTATGAAATGTAATCTTTTTTTTTTATTTTTCAAATTATTTTCACTAATTTATGCTTTTAAAATGTTGTATAATAATTAAAATGGATATGCAAATTTTATTCATAAATTTATTAATAATAAATAATCAAAATTGTATTTTTTTACATTTCAAATAAGCGCGCGAACGGCAGCTAATGAAGCGCCTCATGCAACGCATGCGCAGTAGTGCAAGATGCCCGCGTTGGGAGCACTGCATGGGACTGCACCCTAAATCAGAAACTCATGAGAGAGAAAGAAACAAATAGATCTTTCGATCTCTTTCACTCTCATGAGTTTCTGCTTTACGCCGACGTTTTCTGTCCGCGTGGGCCTGCACCTTAAAGGGGTGCAGCTAGGATTGTAAGTCCATGAAACGTTTCATTGAAACATTGAAAGTTTCATGAAACAATTAAACGTTTCACAGGACCAAAGTTTCTGAAACGCTTGAAAGTTTCACCAGACAAACTTGTATGCGCTTGCGCACTCATGTCAGGTTGAGGTTAGGTAATATAATGGCGTTATTTAACGGAATAATCGTGCTGAAACTTGAAAGCTTGTTAATACGAACAAATACGAGTAGAGGCGCGTTAGTGAAAGGCGTGTTGTAAAAGTTAATGCAATTTTTACACGTTAACAAATCTAAGAAATACGAAGAGAATGATTCTTCACATAAAAAATTTATGCAAAAAGTACCCGGCAGTTGTTAAACATGAAATGAGTACAGAAACATGTACTCCTAATCCTGATTTAGCTGATCTTTCTTATGCAAATATGTATTTCTATATCAAATATTTATTTAAAATATTCGAAAAAATAAATAGAGGAAAGTTGTTTACACAAAAGAGAGCTACAAATTTGTTATGTATTATTTTTTGATAGGATGCGTATTTTTTTATCGTGAAAAATAAAATTAACAAAAAAAAAATAAATTTTGGAAAAACGACGCAAGGTACAAAAAAAAATTAATAGACAAAAGTTGCAGACCCAAAAACAATCTATAAATTTGTTATTAATCATTTTTTGATGGAACGCGTAGTTTTTGTTTTAATCGTAAAAAATTAAATTAAAAAATTAAATTTTTGGACAAACGGCACAAGCTATGAAAAGAATTAATAGACAAAACACATTTGTCATGAATAATTTTTCGATAGGACGCATAGTTTTTGTTTTATTCGTAAAAAATAACATTGAAAACAAAAAAATTAAAGTTTTGAAAAACTACACAAGAGACGAAAAAAAAAATGAAAATTCAAAAGTTGTTTAAACAAAAAAGATCTACAACTTCCTTATAAACTTTTGTTATAAAAATACATTAAAAGTAAAGAAATTAACTTTTTGGAAAAACGACACAAGCTACAATAACATCTTATTTAACCAACTTTATCCCTAAATTATACCTACAAATTTGCTTAGAACCACTTTACGCTAGGATGCGTATTTTTGGTTTAAATCGTAAAAAATAACATTGAAAATAAACAAATTATATTTATGGAAAAATGACACAAGTTGCAATAAAATGTTTAATAACAAAATTGTTTTTTTTCTATAGGATGCGCACTTTTTTTCAATTATAAAAACAAGACAATGAAAATACGTCTGTTTCTATACCAATGCATATTATGAATTGTAATAAATAATCAATTTAATTGCAAAACAAGGAACAAATATTAAAGTAAATAAAATAAATAAAATTTATTTTTTATTTTACAATATCTAAATAAGTAATCCCAGGACGAGGTACAGAAATAAATGTAATATACATTTGATATAATAGTGTTGAAGATAATGTAGAAAAGTTCACATTTTTGACAAAATCGAGTGCGAAACATGAGATACGTGATGAGAATGTGTTCGTTAAAGCCGAAGGCGCTTTAACAAAGGAGAATTCACAATCACCAAATTAGAGCTGTCGATGCTTTGACCTTTAATTTTAAAAGGTCTGTGCACAAATGGTGGGGGATTACACAGATCGATGGATCACGATTTTCGAGTTAGAAAGAGTTGTTTATGAATTAAGGGCTTGTACATGGAAATTTCTTTTGATGAAGTTTAAATACATAAAAAATTAGGGTTTTGTGAAAATGCCGTCTGTGGAGTGCTATACGGAAACGTATATATATTTTTTATATATGTACAGGCAAAGTATATAATCCAGGCATTATATATAATGCCTGGCTATTTCAGGCAAAGTATGTAATCGAATGCATATTATAAAGTAGAATTAAAATTGTTAAATAATAGCGATGTTATAAGCAAAATCGCCTTTGCCCCACCGGTTGGCGCTGCCCCTCCTTACCCTATAGTTAAAAGTTTGTCATAAGGACAACCGCAGGATTTAGCTGGGAGCAGGTTCTAATCTGAAAAATTGCACCCGCTCCCAGCAAAATCGCGGTTAAGGTTAAAATAATTGTTCTTGTGATCGGTCCTGCCGGAGGTGCGAAACTATCACTGGTTCGTAACCTCATAGCCATTCCCTCGTGCCAAAAACATGCCAAGGCACTTGTGAGAAAGATGCAGAGAGCTTCCATCCTTAGTTAGCTCCATGTTTCGTCGGCCTGTCGTTGTGATTTCGTCGTGCCCCGTCGCCACCCATCTCACGGGCGTGAGACATGCCCAAATGCCCTTAGGTGAGATTTACCGCGGTTTTACTGGGAGCCAGTGTCATTTTCATGAATAGCAGTTGCTGCCAGGGGGCCGGCCGTGCGGTGTATGTTTAACCTAATTTTATATTCAAAATATATAATTAAAAAATAAGGTTAACAACCACCGCAGGGTCCCACTGGGAGCAACTGCCATCTAAAATGACACCGGCATATAATTTAAAACAAGTTTTACTATCGTACGGATGTGTCAATTTTCAATGTGGGTCAGTGACAAGTTACCAGTCGAAGAATCGCGCGTAATCAATTTAGCTCAAAAATCTTACCAAGCAGCGATTTCCAATTAATCGAAAGATTTGCTCGTTCTCTTCTGGAGTCAAGAGAACAGACCCCTTGTGTTCCACTGTATTTCCAGACTTCATTTTCCTCTCGAGATTTCGAGTGGGGTTTTCAGGTTAGCTTGACAGATTCACTGCCAGCAGGTACACATGTTTTTAAAGTGCGATCGCGAAAAGCACATGCGTGATTTAAAAGAAACTTATTAAAAATTTTCACCTTTATACACTTGATTAAATGAATATCTTCTCGAAAAAGTATTTAAATATATCTTAAAATAACGTTAACGTCACTACTACCCCTCCTACCCCCTACATATTCGACACTGATACTACTAGTCATTAACACAAACGTGGAAAATTTTCGCACGTCCAGCCCATTGTTTATTTGCGAAACTTTTTCACGCCCATTTCCATCTCGACAATCGCTATCCGTCCAGGTGATATTGCTGTGATTCGCCCCAAATGATTGTTGGATCATGACCATAGACAGAATATAGCATGATCAAAGAATACATGGTCTAGCCACGCGCGATTAAAAAAAGTTAACCAATAGGAAGCAATTCTACCACACCCAGCCATATTAGATATATGAGCGCGCGAGAATTAAGTATATTTGAAATGACGTAAATGCCATGAGCGAAGATTTCAAGTAAAAGATAAAGAAATTGTACAATTTATAAATCAAACAAAATGGACCGGTTAACTGACTGGGCGGTTAGTGCTTTATTTTCCGAAAGCGCGCGATTCGATTGATTAGAAGGTTAATGAATTATAAATTGAAAATGATAAAAAAAATGAATATTATGTAAGATACTAACGTGTAAATGTTATCAATTTCAAATTCTGTGACCTATACGAATTATTGCAAATTGATACATTAAAAATTGCAGATAAATCTCACCTTTGAAACGTTAAAAAGGGTAAAATTTGCGAAGTTTTCAATGTCCAGTTTAAAAGTCTTCAAAACTGAATACACCGCAGTCCCGCTTTATCCGTTCCCGATAGATCAGACAAGGTAGTGCAAGGGGGAGAGAAAGGCGCTGCGTGGTCGACGGAGCAACTCCACAACAACGCAGGAGTGTATGAAAAAAGCAGGCAGTACACTCTACGGCTTAAAATGCAGTCTTGATGACTTGAACAATTAAAAATGAAAAGCGTTATAAGTTTAAAATTTGTGATAAATAACATTTATTATTTAACATGTATTATTTATTAAAATATATATATGTTCTGAAAATTTTTTAAAATAATTTACAATTTGAAAAAATTTAAAACCACTTCTAGATGTCTCAACATTTACGTAGTATTCAGTTAACAAAGTTTTAATTTTTCAATTTTCCATTTTTCTAGCTTGAAATTGCTTCAAATAATATTATTTTGAAAATTTTAAAAGTCGTTAATTGATTCTTTAATTTAGAGAATTGAAAATATTACCGTGAATTTATATCTTTGGAATTTAATCGGAATCTTTGAACTCTATAATTTATAAAAGTTAGAACTTCTCAATTTTGTAGTTTATCTGCATTTCATGTGAAATTGTTTAATTGAAAAGTGTTAAAATCTTCCATGTTATACGTGTAAATTATTGATAATTCGAATACAAAATTTTTGAAATCAAAAACTTAAACTTCAATTTAAAAAGTTAAAAATTCAAGAGTTCCACGTTGAGTGCTTCAATTTGTATTTTATTTTTTATTCCTTCAAATGAAAAATATTTAGCTAAATTTTAAAATTTTATTGACCGTGAAAAATATTTGCAAACCGAGAAAAAACCGTGAAATGACCGGGAATTTTGTTCTTTTATTAAAATTGCCACCCTGTTATATGTACGTAAATACTCATAACTCAGTACTTTGATCAAGTTTGATTTTCCAACACAAACATTTTCACGTTCATTATTAGAGAAGTTTTAGGCTCCTTAAGCTACGATCATGGTTGCTTAGAGCAACCAATCCCGACGCAACTGGAACATGTACGTCATCCACTTCTGCTCCTTCTGTCCTAGAAGGTATACAAGAGCGGGAAATTTACGCGAGAAAAGATCGTTCAACACTGTTCCTTGGAGTCAGGTCTCTAGCCGCGGATGACCTATTTGAAATCCTTCAAAATATTTTGGAATTCCTTGAATATTTTTAAGCTCTTCAAAATCCCTTCTAATTTTTAAAAACACCCTGAAATATTTCCAATCATTTGAAATTCTTTTAAATTACTGAAATAAAAAATCATTTCATTCTTTAAAAATCACTTGTTCTAAAAGTTCTAAAATCATTTACAATTTTTTGAAATTACTCAAATTATTTAAATCTCTTGGAAATGCTTCGGAGTCTTTTTAATTCTTAGAATATTTATCTGAAATATTTCTGAATTAAATGAAAGTTAAAACTTTTTAAGGCTTTCAAAAATCCATTGAACCTTCTCAAATACTCTAAAATATTTCGAATCATCTGAGATCAATTATATTACTGAAATCACTTGAAAACTCCCGGGAATCTTTTAGAATATTCTAAACGATTTCGAATCCTCAAAACTTTTTAAAAATTCCTTGAAACTTCTTAAATCTCTTGAAAATTTCTTAGAATCTTTTAAAATAATCTGAAATATTTATAATCCTTTGAAATCAATTACTGAAATCAACTGAAAATTTCTTGGATTCTTGAAATTTTTTTAATCTCTTCAAACTCAAATAAAAATTTTTGAAATTGCCTAGAATATTTCAAATCCTTTGAAATTTCTTCAAATTATTCAAATAAAACAAAAATTCCCTGAAGTCATTAGAAATTCCCAAAAATATTTCAAGACCTTTTAAGACTTTAAAAGTCATTTGAAACTTTTCAAAGCTTTCGAAAATGCCTTGAAAACTTTTACATTACTCTAAAATATATCAAATCCTCTGAAATAAATTAAATTACTGAAATGAAATAAAAAATCATTGGAATCTTTAAGAATCCTCTGGAAGTTTTTAAATCCTCTAAATTTTTTTGAAATTCATTAAAATGGTTGAAATCTCTTTAAAAAAACCTTGGATTCTTTTGAAAACCCTGAAATATTCCTAATCTTTGGAAATATGTATTCCGTTGGAATCTTTTAAAATCACTTGATATTTTTCGAATCCTCTGAAATCCAAATAAAATACTGAAATCAATTGAAAACTCCATAGATTCTGTTAAAATGTCCTAAAACATTTCAAACCCTTTAAAATCTTTTGAAATTCATTGAAATTATTTAAATCTCTTGAAAATGCCTTAAATTCCTCCAAAGCACCCTATAATACAGTGGAGTCTCACGTATTCTCCAACTCCCTTATCCCCTAACGCCGTTTATTCCCCGTCGGCTGTAGACGGTTATTTCCATTTGCGCATTTCCGGAAACTCCCATCACGGTCCCGGTATATTCTCCTCCGCACAGTGGCTGACCAATTGAAAAAAGAGGCCCGCAGAGCGGGAAGCCTTGAATTGAGTATTGTTTCACAACGGCATGGGAATACGTCGCACGACGTACTTGAAAAATATTACTATTCAGACATTTATAACTTACTTTTACGTTTAGAATATTTTCTCCAAAAAGGCGTATGCAGTTGCAGTCCCATGCCAAGAACTATGCTAACCTTCCTGACATTTCCACTTATCCTAGCATGACCGTGACGCCATGCTACAAAACTCAATATTCCGCAAATTACACTAGTTTAAAATTATTTTGTTTAATTCTGTACATTTAATGCCACTATTTTTTTCCTATGTATTTTGGCTCACTAAACTCTAAAATCATATTGAAAATTTTTTTTATGGATAGGTTTTCGAGATATGATTTTTTGAATTTTTCCCCAATTTTTTTCGGCGGTGGCTTCACATGTTGGGCCATATATCGAGTTATAAACGTCAGATTGGTTCGCACGAGGTCTCAAATTAAAGGTAACAAAATTGCCAACAATCGATTTCTATATTATTTTCCAATCTGTTTAGTAGTTTAGGTGTTATGTTCAAAATATATGAGAAAAGTCTATTTTTTGCGCCAAAATAAAAACCGAAAATTCACTCTCTCGCCATGCAAAAATATAAAAATTCAAATTATGTCCAGTTTCTTATTTTTTATATATAGATCGCACTTTTAGGGGGGGGGGGGAGGTATTGATGAAGAAAATATATGCATAAGTACCGGAGATATAAGCAATTGATTGAAGGTACTAAAATTCAAATTTCACTGTTTTTCTATTTTTCATTTTTGTATAGAAAAAATTTATTTAATTTATTTTATTCGTTTTTAGTTATGAATTTCAATATTGCATGACGAGATTAGAAATAATGTTGGTCCCTGCTTTGTCATCTGTTATTCGAAGGTTCCGTTTCTATGATGAGGAATCAAATATAATCTCCCTACATTCTTGCATCCCAATATCCTTGGTAGCGCTCTCAATGGGTTTTATTTCTTGGTGAAACCTTTCGCCGTTCTCGTCACTTACGTCACCGAGATTTTCCGGGAAAAAATCCAAGTGGGAATGCAAAAAATGAATTTTGAGCGGCATATTTACACCTGTTGAAATTAAAATAAAATGTGTTCTTTTCTTCATTTTGTAAACCAGTGTAATAAAAGAATACATGCATGAAGTAAAATAACAATATATATATATATATATATATATATTCCATACCTATTTTTGCATAATTCTTAGGCAAATCTTTAAAAATTTCCTTGTAATTCTGGCTTTTATTGTTTCCAAGAAAATTTGAAACAATCAGTTGGAATGATTTCCAGGCTGCAGCCTCATTAGGTGTCAACAATGAGGGGAAATTTTCATCATCCTTCCACCATTACACATAAACCTTGGATTCTTCAAAAACTTCGTCAAAGCGTTAGACAAAGAAGGCCGAGCGCTCGAGCATTTAAGATCGATTTTCCCAAGACTTTCCTTGAAATGACAGTGAATTTATTTGTTGACTGGGAAATGTATAAATTTTAGAAAAAAATCAGTCCAAGTTTGGTTTTGACCAATTTTTAAATGATAAATTGAATTTTCATCTTTTGTAATTATAATATAATTCAATTTATCATGTGTAATTCGAAATTTTTTATTTTTAAAAATTATTTTAGGAGTTCTCATTTTGCAGTATTTTCTAAAAAATTTAGGAAAAATTTGTACCGTAATTTCGGTCAGCATAGCTGCATTTTTTCTGTAGGCAAAGATACTTCCTTAAAACATTTAGAAGTTATGAAAAAATTTCAAACATGCAGATTTGTCAAGATTTTGGAAAAAGTTTTAAAGCTTTTTAAGGTATTCTAAACTACTTAAAATAAGAATAATTCAAGTTCTAATTTAAAAAATGTCTAGTGTAAGAAAATTTAATCGTTCACGTTTTAATGTTTCTAGTTTAAAATTGGTTCAAATACTGTAATTCTTATAATTTAAAAATTAATACATTGATTCTTTAATTTGGAGCATTGAAAATAAAAACATGGATTTTTATGTTTGAAACTGAATCTGAATCTTTCAACTCTACGATTAACAAAAGTTCAAAATTCGAAATTTTTCAGTTTAAATGCATTTAATTAAAAAATTTTCAATTAAAAAGTGTTAATACTATTCATTTTATGCGTGTAAGTTATTGAGCATTTAAATACAACATTTTTGACCTAAAAGCTTTTAAACTTTAATTTAAAAAATTTGAGAGTTCTACTTTGAGTGCTTTTATTTTTCATTAATTCAAATGGGAAATGGTTAACTTTAGAGTTCGAATTTTTTAATTTCATTGACCGTGAAAAATGTTTGCTAACCGGAAAAAAATCTGGGAATTTTTTTCTTCAATTAAAGCGACCACCTTGTTATTAGTATTAAACAAATAAAATTATTTTCATACTTATGTTAGAGAGATAGGCAACTTCGATTCCCACGTAGAGTGACGAAATACTAATTAAATTCTCTCGCTAAAATGATTCAATTTTTTAGGTTAAGTATAATTGCAAATACATGATTTTACTTACCTCGATCGTAACATTATAAGAATTAGTCCTGCTTTTCGAACTTTCCGCTCCTGGATTTTCTCGCAAAACAACCCCACAAATTCTGCGAAAACTTCCGTCGATTTGCTCGACCACTTTGCTTACACGAGAACTTGTTACTAATCCTATACCTTTTGAAATACTTTCTTTCCGAAAAATTTCAAGTTTTACTTCTTGAAAGCCACTTTCAATTATAATTACCATTTTTATAATGTATTCTATCTATTATTTCTCCTTTATTTATACGCTAACTGGTGGCCAAATGTAGTACTAAAATAACGGGGTCGTATTTTTCATATTACAGGTTTTACTACATGATCAGTTTTGCCATCTTTGCAACTACTTAGACAATTTTCTTGGGTGAGAAATGCCGCTGGAGAGACTATCTGCAGTTTTACCATCGTTGCAACTACTAAGAAAACTTTCTTGGGTGAGAGATGCCGTTGAAGAGACTTGCCGCTGTTTTGCCATCATTGCAACTGCTTAGGAAACTTTCTTGGGTGAGAGATGCCGCTGGACAGACTTGCCACAGTTTCGCCATCTTTGCAACTACTTAGACAATTTTCTTGGGTGAGAAATGCCGCTGGAGAGACTATCTGCAGTTTTGCCATCACTGCAACTGCTTAGAAAATTTTCTTGGGTGAGAGATGCCGCTGGACAGACTTGCCGCAGTTTTGTCATCTTTGCAACTACTTAGAATATTTTCAGGAGCGATAGATGCCGCTGGAGAGATTTTCCGCAGTTTTGCCATCTTTGCAACTACTTAGACGATTTTCTTGGGTGAGAAATGCTTCTGGAGAGAACATCTGTAGTTTTGCCATCTTTGCAACCACTTTGAACATTTTCTTGGGTGAGAGATGCCGTTGGAGAGACTTGCCGCAGTTTTGCCGTCGTTGCAACTGCTTAGAAAACTTTCTTGGGTGAGAGATGCCGCTGGAGAGATTTTCCGCAGTTTTTCCATGTTTGCAACTGCTTACAAAACTTTCTCGGGTGAGATATGCCGCTGAACAGACTTGCCGCAATTTTTCCATCTGTAGGACTATTTAAAAACCTTTCTTGGATGAGAGATGCAGCTGGAGAGTCTTGCCGCAGTTTTGCTATCTTTGCAACTGCTTAGAAAATTTTCTTGGGTGAGAGATGCCGCTGGAGAGAATTTCCGCAGTTTTGCCATCATTGCAACTGCTCAGAAAGCTTTCTTGGGTGAGATATGCCGCTGGACAGACTTGCCGCAATTTCGCCATCTTTGCAACTACACAGAAAATTTTCTTGCGTGAGAGATGCCGTTGTAGAGACTTGCCGCAGTTTTGCCATCTTTGCAACTGCTTAGAAAATCTTCTTCGGTGAGAGATGCCGCTGGAGAGACTTGCCGCAGTTTCGTCATCTTTGCAACTACTTAAAAAATTTTCAGGAGCGATAGATGCCGCTGGAGAGACTTTCCGCAGTTTTGCTATTTTCGCGACTACTCAGAAAATTTTCTTGGGTAAGAGATGCCGCTGGAGAGACTTGCCGCACTTTTGCCATCTTTGCAACTGCTTAGAAAACTTTCTTGGAAGAGATATGCCCCTGGACAGACTTGCCGCAGTTTCGCCATCTTTGCAACTACTTAGACAATTTTCTTGGGTGAGAAATGCCGCTGCAGAGACTATCTACAGTTTTGCCATCTTTGCAACTACTTAGACAATTTTCTTGGGTGAGAAATGCCGCTGGAGAGACTATCTGCAGTTTTCTTTACCACCGAGCAATTCACGCCTACCCCGAAAGGGAAACGGCTTAATGATATAATAATAATAATAATAATATGCATTGGTATTGAAATATTATCATTTTCATTGTCTTGTTTTTATACTTAAAAAAAGTGCGCGTCTTATAGAAAAAAAAAAGAAATTTTGTTATTATACATTTTATATAAACTTGTGTCGTTTTTCCATAGATTTAATTTGTTAACTTTCAATGTCATTGTTTACGATTTAAACTCAAAATACGCATCCTAGCGTAAAGTGGTTCGAAGCAAATTTGTAGATATAATTTGGTCGAAAATTTTTGTTAAATCGTCTTTCCAAAAAGTTAATTCTTTCATTTTCAATATATTTTTATAACAAGAGTTTATAATAAATTTGTAGATCATTTTTGGTTGAAAAACTTTTTTCGTTTAATTTTTTTTCGTCTTTTGTGCCGTTTTTCAATAAATTTAATTTTTTTATTTTTGATGTTATTTTTACAATTAAAAAAAAAACTACGCGCTCCATCAACAAATTATTCACAAAAAATTTGTATTTCTTTTTTAGATGAGTAACTTTTGTCTATTTCTTTTTTTCATAGCTTATGTCGTTTGTCTAAGACTTTCATTTTTTTATTTTTTATTTTGTTTTTTACAAATAAAATAAAAACTTTGTGTCTTATCAAAAATTGATTCATAATAAATTATTAGATCTTCTTCTGATGCACAATTTTTTTTTATTCATCTTTTTCCTTATCTTGCATAGTTCGACAGCAAAATGGAATATTTGATTTTTCATTATTTTTTACGCGATAAAAATTTGAATTTTCGATAGAAAATTCAAAAAGTGGTTATGATAATCTTGTAGGTCTTTCAAAAAGCAACGTTTTCCTTTTCTTAAAGTTTTTGTATCTCGTGCACTGTTTGGCTTGAAATGTTAGTTTTCGTTTTTTTATTGTATTTTTTTTTCATTTTGAAAATGCTATAACTCTAATAACTTTCATTTTATCGAAAGAAGTCATTTTATAAATTTTTCGAGTTTTCGAGTACTACGAATAGTCTGACTCAGGGGACCCCAAGACGTCGACATTTGATGGAATTAGCGAAAATTATTTTCCGCATAAAACCAATACCTTCTCATTGAGATGAGAATGTGAAAAGTTAGGGTACTTTTTAATAAAAAAAAATGTAATCAATTTTTTTTACTTTTCAATTAAAAATTTGGGCACATTCTCATCGTGCACGGCTCGCAAGTTTGAGAGCACCTACTATAGGTTTCAAAAATGTTGACCTCTCTACAAAAGTTTGAATAAGTCAGTGAAAAAAAATCGCTAAAGATCGTAACAAACTTCATTGCAAAGATAATTTTATTGCGAACAAATTCGCTATTCATGACACCATCATACATTAATTACACAAGATCACTCGTGCTCATTCCGACTGATTCCGTGTCATTCAGAATAATTTCGAGCTGTTCCATACTTTTTTTTTCAACTCACGTTTCAAACGCAATGTGGCAATTGCATTTGGATCGAACCGAAATCATTCTGGCTGTTGGCGGACAGGTTCGGAACCATTCGGCATGTACTCCGCTATAAGACGGATTCAGACAGAATGGGCGTTTTATTTTAATAAGTGGAATTATTTGCACTGAGTTTGGAATGATCCAGAATCAGTCGGAATGAGCTCGCGTTATTTGACGGATTCAGGCGAAATGGGCATTGTACTCTGATAATTGCGAAATCATTCGGAGTGAATTCGGAATAGTACGGAATCATTCAGAATGAACTCGCGTCATTAAACGGATTCAAACGGAATGAGAATTTTATTCCGATTGATGGGGAATCATTCGGACTCAGTGCTGAATGGCACGGAATCATTCGGAATGAACTCGCGTCATTTAACGAATTCAAACGTAATAAGAATTTCATTCCGATCGATACGGAATCATTCGGACTGAGTGCTGATTGGCACGGAATCATTCGGGATGAGCTCGCGTCCTGCGATGGATTCATACAAAATGAAAATTTGCGCTACGGAATCATTATGACTGTGAGCGGAACAAACGGAATCATTCAGAATGAGCTACCGTCTTGTGCCGGATTCAGACGGAATGGAAATTTTATTCAGAATCGTGCGGAATCATTCTGATTTAGGCACGGAATCATTCAGTGCGATTCGGAATGATATTTCAGACGGAATGAACACTTCTTTCAGAGTTGCGTGGACTCATTCGGAATGAACCTGAGAAACCAATTCGGGCTGGAAAAGAATCAATCGTAATCGGACGGAATCATTAGGACTGGATATAGCTTTCAACCAGAAGGTCGGAATCAGTCGGAAGCAGGTTTCGCATTCGTTCGTAATCGATCGGAATGAATCGGAGTTGTTTGGATTTAAACGAGCTCAATTTCATTCCGAAACTTCCACCAGGGCATTTTAGACAGAATTTTCTAATATTAGTTTTATATTGTATTTTAGTTTTTAAATTACCCTTTTTAGTTCGATATTCTAAAAATCCTGATCTCGGAATTTCGCAATAGGTTTTGTCTCATGGCACAATAGATTAGGCTTTGGTATACATCATTTTAGTTGAAAATCTTTTCTTTTCAATTTAACTATTTTGTTTAAATTTTTTTGGTGAAAATTAATTTTTTTAACTGAAAATTTATTTAGTAGTAGTAGTAGTATGAACGTTTATTCTTCAGCCTCTTGGCCTTAAAAAATTGTCTTGCTTACACTTTAATTTTTTTACACAATTTTCCTTAAACTAAGCCTTAAAACTAACATCCTTCCATACCTTATCTCTAGGATCGCACGCTCTCTACAAAAAAGTCCTCTGGCACTTTTTTCTGTCTTGCGTTATTATTGAACTATTCGCTAAAATATGAATAATAACAATTTTCCGCTGGCATAAATAATCAAATTGGATGTAAATCGACAGGAAGAACAAATTTTTCAACACAATTTATTCCTAAAAGTCTAAATATTCTAAAACAATATTCAATATTTTACTATTACATTTTTTTTTTATTATTTCATCAATGTCATCACACGCAGCATTTCTGTCGGAGCTCCAGCTCTATCCAAGAATCGCTACAAATTTTTTGAATGTTTAAAGTCATAATACAGCCGAAAGCTATTATGGGAATTCAGAAGTGCCACGTATGGAAGCTCGAAATAGGAGAAAAAGATCAACAAATTCCTTCATGGCACAAACAGCTAGCCATGATTGACAAGATACTATTGTCCACTCGAATGTCGACGAATAATGCAAAATAGCAATTGTAACACAAATCAGGTAATTTAGACATAGAAAATATTGAATATTCGTTTCGTATATTTAGACTTTTAGGAGAAAATTGTGTAGAAAAATTTGTTCTCCCTGTCGATTTACATCCAATTTGATTATTTATGACAGCGGAAAATTTGCTATTATTAAAATTTTAGCGAATAGTTCAATAATAATGCAAGACAGAAAAAAGTGCCAAAGGACTCTTTTGTAGAACTTTTTTTAATGAATAACTTTGATTCTTCAACTTTTTTCATATCTCGTCTTCTTTTTGCAAAAATCTTAAATTTTCATTTTTCAGAAGAAAAACAAATTCTTTCTCCTCTCCAAGACGCGGGCACAAAATAAACTCCACTGAAATATATTCACCATATTAGTACCAACTCAAAAAAAATCAAGAGAAAAAAAACCGCTGGCTTTTTTGAGAAAATTAGGTTGGAAATTTTTAAGAAAAACCGCCACCATTTTGTCAATTTTGAACTTTCTCACATTTTTCCAACGGATTTCAAAAGAGGACGAAAAATATTTTCAGAATCGGAAAGAAAAAAATTAATACCTATGATAGATAAAAAAGCATCACACTCTTAACGAAATACGTGTGAAATACGTGTCGTCTAACATCTTTTGAAAAACAACATATTACCTGTTGAAAGAATTCTGTGACTTAGCTCGCACAGCCTGCCCGATTGGAAATGAATTCGGCCTCTAAACCTTTTTTGGTGAGAAAAAAAAACTTTTTTCGTCCTGTAAAAGATTTCTGCAGGATTTTATTTCCAAGAGTTTCGTAGTTTTTGAATGTCGGACGTTGAAGTTTTCAAGTTTTCATTTATTCTGCATGAAGTTTCTTAAACGAAAAAAGATGGGAGAACAAAAATTGTGCATTCAAAAAAGATCTACAAAATTTGTTATTAATTACTTTTTGATAGGACGCGTAGTTCATTATTATAATAACTAATATCATATTTATATTTTATATTTATATTCATATTTTATATTATATTATCATAATTATTTTAAATTATTATAATAAATAACATGTATAATATAATTAGGTAATTGAATTGGAAAATTAAAAGAAAGTGAAGAAAAAAATTAAATCACCTTGAGGGGTTATGAAATAATTATTTAACACATTTTTAATAAAAAGAGCAAAAAAACAATTGTGCCAAGAAGATTCGAACGCGCGACAGCGTGTTCCTCAGCCAACTACCTTACCGCTGTACCACTGACTTCGGTTGGGAAATTTCGTGTGCCACGGTAGATACTCGTATAGCACGAAATCGTGATTTTCAAAAATTCATAAAAAAAAACTAGGGCCCAATTCCAAGAATGCCGCTATACGTGTCTAATATTTTTCGACGTTCTATCGATTTATGCTACTCTCATCTCAAAGTCAATATCGCAGAGCGGGCTTTCCCCTTGTTCGACTAATTTTTTGTGCCTAAATATACAAATACCAGTTTTAAAAATCCTGAAAAAAATTTGTTTATGTATATCCAACGGTGAGGAACGTATTGTGTATCCTATATTGAAAAGTAGGTATGAGTCGCTGATCGCTGATCTTTATTTCTTCTACTGCTCATGTTGTGTGTCAGAAACTGGCTTGGCATGAGCACGTCTAGCCTCGTAGAATTCAGTGCGAGTGCGTCCGAGCCGCGAAGATGATCGCATTTGTTTACATTATCGATGAGAAGAGTCATACTCATAAGTTACTGCGTTCGTAAAGAATTCGGCTGGGGCTCATATCTGTTTTTTGAAAAATATATTCAACTTCAAAATATTTTAATGAATTCATCTTGTGTTATTTTTAAAATTTTTTTCAAAATTTAGATAACTTTCAATCAAATTAAAAAAAGTTTACAATTTCAACAACAGGTTGTTTTATTATTATTATTATTATTATTATTGCAAAATTATGAATATTCAGAAATTCATTTTGTTTTTATTTTAGTTCCATTTGCGACAAATATGTCTTCTTTCAAATTTAAACTATTTTTGAAATCTTAAGCAATTGAAAATATGATCTCATCCTGAGCTAATTATTTTTAAAGAAAAAATTACAATTTTAATTCATATTTCGGCTCATTTCTGAATGTATCTTTTCAAAATTATATATCCGTACTTCTTTTTCGAAAATAATTTTTTATATTAGAATAATGACAAAATACAAATTATCAATATTTAGAAATTTATTTTATTTTTCTTTTATTTAAATTTTCATAGACAATTACATCCTTCTAATTTCAATTAACAATACAAAATTATGAACGATCACGAATATAGTTCGTTTCTCGAAGTCTTGGAGAACAATGTCAGGCCTCGAGTGTGCA
Source organism: Andricus grossulariae (assembly GCA_011634705.1). Classification (NCBI taxonomy): domain Eukaryota; kingdom Metazoa; phylum Arthropoda; class Insecta; order Hymenoptera; family Cynipidae; genus Andricus; species Andricus grossulariae. The sequence continues at coordinate 181,722,453 of JAABKJ010075445.1, forward strand.
ACGGAGACTGCTGTCTTGCTTATTCGAATTTTCAATAAAAATGTAGACACGCTTGGAACATTGGATTTTTCAACATAGAAAAAGATCTAACTATACATCCAAACGGGTGGATTTCTTTAGATTATTAAAACTTTTAAAATCAAGATCACTCCTTTTTTTGGGAGGAAAATAGATCCAAAAGTCAAGTCTGACATTCGAACAAGTCCAGTTTCGAATATTCGACTTGAATTTTGCATCCCTTTTTCTCACAAAAATAGGAGTAATTTTTATTGGAAAAAATGTAATATTTTAAGTAAATCTATTCGATTTAATGAACAGTTAGATTTTTTCTATATCGAAAAATCCAGTGTTGCAAGTGTCTAAATTTGTAGGTTTATTTACCACCAGAATTTTTTCCTTAAACAAATGTTTAAAAAAATAATATGGCGTATTTCGTTGAATGAATTTGTACCAGGGGAACTGATTCTGAAGATAACTGTAGAAGCATAATTGAAATATGTATGTCGAAAAAATCACGGGTTTCGAACTTTCAAACTTCAAATCATTTCTGCTAACGGAAGATATCGTTTTAAAAATCTGTAAAAAAAATCACAGAAATCTATTTTTATATGTAGAACAAGATTTTTTCTGTCCTGACCGAAAAATTAAAAAAATTATTTTTTTGGCCCACCCTACTGCACACCTCTATTTTTTTACATTTGCAATTGTTAAAATTTTATGTGTTTAAAAATAATGGGCACATTTAAATTTCCAGTTGCTTTAAAATTCTGAAATTATAAGTTTTTGCTACCAAAATCGTAAAAGTTAAATATCAGTAATTTGGTCGTTGAAAATTATATATAAATTAAGGGCCGATAAGAGTAAATTTTATAACAGGGTTAGTGTGATAAAAGAAAATTTGGAATGAAAAACAAGTTAGTAATTAACTTTTTTTGTTACAGCATAAAGACTATATCGCTCATTATTTGTGAAAGAAAGGTGGCTATCATTATTTATTGCTCGAATCAATTATTTTTAAATAAACTTAGATGCTTTTAGTAAACTCCAATTCGCAATTGTGTCAGTCTTCTTTTGATTTGATTTTTTCCTACATAAAGCACCTTTTGTTGAATTTTTTTTAGGAATGAAGAAAGGGATATTTTCCTTGAACATCAGTTATTTTTTCGAAATTCTACATTTTTTTAAGTGATTAATTATGACAGGGTAATCAAAAACGAGACTCAGGGCAAGAGGTGAATGAATATTCCCCAAATTCTATTTTCCCTAATATTTATTTTCCATAAAATCGTTTGATCGAATAGCAATTTGTTATAATTTGTATTTATTTTAATTGCCAATTTACCTGATATATAAAAACTAAAGGTTAACAACCACCGCAGGGTCCCACTGGGAGTAACTGCCATCTAAAAAATGACATCGGCTAATACCTTTTACCATACAATTCATGTCAAACTTGTTACTCGGGGGTTTTTGGGGTCGCTGATTACGAATCTGAAGTCCAAACTATTAAATTTTTATTTCAAAGATGGCGGAACCAATATGGCGGACGAAAAATGCGATACCTAGTTGAAATATTGTCCGCCATCTTGAAAATAAAAATGTAATAAATTTGACTTCAGATTCGTAATCAGCGACTCCAAGAACCCCCGAGTAACAAGTTTGACATGAATTGTGTGGTAACAGGTATTTAAGCTGGAAAGGAGATCCGCCATATTGGTTCCACCATCTTGGAAATAAAAATTTAATAGTTTAGACTTTAGGTTCGTAGTCAGCGACCCCAAAAACCCCCGACTAACAAGTTTGACATGAATTGTATGGTAAAAGGTATTTAAGCTGGAAAGGAGATCCGCCATATTGGTTCCACCATCTTGGAAATGAAAATTTAATACTTTAGACTTCAGATTCGTAATCAGCGACCCCAAAAATCCCCGATTAACAAGTTTGACATGAATTTTATGGTAAAAGGTATTTAAGCTAGAAAGTAGATCCGCCATATTGGTTTCGTCATCTTCGAAATAAAAATGTAATAGTTTTGACTTCAGATTCGTAATCAGCGACCCCGAAAACCCCTAGAATAGTAAAATAGTCAACATTCATCCAACAATTATACTTTTTTTGGGAAATTTTGACGGAAAAATTGCATTTTTTTGTGACGTGCCGTGATTCAAGCAGCCATTTTGAGGTCAGGATTGATTTTTAGTAAAAAAGGCCAGACGGCATCGAAAATGACACTTCATAACGAAGATTTTGGTGTGCTACAAAAGTTTCTTCTCTCAAAAGAAAAATGGGCAGGGGGGGGGGCTGATTTGAAAAAGAATTCCCCATATTTAAAAAAAAAAATATTGTATAAAAAAATGATATTTCGAAAAAATCCTTTTACCACACAATTTTTATTAGTATAATTAACTTTTAATGCAAATAAAATTAAGAGCGAGAAATGGAGTCAATATGAGCTTTAATTGTTCTGAATCAATATTTTGACATTTATTTGAAGGTAGCTCATCGGCTAGTACCGCAGGTAGGCCAACCCAAAAGGATTAAAAATTGAAAATATTTTTTTTTTCAATGTTAGATATACAGATTCAAAAGTTAGAAATTCAGAATCTACGGGTTTCGTCGATTTTAGATACCTAAAAATTGTCCTAAAAAATTTAAAATTAGGATAAATATAATGTATCTTGTAAAGAGAAAGAGATACGTCTAAACGGATAAAATTTTCAGATTCACCTTCAGAGTCATATGATATATAAATATTAATAATTAAATATAAGTAAAAATAGAATATGCATAAATAAATATAAATAAATAATATAAATAACCTGGGAAATAAAAAGTAATCTTATTAATTAAAACTTCACCTTTTTTGGTTCAAAATTAATTTCTTTGGTTGAAAATTCGTTTTTTTTAACATTTTTTAAAGTGAAAATTTAAATATTGTACCAACAAAAATTTTGTTGATTTCACCCAATCGTATTCTAAGTGTAGAAAAGTAATCTTATTAGTCGAAATTTTATCTTTTTGGTTCAAATTTAATTTCTTTGGTTGACAATTTCAACTTTTTTGTTGAAAATTCGTTTTTTTCAATCATTTTTCAAGGTGGAAATTTAACTATTATAGAAACAAACAAAATTAGGTTGTTTGAACCAAATTGTATTCTAAATGTAGAAAAGTAATCTTATCAATTGAAGCTTCATCTTTTTTGGTTCAAAATTAATTTCTTTGTTTGAAAATTCGTATTTTTTTAAAAACATTTTCAAGGTGGAAATTTAAATATTAAACGAACAAAAAAAATTTGGTTATTTCAACCAAATTGTATACGAAGTGTAGAAAAGTAATCTTTTTAGTTGAAATTTCATCTTTTTGGTTGAAAATTTCAACTATTTTGTTGAAAATTCGTTTTTTCAAACATTTTTAAGTGAAAATTTAACTATTAAATTTTTGGTATGTTGTCTTTTATCTAAATGTAGAAAAGTAATCTTATTAATTCAAACTTCATCTTTTTTTTCAAAATTCATTTCTTTCATTGAAAATTCGTTTTTTTTTCAACATTTTTTAAAGTGAAAATTTAAATATTATACCAATAAAAATTTTGCTGATTTAACCAAATCGTATTCTAAGTGTAGAAAAGTAATCTTATTAGTGGAAATTTTATCTTTTTGGTTCCAATTTCATTTCTTTGTTTGAAAATTGTAACTTTTTTGTTGAAAATTCGTTTTATAAAACATTTTTCAATCTGGAAGTTTAACTATTATACAACAACAAAAAATTGGTTGTTTGAACCAAATTGTATTCTAAATGTAGAAAAGTAATCTTATTAGTTGAAATTTCATCTTTTTGGTTAAAATTTCATTTCTTTGGTTGAAAATTTTTACTTTTTTGTTCAAAATTCGTTTTTTTGAACATTTTTCAAGGTGGAAATTTAACTATTATACAAACAAACAAAATTTAATTGTTTGAACCAAATTGTATTCTAAATGTAGAAAAGTAATCGTATTAATTGAAACTTCATATTTTTTGGTTCAAAATTCATTTCGTTGTTTGAACATTAAACTTTTTTGTTGAAAATTCGTTTTTTTAAACATTTTTTAAGGTGGAAATTTAACTATTATATAAACAAACAAAATTTGGTTGTTTGAAACAAATTGTATCCTAAGCGTAGAAAAGTAATCTTATTAATTAAAACTTCACCTTTTTTGGTTCAAAATTAATTTCTTTGGTTGAAAATTCGTTTTTTTTGTGTATAATGTTTTATAGAAATTGTTACTGACAATCACTCTCACGATAATTGAAACTATTTCCAGAGAAGAACAAACTTTTTTCAATAAAAATAACAATATTGTTAAATACCTACGAATCGTGATATTTGAAATTAAATAATAACAACTGTTCATTGTGAATTTTGCATAGAAACAGTTACTGTATATCTCTCTCACAAACATTCGAAGCAGTGTCAGTCTATCAAAAATTATTTTCCAGGACACAGTTTTATATTTACTTATTTCATTTCTTCACAAAATGAACAAATGTTCTATTTTAACACACATAATAAAACATATACCACTTTTTCAAATATCTACATAATTTCAAATAATTAAGGAAGAAATAAATTCCAAATTCTTGCAGAAAATTGTTTATAACATTTACTATTGTTGATGATTCATGAAAATTTTGACTAACAATCACTCTCACCATAATTTAAAGTATATTCATATGAAAACAATTTTTTTTCAACAAAAATTACACTATTTGCCTCTTTGTTAATGGAATTTCTTTATAACAATCAAAACAGACAATAATCAAACTACTTGTATTCTAGGAGTACTCTTGCATCGCTTTGAGATGATTTTCACTATATGCAAACCGTTGTTGAAGAGTAAATAATAATTTTGTGAAAAATCTCGATTTTCTGATACTTCGAGTTAACATATAATAAAGAAACAAATGAAAATGCAACAATCTCTGACGAAGGTGCTCTTGGAAATTTAGCGCACTTCAATTTAAAACAAAAATAATTGCAGATCGGGGCAAATTTGAAGGCTGTAGACCTTTTGAACGAAAAAAATACATTTCCTCTCATACCGCGGTGCATCTTACCATACTAGCGTGTGCACTTCAACATTTATATTGTTACTGCAAATATTAAATGATTTTAATTAATTTTTTTTCTCTTTCTTGAAATTATATGAATAAACTATATCTGCTCATTAAAATTGAATCACGTGATGCTTCCATAATTTAAGTTTTTTGAACCGGCCTGCATCTCATCACAATGAAAGGGTGAGTTGGTTCGGGTAATTCGATGCGCTCCCGAGTCTCCGCTCGCGCTCCGAGGAGTCTGCCTAAAAAATTTGACGGGGGTCGATTGAGCAGGCCCTGAAAATACACACTCAGCTAGTACTGAGCATCACTGATTTTTTTTTATTGTTTATTTCTTTTCGTTTATAACGTAAAGTATACACATTTAAAAAAAAACCGAATCTAGCCGGCAAAACAGACCAATATTTAGATGAGGTATGGAAAATATCAGACAAAAATATTCAACCATGCGGCTGGAAACTGGAATCCCGTTTTATAATGCTGATAAATCCCCTTAAGGGTTCGAGTTCGCAACCAACCTTTCAAATTCTTAAGGGTACGGGTCCGCATTCCAGCAAGAAAATGAGAACTCTCCAATATCGCAAAGGCTTCACCATTAGGTGCTGATAATACAATTTGTTCTTCGATTGGCACAAGTACATGCTTTCGCCTTTTCCCTCTTACTTTTAATTTTTTATCGTTAGGAAAAGTGTATCTGCTAAGTTCGAATTTTCTTTGCGAATTCTTTTTGGAAATCAGCCGAATATATCTAAGTTGTTCAATTCCACATCCAGATCCGTCAGAAGAAGGGAGCGTCGTAGGAGGAACCATGGAGCTGACAACAGGAGGACGCCTTGAAGGAGGAGATATGGACCTGACGCGAATTGGAAGCTCGGCAGAAGCAGGAGAACGCCCTGGTGAATTTATGTCATAAGAAGAAGATCCCTTTCTAGGAACACCAGGAATAGGGTCGCCATTAGGTAAGCATTCAAACTGTGAACTTAACTCTGTAACAAGGAAGAGAGGATAACATTTTTGTGAATGTACGTTGATATTTCATGAGCATCCTCATGTAGAAAGTGACCCATTTGTCCTCATTTTAATTAGGGCAATTTTAATCTTAATGAATACAAAGCTAAAAACTTCAAGGCACTTTTAGGATTTTCCATTCTTTGCCACTAGTAAAACTATATACGTATATTAAGGCCTTTCTCATGGATTTTAGGCGAGCATTAGTTTCGCCCTGATTAAAATATTTGAAAACATAGTTAGAAATATAAGTTTAACAGTTTTTGCGACCTAAAAAGGCTGCTCTTAACAGAAAATACCTTTTTTTGAGCAGAATTTTCAAACTGTGAAACTGTTTATGAAGTCAAGCTCGTATAATTTCTTGGGTGAAATTATTACGTTGGTCAAATTGTTATCTATCAAAGCCTTAATATGAATATTTAGGAAATTGTATATGTATGGTGTTTCTTTTATCTTGAGAAATCAAAATGTCTCAAGAAATACGCATGTAATGAAAAGAATGTCTGTAATAAAAAGTGTGTATTTTCGAGGGAGAAAAGCCACTTTGCACAAATTCACTTCACAATCCACCCCTTGAAAGTGGGAGGGGTCAACTTTAAATTTTCAATTGGGCACCTATATTTTTTATTGCAGATTCAGATTCTCCATAAAAAAATACGTCAGTTTTATTAAAAATTTGTTTTGATTTGCAACAGTTAACGCTGCATTTGAAAAGAATGACATTACTGACTGTTCAAGGAATGCGCTTCCAAACGAAAGATGAAAAACAAACGGTCCGTTTGATTTGCTTGGTTAGTACGGGTTGTTTTGCTTAGGTTCGTTATGTTGCTTACGCTTTGGTATCTTAGTTACGTTTATTTGGATTGGGTTCTTACTTTTTTTGATTTGGGTTGTATGTTTGTGCTGCTTACGTTCGTTTGGGCTGGTTTGATTGTGTTGCTCACGTTCGTGTGAAAATAAGTTTACAAATAAAAAAAGTGTCGGTAAGGTAGGAAGCTGGTCACGTGATCCACTCGTCACATGGCCTTCAGCAAGACAGACGCATACAAGTATACAACAGTATTTCAATTTATATTTGACTTTACCACAAGTAACTTTATTGTTAAATTACAATCCAAATGGTATTTTTAAAGTAAATATTTAAGAAAAAAATACTTTTATATATTTTCATTGCATTATTTACAATAAAATAATAATGTTTAAAGCCCGAACTTAGCACAAACGGTTAATTTTGGATAGTTCTATTCAAAACTTGAACTTCACTTTACATATTGATCCTATAGTATGACAAATTTGACTTCACCACTTTATACACTTTAGAGGTTTTCCATATTTTTCGAGATGAATACCTCTTAGAAAGAAAAAGGGAAAATCTGGAATTTACAGGGTATTTAACTCAGTTCTTGTTCGAGTCATCCTATCAACTTTACGTTGGTTCCAGGATTTGATTAAATTATTCAGATTTTCGCTATTCATTAATAGCGACTGGAAAACCTTTTGTGGCTAAAAATGCAACTACTTAGTTGAAAGTGGAACTACTTTATTAAAAATTCATTTTTTTATTGATGATTCATCATTTTAATTGAAACCCCTTTCTTTTGCTCATAAACGAACAATTTTGTTGAAATTTCCATTTTTTTTTAAATTAATTTTGTAACTGAAAATTTATCTGTTCCATGTTTGGTTGAACATTTATTTTCTTTATTTAAAAATTCATCTATTTGGTTGAAATTTTCTGTACTTCATTCAAACTTTGTCTTTTTTGGCAGAAAATTAATCTTTTTGGTTAAAAATTCATTTTTTTGCTTGAAAATTAGTTTTGTTTTTATTGCAAATTAATTTTTGTGAGTACAAATTTTACTATTACATTTTTGGTCGCAAATGTATATTTTTTGTCAGACATTTAAACTCCTTGGTTGAAAGTTCATCTGCTTGTTTGTTAATTTAACTATTTCGTTAAAAATTCATCTATTTGTTAAAAGTTTGTCTTTTTTTGGTAGAAAATTCATCTTTTGATTCGAAAATTCAATTTTTGGTTAAAAACTTATTTTTTTCGTTGAAGATTTAAAATTTTAGTTGAAAATGTATCTCTTTGGTTGAAAATTCAACTATTCTGTTGAAAATTAGTTTTTTTTTAAGTTAAATTTTCTTCACAGAAAATGCGGCTATTCCATTTTTGCTAGAAAGTTGAACCTTCTAGGATGAAAATTTACTTATTTTGAGTTGGAAATTCAATATTTGTGTGAAATTTTTTTGTTTATTGACTGAAAAATCTTTTTTGTCCGACCCCCCTTGAAAACGCGCCATTGCATGCACGTGAAGCAGGCATAATGTGGCCGCTTCTAGCCCAGTAGTTCAAAATTCATCTCTTCGCTTGAAAGCTTTACTATTTTTGTTGAAAATTCAAATATTTGGTTCAGAATTCATGTATTTTGTCGAAAATTCGTGTTTTAGTAGAAAAATAATCCTCTTGGTTCAAAATTCAACTATTTGGTAGAAAATATATGTATTTTGTTAAAAATTAGTTTAAAATTATACAAACAAAAAATCGTATTTTTTGTTTGTATTCAACTGTTTTCACTTCAAAATTAAAATATTTTTTGTTTAAATATCAACTATAACATTTTTAGCTTGAAAATTGAAGAATTTGGTGGAAAATTTAATTTAATTTAATTTAATTTAATCTTTTTGGTTAAAAATGTAAATATCTGGTTGCAAATTCAGTCCCTAATCAGCCATTGAGACAATTTGTAGCCCATCGGTGAAGAATTTGAAAAAATATTTTTAGAGAAAAAGTAAATAAATAGTGGCATTAGCAGACAATTGTGAGAAAATAGTGTCTTTAGTGTAATTTTTTTCGAAATAGTAGTAAAATATTATCATCATTCAAAAAAAGTGTAAAATAGTGTAAATAGTGTGCGAGTCCGAGGCCTGTTTGTGAAATGTAAGTTTTTAATTTTTTTCACATGAGCAACACTTGTTTTTAAACATTGTTTTTAATATTGAAAATTATAACAGCAAACTAAAGTCATATAGTTTATTGTACAAATATTTCAAGTTTGGTGTTATTTGCTCAGGTGCAATTTCGGGAAGTCTGCGAAGAAGATAAGTACACTTATCATCAATGATAATAGAGACATATCAAATTTGCGATTATTTGCATTGATAAAAACAGTTGAAAATATTTACTTTAGCTAATTAAGTATTTTATTCTTTAAAATTTCTCAATTTCGACGTTATCAAAAACGAATCAGTCATATCTCATAATGCCATGTATGTATAAAGCACCTTTATAGTGTACAGTTTTAATACATCGAGCCTATCTAAAACAAGAGACAAAATATTGAACTGTAAGTATTTTCACATGGTAACAGTGATATGAAGCTTAACATATGTAAATTGAATAGTAATGTGCACAATAGTTTATTATTATCAGAATAAAATTTACGACTTCGTAAATAGTACAACGCTTTCAACAAGAAACAGCACAGAGCGGGATATATCGTAGGAAAAAGAACAGTGGAATCACGGTAATAATTTTATCACTGATAGTAATATATCTCAATAACTTTCGCTACAGATTGTCTATATTAACTTCAAAAATCACAATTATAAAATCAATTAACAAATATTTTACAATTTTATTCAGATACAAGTCGAGAATCTATTGACGCTGATTTGAGTACACTGTTAGAAAAATCTGTACTATATTTAGTATACATGTAATGGAAGCAAGAATGCACAACATGAAATTAAATTAATTGTAAAGATTAAAAACAGTTCAATTTTGAAGATGTATGAATGAAAATTTCTTGAATTGTAGGATACTAAAGGGCAAAAGTCAAGTTTTCAAGTCAAAATATACGAATATATATGAAACTTCGAATGTGTGTTTGAAAAATTACCGAACTTTTATATGAAAATGCCAGAACTTGCATAAATTTCAATTTTGTATTTCTAAATTGAAATTTTTTTAATTCTCATGGTTCACAATTTGTTATTTCACAATTTTAACGAGGAAGAATTCAAATCTCTTGAATTTTGAAAATACATTAAAATATGTGCAAATTTGGACGTTTTTACTGACTTTGAAGATCAAAAATCAAGGTTTTTCTATTCTCAATATTTTAAATTAATGAAATTCCAATTTTCAATCATCACTTTTAAAGATTTGAAATTCAAATTTCTACAATTTTGAAAAATTACAATTATAAATTTTTTATTTTAAGAACGTGGAATTGTAAATTTTTCAATTTTTAAGATTTGTATTAGAAAAAAAATGTTTTTTTTTTTCATACCAAATATATCTTTTTTGTTTGAAAGTTCAGTTTTTAAACGAAAGAATTGAATTTCACCGTGAGAGATAAATTTTCAAAAATCTATAAAGCTGACATGAATTATTCCTTTAATTTCATTCTAAATTTTAAAAGTCAACAGTTCCAAATTTGAAAGGTTTACAATTTAGTTTTCTATAACTTTGAAACGTTAAAATGGGAAGCTTTTTGAATTTTGAAGACGCACAAATAGAAATTCTTGAACTATATCGATTTTGAGAATCAAAAGTCAAGTTCTCAATTCTAGATTTTCTCAACTGAAGAAATTGAGAAAGCCAATCGTCAAAATTAAAAAGAAACTCGATTCTAAAGGCGGATAAATGAAATTCATCAAATTTGTATAATTTTGAAGCTAAAAAGTAGTCTTCTATTCAATATATTTCAAAGCAAAGGACTTTTATATGTCAATCATCAAAATTACAAAATTTTTATTGCGAACCTAAAAACTTAAATAATTTTTCATTGTCATTTTTCAAACTTAAAAATATTCAATTTTAAATTTTTTCCATTCAAATTTCTACACTTTCAAGTAGCTTCAATTGAAACTTTTCAAACTTTAAAGATGTGTGGAAAAAAATTATTAAATTTCGATGATTTTGAAAAAAAAAGTCAAGGTTTTATTTCTAGATCTTTCAATTGAAGAAATTTCGAAAGCAAATCATCAAATGTATAAAATGTATGATTTCAATAAATAATTCTGAAACAATTTTTCATATAAAAAAATAAAAACACTACAATTTTGAAGAAGTAAATATTTTATTTGGTGTTTTTGAAGCTTAAAAGTAAATTGTTTAATCCAGAATCTTCCATATTTAATCAATTACGTATGTAAGGTAGACTGGAAAAGAGGTTCTAGATATGATCAATCAGTCTTCTGTGACCAGTAGCTGACAACTATTTTTTGAAGGGCCATCTGGAAAAGGGGTTCGAGATATGACCAAACAGTCTTCTGTGAACAGTACCTAACGCCTATTTTTTTAGGACGATCTGGAAAAGGGGTATGATACTTGACCAATCACTCTTCTGTGATCAATCACTTTTGTGTGACCAATCACTCTTCTGTGTCCAATCACTCTACTGTGACTAGTCACTAAAACATTTTTTCAAGGATGATCCGGAAAAGGGGTTCGATATATGACCAAACAGTCTTCTGTGACCAGTCACTAACACGTATATTTTTGAGGCGGTCTGAAAATGGGGTTGATATTTGACCAATCACTCTTCTGTGATAATTACTCTTGTGTGGCCAATCACTCTCCTGTGTCCAATCACTTTCCTGTGACGACTCACTGAAACATGTTTTTTAGGAAGATCTGAAACATGAATTCAAGATATGATCAATCGGTCTTCTCTGTCCAGTCAATGACAGGCATTTTTAAAAGTTCAATCTGAAAAAGGGTAAGGGGAAAAAAGTTTTGAGATATGACAAGTCACTCTTTTGTGACCAGTCACTGACACCTTTTTTAAGGGCATTCTAGAGAAGGGGTTTGAGATATGACCAATCGGTCTTCTGTGACCAGTCACTTATACGTCTTTTTTTAAATTGTGAACTGGAAAAGGAGTTTGATATATGACCAATCAATCTTCTGTGACCAGCAAGAGACACCTTTTTTTTAAGGGTGATCTGGAAAAGGGGTTCGATATATGACCAATCAGTCTTCCGTGACTAGTAATTGACACCTATTTTTTTAAGGATTATCTGGAAAAGGGGTTTGATATTTGACCAATCACTCTTCTGTAATCAATCACTCTTATGTGACGAATCACTCTTCTGTGCCTAATCACTCTACTGTGACCACTCACTAAAACGTGTTTTTCAAGAAAGATCTGAAACATGGGTTCGAGATACGATCAATCGGTCTTCTCTGAACAGTCACGGACAGGAATTCTTAGAATTCAACCTGAAAAAGGGTGGAGAATAAAGGTGAAAAAAGGTTTCGAGATATGACCAATCACTCTTTTGTGACCAGTCACTGAAATCTTTCTTAAGGGCATTCTGGAAAAGGGGTTCGATATATGACAAAAAGTCTTCTGTGACCAGTCACTAACACCTATTTCTTTTTATGACGATCTAGAAAAGGGGTTTGATATTTGACCAATCACTCTTCCAGTCCCGGACAAGAATTTTTGAAGTTCAGCCTGAAAAAGGGTCGAGGATAAGGGGGGAAAACGGTTTTGAGATATGACCAATCACTCTTTTGTGACCAGTCACTAACACCTATTTTTTAAGAGCGATCTGAAGCAAATGAGTAGGTGTACTCTGGTAGTGTACTGACAAATAGTTTATAAGAAATACACAATAAAAAGAGTTCACGGGATGAAAAACGCAGGAAATGAAAGACCTTCGCTTGGGTGATTGCTAGAGAGATTGATCGGCGCACTGACTCGGAGCCATGCTGTGAAACAAACGTGTTGTTTCAATAAGCAGCATCGAAATTCTAGATTAATCACCTAATGCGAATCGCAAAAATATACGATTCAGGTCAAACGGTGAAGCCATTTAGTCTGATTTTTTTATGAATACTTTGAAGAGTATAAGGACAACGGATAGAGGCCGCTTTTTCCGAGAAACAAATATGTTTTTCATGTGAAAATGAAAAGAAAGAAATTGGCCTCAATAGCATAATTGTAGTAAAGTGTTCTACTATTCAGCGAAGCAGGAAGCAGAAAAGAAAATTTCACAACTCGAATTATCCTTTGGGCGACACTAGCCAAATGAAGGGATAGATAGTCACAAGATTGGGCGGTTGTAGGTGTTTTGAGGGTAGATAATATCGTGAAATGCAGATTGTGAGTAAAATAAAACTGTAAACAATATAATATATTTTATACTAAATTCGCCTCGCACTTACGCATACACCATTCACGCTGTATTAGTGTTTTAAAACTCAATTCTTAAAGATATATTAAAATATCAAATTCAATCGCGCATCTACTTTTCCTGTTGCGAAAATTTATAAGAAGTGTATTTGTTGCAATAAATGGGAAATGTTACTTTTTTCACGAAATCACCTTCTTTTAGCTCATTTGACTGTATTGTATGTACATGAAAAATATTATTTTTACGGAAAAAGTATCTTTCACCAAAATTCTTCATACTCCTTAGAGTATTTGTACACAAAATCAGACAAAATGGCTTCATCGTTGGGTCTGAATCCTATATTAGCGATGTATACTCGATTTCCAGGGTCCTTGAATTATCATGGTTGAGGCTCTGGGTATGGGCCAAACCCTCACTAGAACATTTTGGCCCGCGGAGCCTCTGCAAGTTAGGATTTCCGATCCCTACATCAGTTATGTAATAGACAAGTTGCAGAAACTGAAAGAATGTAGTGATAGAAAAAAAGATCTAAAAACTTGGCGAGAACTTAATGAATTTCTATTTTCCAAGCTTGTTTTGAAGCTTCAAAATTTTTAGTGTTGTAATTAATATTGTCTTTGTTGCGGCTTTTTCTGAAATTTTTTTCCAAGTTTCGCTTAGAGTGTTTTGACAATAAGTAAAGTTCAACAAGCATGATTGATTGGACAATCTATTATTGCTTATACCTATCTTCTTTTAGACAATTGCGAGGAAATTGAATTTTCTTTGGAAATGCTTTTACTTTCCTTTGGCTTTTTAGTTATGAATAAGTGATAAATAAACGACCGTAGAACAAAACCAACGGTTGATCATGAGATCGAAAGACGAATGCATCAACTGAACACAAAGATGGGCTGAGCAAGACAGTACGAGTCCCGCATTCAGTGTGTCATTGACTACATAACATCTGGCAGATCTTTGAATATTCAAGGTAATTAAATTAATCGAAAAAATATTCATGTTTCTTATATTTTTAAAAATTGGCGGGTGTTCAACATTTATTTTTGAAAAAGTTTAAAAATTTGTTTGTCTCACCTTAGCCGCATTGTCCTAAAGAAGAATTGTGAGTGACACTTGAGGTTTTCAATTGGAATAATCGTTTGAATGATTCTCAAATTCGGCAAAATTTGCCGAAATCCGCATTCTCTTTTTTAGTGTGAAATTGTACTGCAACTTACAATTAAACATTAGGTATAGATGTAGGTAACAATTGAAAGTAATATAATTCCTAAAGCGTTCGTTAACAAACTATTTTTAGTTGATATTTATATTCAATAAATGAACTTCGCTCTATATTCGGCCATATTAAAGGATAATTTTTGAGTCCATAAAAGTAAAAAAATGAATATTTTTCTTTTTAAAAATTAGAAAATCTTCAAAACCTTTGCAAGACTTGAGAATGACGTCAGCAGCATTTTTTTCATTTAAAGTCATCATTCAAATAAAAATATCTCACAAGGACAAGCTTAAGGAATACGCAATTAATGAGATAAGAAGATATACCATGAACTGTCATGAAGAACGAGAATAATTAGGTACACTCTTAATTGAATTCTTCATTAATAGGAGAATACATTTTTTTTTGTGTCAGAAAACATGAGAATCCTTTCTAGATTCTATCGTTATTTAGGTTTGTAGAAATGCTTTTAAATCGTTAAAAATACTGTTTACAACTCTTTAGATAGATTCTTGTATCTTGATCCTGACTTTTACTTTTTGCTTCTGATCGACTTCAGTTTCCTTTCTCTTTCTCTTTCATTCTACTCAAATCGTGCCGTTTTTCACATTTTTGCTTTCATTCTGTCATATTCTTTCCTTTAGCTCCCTCCAATAAATTCATCCACTTTTGGTTCAGTTCATTCTTCCTTAATTTCTTTACGATATGCTTTTCCATCTTCCCTGATCTAAAATTCACCTCCTAAATCCGTCCCATACATGCTCTGGCTGTTTTTTTTTAGACTTTCTCTATCCTTAAATATTATCTTAATACTCTGCTATTCACTGAAAAAAAAACTGGAAACCTCTCTTCTACTGTATCATTTACGTTTTTCGCTAACTTCCCTCCATTTCCCTCCAATAGCTACCCCTCAAATTGCCATTCCTTCTTTTCGGCTCCAATATTTATTTTTTGTGCTTCGGGCTTCTTTTTTTTACCCTAACCCAATCTTTTCTTGAGTTTATCTCTAGTCTATCTCGCGTCGAGCTGCCTGCGTGCAGCCACCGACTTGATCAGTCAGTCGCTTACGGAATTCAGCAAGGAGTAGCAGCATGCGCTCTGATCTCCGCCACGAATAAAGTACGCAATATTACAACCAAAGTTCAGTGCATTTTTTTTCTGTCTGTCGATAGATAGGCGTCACCTTTTCATCACCGTTGCCGTCGGAAGATCATAAACATATCGCGAGTAATTACAAATCAACCGTCATCGTGAGTACCGTCGTAGATATCATCGGATTATTTTCTTTTATCGCGTACTGTCAGTGATCACCGAAATTGTGCCGTGGTGCTTAAGTAATAATTAAAATTCCGTGTCGGTAAATTGGAGCTTTCGTTTCTTGCGCAAGTGGTCAGGCACCAGCCAACGTCCTTTGCGCTTGAACTCGTGTTCCGCGTAAAAGAACATCATAATTAAAATCCCGCGTCAATAAATTATAATACTCGTCTCGTTCGCAAGTGGTCAGTCACCGGCCAACGTCCTTTGTGCTCGAACTCGCGTTCCGCGTAAAAAAACGTCATAATTAAAATCCCGCGTCGGTAAATTTGAATTCTCGTTTCGTGCGCAAGTGGTCAGGCACCGGCCAACGTTCTTTGCGCTCGAACTCGCGTTCCGCGTGGAAAAGATAAAAATTACTATCTCGGGTCGATTGGATAAACTCCGTTTCGTGCGCAAGTGGTCAGGCACCGGCCAACGTCCTTTGCGCTCGGACTCGCGTTTCGCATGAAAAAAAAATATATATAATAAAAGTTTCGTGCGCAGGCGGTCAGGCGTATGCCAACGTCCCTTGTGCTCAAACTCACGCTTTGCGTTTTAATTAAAAAAATATATATAATAATATAAATTCCGTTCGTGCGCAGGTGATCAGGCTCTGGCCAACGTCCCTTGCGCTCGAGCTCGTATTCCGCGACAACTAAATTAAAAATAAAAGAGTTTCGGGTCGTAATGATGTTTTAGGTTCTCATCCGCCAAAACATCGTGGCGTGACGTCACATTAGATTGACGTTTCCTTTCTCACCTCCAAGTAACGTTCTAAACTTCGCATTTGCCGAGGGGTGGCAAAAAGCGCAAGCGCGCTTGCAAGGACGCCCGACATCGTCAACGGGAGACGGCGGAGGTCGAATTTCCGGACATCCTGGAACTTCAGGCCGTTCCTGCATTACCGGAATTCCGGGCACCCCTAGCGGTTTCCGCACTTTTGGCGGTTCCGCCAAATTTTGTAGCTCTGGTAACGGCACCCGAGATACCGGCACCCGAACTACCGGCACCCTCTCCTCCGTTCGAGTGGGTGCTCCTCGAAGCCTTGCTAGGAGAACCGGGTACTTCTGATCCACGGCCAAGACCACAACCACGCGTAGCTTCTTCTCCTCGGGCCCTGCGACTCCAAATTATCCGTGGCTCCGGGGCTCTAGTCAATGATCCTCTAGGACTAACTAATTCTGAAAAAAGAAAGTAGAAGCTGAAAACTAGTTATTGTATCAATTATACAATTATTTTAATAAATAATAGTTTTTACTCTACAAAAAATATCAGGTTCGGTATATAAAGTTGATAATCTTTTAATGAAATATTTACATCTCAAATTAAATTTTTCTTCTATGTCAATTGATCTGCCTATGAAACCTAATAAGTTAACAAATTGTTTATAACTTTTCACGTTGTTTATAAGTTTTTGAACCACGACAATTTTCCGTTACTGATACCATTCAAATTAAAAATCACAACTTTTTTTGAACAAAATAATTTTTCTATAACAAACTGATATACATAATGAATATATATGTTTTTCGGTAAATAATTTAATACATTTTGTTCAGGCCTATACCGTTTTTTGATATTATTTTTTTTTAATTTCCAACATGTTGCGACTAGGTATCGAGACCTTATCATGACATTATAAATTAATATGGAAAAGAAAAACCACTGAAGGTTATATGAAGTTTGCCGCTAAATCATATAACTGTATATATTATTTTTTTTCTACAATGTGGAAAAAGATTTTTATTGAAACCATTTCTGTATTAAAAAGTGATCATTTTTGATGTATCAAAAAAGTATAAGTACTTACAGAGACTGTGAATAACAATCAAGCTAGACATAACTTTAAACCTCAATTATAATAAAAGGTCCAAATTTAGTATAAATATTTTATTATTATTTTTAACTGAATCTGAATCTTTGAACTGTTCAATTTATAAAAGCTAAAAAAGTTATTTTGCAGTATAAATGGATTCAATTATATATTTTTTTTTATCGAAGCGTGTTATTACCTTTCATGTTACACGTTCAAATTATTAAGCTTTCAAATGAAATTTGTTTTTCAATTTGAAAAGTTTATAGTAACAGAGTTCTTAAATTTGATTGAACGTGCTAAAGATACCGAGAAATTGAGTATTATCAGTTTGTTTTTTAAGTTATAAAAATGGAATTTTCCTGAGATTCTTGAGAAAGTTGAACAAGATTTTCGAAGATTTCAGATGTACTAAAAAAAAATCTAGAAAATTTGAAAGAAATTTATTTTTTTCATTACAGGATTTTACAAAATATTAGGAAAAGCTCGAGTTCGCTTATGAGATATTTAGGATATTAGGATGTCTCAAAACTTAACAAAATCTTTCAGAATTAAAAAATTGCTTTGAAATCTCACAGATTTTTTCCACATTTTTATAAACCTTCTGAAATCTGTTGACACTTCCTTGAAAAAACAATTTTTCCAATATATCTTTTCAAATTTAATATTATTTCGAAGTCTTTTCAAAACTTGTGCACCTTCAAAATCTCTTTTAAAATAATGCAGTTTCTTCTGAAATTTCAAACTTTTTACCAACTTTTTACTTAGTAAACTAATGAATAATGCAAATTAACAAACTTAGTTGTTTAAATAATTTATTATTGTTTATAATTATCTTCTCTTAGATAAGCGCTAAAACGTTGTAGTTTTTTCTGAAATCTCAAACTTTTGTCCACGTTTCACTAATAATAATAATAATTCACGTAATTTAGCAAATATGCTTATTTAAACAGTTGATCATTGTTAATAACTATCTTTTCTTAGAGTAATGCTGAAAAGGTGTTTTTTTTTCTGAAATCTTTGGTTTTGCTCTGACTTTTTAATTATGAGCAAATAATAACTGAACAACAACAAGAATCATTTTTTAAATAGTATTGTATTGTTTTAAGTGAATTATGTTCGCCATTTTCTCAATGTTTACCAAATATTAATTTAAACAAATTTGAAGCATATTTCAAATATCTGTTTTAATCCACAAAAATATATTAACAAAAAAGAAAGAGATTGTTTAAAATATGATTCACTCTGGTGTTTATTTATTATTTGTTCATAACTAAAAAGGTGAAGAAAAGTTAAACATTTCAGAAAAAACCGCAACTTTCTAACACTTATCTAAAATAAGATAGTTATGAAGAGTGATAAATTGTTTAAACAATTATTTTTCTTATATTGCATTAATTATCACTTCACTAAGTGAAAAGTGGACAGAAAGTAACAAATTTCGGAAAAAACTGCACCTATCTAGTATTAATATAGAAGAAGATAGTTATAAATAATAATAATTTGTTCAAACAATTATTTTTGCTAATTTTAATTAAATATTAACTCACTTCAAGTTAAAAGTGAAAAATTGGAAAATTTAAGAAAAAGCCGCATTTTCTAGCATTATTCACAGAGAATATTATTAAAAATAATATAAAACTGTTCAAACAATTATTTTCGTTGAAATTAATTAACGTTTAACTTACTTCAATTGAAAATTGGAAAATTTTGTGAAAAAACCGCGACTTTCTATCTCTAATTTAGGAGGAAATTACTAAAAACAATAATAAATTGTTTAAACAATGTTTATGCATATTTAATTAACAGTGTGAAGTATTATTTTACGTATTATAAACAATTTGAATTTGTAAAAATTGCAAAAAAAATCATAATTAGCGCCACAAACTTGCAAAAGACAGTTTTTCACTTATGGGATTTTTTGGGACATTATAAAACAGACTTATGGGGGTGATATTTGAAAATTAATATTTTATTCGTATTCTATGGATAATTTTCAAAAGAATTATTGAGTTTCAACTCGATTCAGCTAATATTGACGATTCTGAATAAAATTTATAAAGAAGTCTTTTTTTCTTATGAGAAATACGAGTTAAACTTCATGGGGCTTAAGCGACCTCTGAATATCACCAAAAATTGAATAATTAAATTTTTAGTAAAAAAATTAGTGTTCAATCTAAGAGATAAATTTTTATCTCAAATCATGAAATATTCAGTTTAAAAAAACAAAATAATTTTGAACCAAAAAAGAAAGAAATTTTCCACAAAATAGTTAAATTTTCGGCAAAAAAATTCCTTTTCATCCAAAGAAAAAAAAGTTTTCAATCAAATAGCTCATATTTCAACTAAAGAAATGAATTTTTAATTAAAATTATGAATCTTCAACCAAAAAAATTGATTTTCAGAAAAAGAGTTTAACTTTCAACCAAGTGATTTCATTTCCAACCGAAAAGATGAATTTTCAACTAAAATTATAAATACTTAAATGGAATACTTGAATTTTTAACGGAAAGGAAAATTGTATAACAAGAAGATTAACTTGCGAAGAAAAAGATAATTTTCTACGAAAACATTGATTTTTTAACAAGATATGTGGATTTTCAACGGAATATTTGAATTTAAAATTAAAAATGACAAAATGTCATCCAAATTGTTGACTTTTACACCAAAAAGATGAATTTTCAACCATAAAGATTAATTTTCTACAAAACGGGGAATTTTTCACAAAGTACATAAAGTTTTAAACAACTAGTTTAATTTCTAAATGAAAAATATCAATTTTCAACCAAATAGTTGAATTTTCATTAAAAACAAAAAATTTTCAACGAAAAATAGAATGGTTAAATTTTCTGTTAAAAAATCTAATTCTTGACCAGAAAAAACGGATTTTCAGTAAAATAGTTAAATTTTCTACTAAAAAATATCAATATCCAGCAAAAAATGGAATAGTTCAACTTTTAGCTGGAAAAATTAATTTTTAACAAAAAAAAAACGATTTTTCAGAAAATATTTCAATTTTCAACCAAAAAGATTAGTTTTCAACTAAAACAATGAATCTTCAACTGAAATAGTTGAATTTTCAACAACAAAAAATTAATTTTTACTTAAAAAGATAAATTGTCAATCAAAACTTAAGTTTCAAGTTCAAAAAATTAATTTTCAACAAACAGAAGAATTTTCAAATAAAGTTATTATATATTCAATTGGAATGAGTTAATTTTTCAGTTAAGAATATTACTTCCCACAAAAAAAACTAAAATTGTAAATCTTTAACTAGAATAGTTGAATTTTAAGCAAGAAAAATTAATTTTCAACTAAAATGATGAATTTTCGACCAAGAAAATGAATTTTCAACCAAAAAGATTCATTTTTACCAAAAAAGATGAATTTTCCACTGAAAAATATCAATTTCCAGCAAAAAATGGAATGGTTAGACTTTTACTTGAAAAAATTAATTTTCAAACAAAAAAAATTTAAAAAAAAACGGATTTTCTAGAAAATAGTTCAATTTTCAACCTAACTGATGAATCTTCAAGATCGCCCACGCAATCATGCGCTATGGTGGAAGTGGATGAATTGGAATTGAAACAGCGCTTAGAAGACATGATGTGTACGAGTAGAAAGTTGATCTTTTTTTTTTTGAGCAACAGTATTCTAGCGTAGCACTTTTCTCCTAAATAAATCAGTGAGATTACAAAGTAACTCATGACGTGAACGAATGCGTAAAACCCAAGAACACAAAAGAAACGTATATACAAAGCAAATGCCTAAACACCTGCAAAATGGTATCATTAATCAACGAGTAATATGTTACCAGTGTGACTATTCTATCATAAATACTTCACTGCACTGCGTACGCGGAGAGAACGAAGAGATTACAGTACACTTACGGTATCTGCCACCAAACTGGGTTGTAGGTGTGTATAATTCCAAGAATTCGGCACTTGGAGAGTACACCCACTCTACTCCTCGTTGAACTCGCACGTTTGTTCATGCCCAGGCTAGCGCAAAAACTCACAGTCGCATAAGTAGGAGACACAAAAATGTGTGCGTTAAAGTACACGGAAAAAAATTTAGGACAGCTGTTGCATTCGGTGTAGTAGGGCAACACAACCACGATTTTAACGCGACAGTAGCGCCATTTTCGTGCAGCGGCGGCCTTAAAATGTGTTACAACGTTTCTCCCTTATATCTGGGAACACTGCTGTCCCAAACGAGAGAACGCAAACGTGCTACAGTAGTCGATTCGACTTCTACATTTCTATGCTCGGAATGAAGAAAAGAAACCCTATTAAATTCGAAAGTTTTCACGATAATCGGAGTCTTCCTATATATCTATAGTTATATATAAGTAAATTTAGGCGAGGCCGTGCACGTGTGTCAACCGCGTCTCCAGAAAATAACGCAACCATCTTAATTAGTTCTGGGTCCGTTGTTGTCCCAACATTTTGGCACGTCGTTCGCCCCTCTGTCGGACCGCAGCGTTCTCGAAATAAAAGAGTATGTCATTCAATAATGATTGCCATTTTCAAAAAGCTGAGAATATTAAAAGATGACATTTTCAGTTAATAAAAATATTTTCAAATCAATTCATTATAGCTTAAAAAATTAGAGGATCCGAAATAGTTTAACCATGTTCTATTTCGATGTTAGTCACCAATGGTACCTACACTGAGAAAAAATCTTAAATGACAGAAAATTGACTTGATCCAAAGAAATTGAAAGAAACGGTTTTATCTAAACCAAAAGTATGAAATTATCATTACAAATTATTAATTATTTACTCAGTGAAATATTAAATAAGTGAAGGAACGTTGCTATTGGTTGAAAGAAAAAATATATTTGTAGGTAAAAATTAGGTAGTTGATATAGTCAAATATTATTTTAATTCAAGAAGATATTTCCTTCAAACAAATTAAAGTCCATCGTCTGAAGTAGAAGTATTAAAAATTCCATTTTTCGTCTGTTTGCCTTGAAAATTCAAAATTTTTATTTAATTTTTATGGACTGAAAAAACTTGCTGGATTTGAAATTCAACTCATTTGTTGAAAATTGCTCTTTCTGATTTAAAAATTATTTCGTTTTGGTTGAGTGAGCCGTTTTGTTGAAAATTTATGTTTTTTCATTGAATCAATCTTGTTTTGATTGAAAAGTAAAGTATTTTTTGGTCGCAATATCAACCTGAACTTTTTTTTATTAAGAATTGATTTTTGGGTTGATGATTCATTTTATTTTCCGAATATTCAATTACCTTGCTGAACATTTGTTTTTTCAAATTGAAAAATTTTTTTTTTCACTGGAAAGTTCGCCATTTCATTTCTTGTTAACAGTTGATCTTTTTTAATCAAAATTTTAACCTTTTCGTTACAAATTCACATATTTTGTAGAAAATTCGTCTTTTCGGTCAAAAATTATTTTTTGTATTACCTCTTGTAAAATTCTGAATGACTATTATCACTAAACGTTAAAACAGTAAAGTGAAAAATTGACCAAGAAAATTCAGGGAATTTCTAAATTAGAATTTTGCGTCAACCCTAGGTCGGAATGTGAAAATCCATTTCAGTTCTCCTGCCTGCGATTTCAATTGACAAAATAAGATTAAGTAAACCTCACTTTTGATGATAAAAATATGCCGGAACAGAAAAATATACCGAAAGAGAAAATTAAAATCCGAGAAAATATTTCGCAATATAATACACAAATAACATTTAATCCTCTGTTTTCGGTTTTGCGGATTCGAGTTTAGAACTGGATTGTTTACCTAACAGTAAATCATTTGAAATTCGAAGATACACTTTTGCAAACGGTAAACAAATTCTATTGAAAGGAAGAGGTCTTCATGAGTCCATACCAACCGAAGTAAAAATAGTGTAATCAACATCCAATGGTGACATCTTTGCTATATTCGGGACTGAAGGTTATTTTCGTGGAATATATACACAGAAGAAGACCAGGATTGTCCATTAGGCTCGCGTTCCCCAATCTCAAAGAATTTTAGAATAGTAAATGTAAACAACATTTCAGGCTATTAATCCTTAAAACATCGTGCTAACGAGGTTTCGCATAAGGGAGACCAACCTACAGTAGATGATGATCCTACAGTAGATAATCCTTGGATATAAGCACAAATATAAGTAAAATATTCATTTATAATTTTAATATATCAATACGCATCGTGTCTCAACTATTAATCACAATTGTTTAATTATTCAAGATTAACACCTGTTTCTATACAAACATATCGTACAAAACGTATAATGATCATGTTTTTCCTACACAAAATAATTTCTACACATAATTTAATACTGTTATATTTTTGAAATAATTATAATATAACAATAAGCACATTGTTTCTCAATTCCTTGAATAATCTGAATTTCAACATTTCATGAAAATTCAAGAATTCCTAGAATATCCTGAATTCCGCAAATATTCGGAAATTCATAAATGTCCTGAAGTCCTCGAATAAACTGAATTGCCTGAACTCTCTGAATTCTTGAAAAATTTTCGATTTACTTGAATTTTCTGAATTCCTTGAACTTCCTAAATGCTTTGAAATCCCTTAAGAAAATTCTAAATCGAAGAAATTCGTTGAATCTTTGTATTACTAGGGTACTACAAATTCTTCAAATTCCTTGAATTTTCTTAGGTTTCTCAATTCCTTGAATAATCTGAATTTCAACATTTCATGAAAATTCAAGAATTCCTAGAATATCCTGAATTCCGTAAATATTCGGAAATTCATAAATGTCCTGAAGTCCTCGAATAAACTGAATTGCCTGAATTCTCTGAATTCTTGAAAAATTTTCGTTTTACCTGAATTTTCTGAATTCCTAGAACTTCTTAAATGCTTTGAAATTCCTTAAAAAAATTCTCAATAGAAAAAATTCGTTGAATCTTTGTATTCCTAGGGTATTACAAATTCTTTAAATTGCTTGAATTTTTTCAGGTTTCTCAATTTCTTGAATACTCTGCATTTCCACATTTCCTGAAAATTCGCGAATTTCTGGCACATCCTGAATTGCTTGAATATTCGAAATTTCATAAATGTCCTGAAGTCCTTGAATAAACTGAATTCCGTCAATTCTCTGAATTCCCGAAAAATCTCTGTTTTTCTTGAATTTTCTGAATTCCTTGAACTTCTTAAATGCTTTGAAATTCCTTAGGAAAATTCTCAATTGAAGACATTCGTTAAATTCCTGTATTCTTAAAGTATTACAAATTCTTTAAATTCCTGGAATTTTCTTAGGTTCATCAATTCATTGAATATTCTGCATTTCCACGTTTCCTAAAAATTTACGAATTCCACGAAGATCC
Source organism: Andricus grossulariae (assembly GCA_011634705.1). Taxonomy (NCBI): domain Eukaryota; kingdom Metazoa; phylum Arthropoda; class Insecta; order Hymenoptera; family Cynipidae; genus Andricus; species Andricus grossulariae. Next base: position 181,747,355 of record JAABKJ010075445.1, read on the forward strand.
TGAATTGCTTAAGTATTCAGAATTTCACAAATGTCCTGAAGTCCTTGAATAAACTAAACTCCCTTAATTCTCTGAATTCCTGGAAAATCTCTGATTTTCTTGAATTTTCTGAATCTCTTGAGCATCTTAAATGCTTTCAAATTCCTTCAGAAAATTCTTAATTAATGAAATTCATTGAATCCCTGTATTCCTGAAGTATTACAAATTCTTTAAATTCCTTGAATCTTCTTAGGTTTCTCAATTCCTTGAATGTTCCTCATTTCCAAATTTGCCCAAAATTTCCAAAGTTCCAGAGTATCTCGAATTTCTTAAATATTCGGAACTTCGTGAATAACCTGTAGTTTATGAATATTCAGAAATTCCTGAATTCCTGAAAAATCTCTGATTTTCTTGAATTTTCTGAATTGCTTGAACTTCTTAAATGCTTTGAAATTCCTCACGAATCCGAACCGGCGATTCCAAATTCGAAGATACACTTTTCCTCGCGAGCTACCAATTCAAGTTCGAGGAAGATATAATGTCCTTGAGCCCATATCAACCGAAGCACAGACTGTATTGTCAACCTCTAATAGTGACGTCTTTGCAATAGTGATGGAAAGTTGTAGATTCCTTCGTGGAATATATGCACTGATAAATGGCTATCAAAGGCGGGCAAAAATAAATATGGAAAGCAGCGATGTTGAACAGATGACCACGCAAGAAATCGAGGAAACTCCCGTAGGCAAGGATCGCCCAATCATACTAAATTTTCATGCAATAATGGTAGATGACTTTCATCCACAAGATTAATTTCTTTTTTTTTATTGGTAATATTACGTAATAAAAGTAGTATTAATGGAGTAGTATTAGTAAAAGTTGAAAAGTCACAAAATAAGCGAAATATCTGTAAAACAATATGTAGATTAAATGTATATGGTACAATTTATTCATCAATAGAGTGATATTTTCCATACGGGCCATTTTGTAAGTAAGTTTTGAATACTTGGAAATACAATTTTAAAGCTTTTTGAAAATTTCAAAAGAATATAAAAATTATTTATTATATATGCGTGCAGTTCAAAATTTAAAAATGTCTTAAAACTGAAAAGTAACATGTTGGGTAGGTGTTCCAATCCACAAGATTTTTTGATTCTTAAAGGAATTTGAAATTTTAGGAAAGTTAAATTTGCGGGAATTTATCTATTTCGGTTATTATATACAGAAAAGACAAAATTTTAAAAAAATACATGAATTCTCAAGAAAAAAAAAATTTAACAAAAAATGGAATAGTTGAATTTAAAAAAAAAAAACAAAAGAATGTTGAACAAATTACAGTCAAATTCAACCATCAATGAACAATTTTCAACAAATTAGTTCAATCCCAACCGAAAACAGATTAACTTTTACGCAAACTAATTTCTTAATATTTGAATAAATCTTTCAAAATAAAAAACTCCCTTAAAATATTCCAGATATTTCTCGAGCATTTCAGAAATCTTGTGAAATGTTTTAAAATCTTCTTTACTTTTTTTGTAGTTAAAAAATCAGTTATAAATTTCCCAGGAATCTCAAGGAAAATTTATGTTTTCTTGAAAAGTTTCAAACAAACGCTCTAAAACAACTGTCCCAACAGTCTCAAATCAGAATAACGTAGAAACAACAAATGGAAATGAAATCTCTCACATTTTTGCAGATCATTTTAAATCAGTTCATACTACTGGCGATTTCTCTTACTGTTTGAATGATCTCGAAAGTAATAAAAAATTGTCGAAAATATAATTATCTTCACAAAAAATCTCTGATAAGATAAAGATATTTGACCTGCATAAAAACGCGGGATCAGATGGTGTACCTCTTCGGTTTTTTACTGAAATATTATCATGCGGGAATTTTATTATTCGGGAATGTTATTATTTGGAAATTTTATCATTCGGGAATATTTTAATTCGGGAATTTTATTATGCGGGAATTTTCCAATTCGGGAATTTATTAATTCGTGATTCTCATAATTCGGGAATTTTTTTAATTCAGGAATTTTATCATGCGGGAATTTTATTATTCGGAAATTTAATCATTCGGGATTTTTTTAATTCAAGAAATTTTATTATTCGGAAATTTTATTACACGGGAATTTTATTATTAGGAAATTTTATTGTTCGAAAATTTTATCATCCTGGAATTTCATTATGCGGGAATTTACCAATTCGGGAATTTTATAATTCGTGAATCTCATTATTCGGGAATTTTTTTAATTCAGGAATTTTATCATTGCGAAATTTTATCATGCGGGAATTTTATTATTCGGAAATTTTATCATTCGGGAATTTTTTTAATTCGAGAATTTCATTATTCGGAAATTTTATTATTCGAGAATTTTATTATTAGGAAATTTTATTATTCGAAAATTTTATCATCCTGGAATTTTATTATGCGGGAATTTTCCAATTCGGGAATTTTATAATTCGTGTATGTCATTACTCGGGAATTTTTATTATTCGGGAATATTATGATTCGGGAATTTTGTTATTCGAAAATTTTATTGTTCGACAATTTTATTATTAGGAAATTTCATAATTCGGGAATTTTATTATTCGGAAATTTTATTATGTAGGAATTTTATAAATCTGTAACGTTATAAACTGTTCGAGAATTTTGTTATTCAGAAATTTTCCAATTCGGGAATTTTACAATTCGTGAATCTCATTATTCGGGAATTTTTTTTCGGGAATTTTATCATTCGGAAATTTTATCATGCGGGAATTTTATTATTAGGAAATTTTATCATTCGGCAATCTTATCATTCGGAAATTTTATCATTCGGGATTTTTTTCAATTCGAGAATTTTATTATTAGGAAATTTTATTATTCGAAAATTGCATTATTCTGGAATTTTATTACGCGGGAATTTTCAAATTCGGGAATTTTATGATTCGGGAATTTTGTTATTCGGAAATTTTATTGTTCCGCAAATTTATTATTCGGGAATTTTATTATTCGGAAATTTTATAATCCGTGGATCTCATTATTCGGGAATTTTATAATTCGGGAATTTTATTATTAGGATATTTTATTATTTGGGAATTTTATTATGTAGGAATTTTATAAATCTGTAACATTATAAACTGTTCGAGAATTTTGTTATTCAGAAATTTTCCAATTCGGGAATTTTATAATTCGTGAATCTCATTATTCGGGAATTTTTTTCGGGAATTTTATCATTCGGAAATTTTATCATGCGGGAATTTTATTGTTCGGAAATTTTATCATCCAGCAATTTCAACTAAAAATTCAACTTTTTCATTTTTTGTCAAAAATTTGTCTTTTTTGATAGACATTTAATCTTCTTTGTTGCAGATTCATCTATTCCGTTAATAATTTGTATTTTTTCAGAAAATTCAATTATTAGTGTAAGTAATTATTTTTTCGATTGAAGATTCATTATTTTAGTTAAAAATTCATTTTTCTGCTTAAAAATGTATCAATTTTGTTGAAAAGTTGTTTTGTTCTTTGTTACTGAAAATTAATTTTTTTTTAACTGAAAATTCAACTATTCTATAATTTGTTGAAAATTTGTGTTTCTAGCAAAAAATTAATCTAATAAAAATTATTTTTTTAACCAAGAATTTAACTATTCCGTTTTTGGTCGATATTTTTTTTTCTTTTTCAAAGTGAATTTTTTTTATTGTTAAAAATGATTTTTTTTTTGACTGAAAAATCTTTTTTGATTGAAAATTTAACTACTTCGTGGAAATATTCTAAATAGTCTAAATATTCTAGTCTTAGTTGAAAATTTATTTTTTTTATTAAAAATTGTTTTTTTTTTTAGTTAAGGAATAAACTATTTGGTTGGAAAAATTATATATTTTGTTAATAATTTAGATTTCTTCAAAAAATTCAACTATTAGTTGAAAATTAATTTTTTTGCTTACAAGTGTATCAATTTTGTTGAAAAGTCGTTTTGTTCTCTTTTATTGAAAATTAATTTTTTAAATCGAAAATTCAACTATTCCATATTTCGTTAAAAATTTATGTTTTTTGGTAGAAAACTAATCTAATAAAATTTTATTTTTTCAACTGAAAATTTAACTATTCCATTTTTTGTCGACATATATATATATTTTTTTTAATGAATTCTTGTTATTGTTAAAAATTATTTTTTTTTTACTAAAAAAATCTTTTTTGATTGAAAATTCAACTACTTTGTCGAAACTTAAACTACTTCGTTAAAAATCTTTTTTTGCTGAAGATTCATAATTTTTTTCGAAAATTCATAGCTTTGGTCGAAAATCGTTTTTTTGTTTGTTTGAGAACAAATGAATTTTCTGCCAAAAGTATTAAATATGCATCTGAAAAAAAATGTTGACAAAAACTTCAAATGAATTTTTAATTAACAAAATTATTTTCAATACAAAAAAACTAATTTTCAACCAGAAAGATTAATTTTCTATCAGAAAAGAGAAATTTTCAACAAAAAATAGAATAGTTTAATTTTTTAGTTAAAAAATGTAATTTAAAGATTTAAATGCAAATAAAATACATGTTTCAAGAAATAATTACATTTTCAACCAAACAAATGAATTTTCTACCAAAAGTATTACATGTGTATCCGAAAAAATGTCGACAAAAACATTGATAAAATTTTTAATCAAAAAAATTATTTTCAACAAAAAAATTAATTTTCAAGATAAATTAAATAAATTGCATAATAGCAATATTGTTTATGGCATTTGGAGCAAATGACAAAACTGTAATGCGGTTCATATCTTTCAAACTGAGCGTCCGTTAGGAATCAGGGTTGAATAACACAAAAGGGACATGAATGAGATCCCTAAAGAACAGACAACCCTCACTAAACACAGTGTTGGTAGAGATCATTTTTTCGATTTTGAAAACGCGAAAATTCTTGCAAATGAATGCCACTACCGTAAACGTCTGATGATGGAAATTTGTCATATAGCTGGTAATATTAATGCGGTCAATTTGAGAACCGACGTAGCAAACCTTTCAAAAATATATTCGCCTGTTATGACGAGAAAAAATATCTGGAAACACGTGGTGGCTACTAATTCGCCTTGCGATGAAGTCGAGGGTTGAGCGACCCCCAGACCGGGCCCCATGTTGTTATTTAGTTTTACTACCGCAGCCCTCTAAAAATCTTTGAAAATTAGTGTCTCTATTTCCATTTTCTGGAGTCGTTAACCTGTAGTACCTCTGAGAATGTTCTTTCAGTTTTCTCCGTGATTTTAAACAGAGCGGGAAGTCCATGCAGAGAGGGAGCTGATAGAGAGGCAGAGGGAGAAACAGAGAAGTTGACGGAGACAGAGAGAGAGAGGGACTGGCACTGAGGACCCCTATCCGTGGTCGAAACATTTACCAAATTTAAATTTCATGAAATGCACGTTTTTAGTTAAATACTCGTATATTCATAAGACCCTAATGCCAATACAAGAATTCTTCACAAAAATTATCAGGAGAGTGTACTAGGACGACACAAGGGCATGACGAAAACGAACAGGCGCGTCCGTGAACGAATCACATGGCTCGGCCTATGGGACCAAATAGACCACTACGTATGAAATGTTTGTTGTTTTCTAAAGAATAAACACATGAGAGCCTGTACTTACGATCCAGTTGTGATTATCGATACACCATTTGGCGTATTTGACAGATTGTCAGTGGACACTGTAGGAAAACTTCCTACGACCCTGAATTGGAACCGGCATATACTAACTATGCAGGTCAAATTCAGCAAGTATTGCATAGCGGCACCAATTTCATTGTTACTCACTTCCTCTCTTATTACGGTGCCCCGAAATGCATCCTGAGTAATCGAGGAGAATTCTTTGTGAGTGAAATGATGAGAAAAATGGAAAAACTTTCTAACGTAAAACAATTGTCGAATTCCGGGTATCGACCTCAAACGAATGGATCCTTGCAGTTAAGCCATATAGTTTTAACAAATTTTATGAAAAATTACGCGTATGATTATGACGACTGGAAGAGACTGCTCTTATTCATCATATTTGCGTACAATACTTCGGTTAATGAGGTGACGGAGTCTACGCCCTTCAAATTACACCGGCACACAATCGGAACTCGGAAAGGTGTTCGTCCCATGTACCATGGTCCTTATCTATATATGAGACTATCATGGTCTTCAGGATTTTCTGTTAACTCTTTTCACGTAGTTCGCTTAGTGGTGGTAGGGAGGAGTGGTGGTTTAGGTGATGTTGAATTCCCGAGCTGGTTGATGAAGAATTTTATTTACAAATTCAGTCCCGTTATCGGTGAGAAGTACCTTTTCTGTGCATAGTGTCGAAGTCCTATTCTAGAAGCGATAACTGGCATACGAGATTACGCATTCTTGGCCATCAACGATTTGTGTAAGAACAAGTTCTAACCCGGTATTGTTTGCGTCTGTTTGCAATATAAAAGGGACTTTAAAATTAGAACACGTCAAAACGGGTGCTTCAGATAAGCAATGTTTAATTTTCTCGAAAGCGGATTGCTGATCTTCTCCTCAATTCCAACGCTTCTTTTTCTTAAGCAAAATCGACAGATGACTCGCTAAGGGCGCGTAATTTTTAATAAATCTAAGGTACCAACTCGAGGTTTCGAGAAATCTACGCAACGCTTTTACGTTTTTAGGGCGTGGGGTTCCACCTCAGGACATATTAATTTTTCCAATAAGCGTTGGAAAGTCGTTGGGGCGTTTGTGAGATCGAAGGGCATCCTTTTAAATTAGAATAGGCCGCGTGCTGGTACAGTGACTGCCGTATTATCGCGACTGTCTTTGTCGAGGGGAATTTGATGGAAATTTTTGCGTAAATCTATTTTAGAGACATAAGTTGCACTTCGCAATTTGTCAAAAATACCTGACATTCGCGGCAACGGGTAGGCGTCCTTTTCCGTGACTTTGATTTGTTTTCCTAGGATTTCTATTGTCAAGTACATCAAGGGTTGTGGACCATAGAGAGGTGAACGTTGATAAGGAGGTTCCGAACGGTTGTAAAGCGGAATAGGGCTTGAAGAACAAAATTCAAAACCAGGGATTCCTTTGGGGACCTTTGGGAGGCACAAATTTGGGTTAATTTCGTGTAGGTTGAAGTAATAGGGCTCGCAAAGGGGTTGGGGTGTGAAGGGGTCTGAAGGGGAGACATTGGGAGTGGATACGATAGGCTCGGGGTTTGAAGGAGTCATAATCTCTACAGATATCGGTGAGTCGGAATTATCGTGAGGTATTAATTCTCTAATTAGGTCATAATCTTTAAGGGTATAATCTCCTGTAAAATCTGGAAAGTCAGTTTCTGGGTTTAAATAGTCAACCTCGATTTATTTGAAAGTTTGTGGGTACTTATCTCTTTCAATTTCTCGGGTTTCAATTTTTGAAAGGGGTTTATTAGGCTTTACATAAGGTATGTCCACCCTATGACATACCTCAGGATTCAATTTCCCGATCACCTCGGGCATTCTGACTCAAAAGCATCGTTTCTACAAATCTTAAACAAAAAAAATCAACTTTCAGCGAAAGAGTTTAACTTTCAACCAAATAGTTGAAGTTTAAACTAAAAAGATGAATATTCAACCAAGAAAAGTAATTTTCAATCAAAGAAGAATTTTCAACAAAAAAAAAGCAATTTCAACAACAAAAATAAGTTTGAACTAAAAAAAGTTTTCAACTGGAGTAGTTCAATTTTCAGTTTAAAAAAATTCATTTTTAACCAAGAAGAACGAATTTTCAACAAAATAGTAAAATTTTCAATGTGAGAGATGAATTTTCAATGAAAACGATTATTTGTAAACCAAAAAAACTTTGTTGTGTGAACTTTGTTGAACTTTTAACGAAAAATGTTAACTTTCAACCAAATAGTTGAATTTTAAACCAAAAAGATGAATTTTCAACTAAAATGCTGAATCTGTAACAGGAATGCATGAATTTTCTACCAAGATGATTATTTTCAACCAAAAAAAAAAGAAGTTTCAACAAAAAAATTGATTTTTAACAAAAAAAATGAATTTTCAACAAAATAGTCAAATTTCCAACTAAAGAGATGATTTTTCAATTAAAATTATGAATCTTAAACAAAAAAAATGAACTTTTAACGAATGAGTTTAACCAAAAAATATTAATTTTCTACCAAAAAAAGATAAATATTCAACGAAAAAGTTGAGAATTGAAGCTAAAAAGTTGAATTTTTTAGAAAACATTTGAGTTTTCAACCTAAAAAATATGAATTTTCAACCAAATAATTGAATTTCCAACCACAAAAATGAATTTTCAACTAAAAAAAAGTTTTTAACTGGAATAGATCATGTTTCAGTTAAAAAAAAAAATTCATTTTCCACCAAGAAAAATTAAATTTTCAACAAAATAGTCAAATTTTCAATAAAAATTATTAATCTTAAACCAAAAAATAAACTTTTCACGAAATAGTCTAAGTTTCAACCAAAAAAGAAGAATTTTCAATAAAAATAATTGTCAACTAAAAAAAAAGTTTTCAACCGGAATAGTTCAATTTACAGTTAAAAAAAATCATTTTTAACCAAGAAGAACGAATTTTCAGCAAAATAGTTAAATCTTCAATCAAAGAGATGAAAAATGAACTTTTAACGAAAAATTTTAACTTTCAACCAAATAGTTGAATTTTAGACTAAAAAGATAAATTTTTAACCAAAAAGAAGGTTTTTCAATTGAAAAAAAGTTTTCAACTGGAATAGTTCAATTTTCAGTTGAAAAAAGTTCATTTTTCCCCCCAAAAAAAAAACAATTTTCAACAAAATAGTTAAATTTCCAACTAATGAGATGAATTTTTAATCAATGTGATAAATCTTAAACAAAAAAAATCAACTTTCAGCGAAAGAGTTTAACTTTCAACCAAATAGTTGAAGTTTAAACTAAAAAATTCCAAGGAATTTTCAAGAGCTTTAAAAAATTCTAATGGATTTCAAAAGATTTCAAAGAAATTTTCAAACATTTCTAAGGATTTCAATGATTTGCAGAGATTTTCCAATATTTCAAAATATTTCCGAATATTTCCAAAGATTTAAAAAAATGGAAAGATCTTAAAGAATTTTAAAGATTTTAGGATATTTCAAAACATTCCGTTGGAATTTTCAAGATCTTTAAAAAATTCTAATGGATTTCAAAAGATTTCAAAGAAATTTTCAAAAATTTCTAAGGATTTCAATTTTAAAAATTGTGGGATATTTTAAAAGATTTCAAAGAATTTGTATAGATATCAAGAAATTTCGAAGAATTTTAACGACTTTAGGGTATTTCAAAAGATTTCAAGGAATTTTCAAGTGATTAAAAAAATTGCAAAGGATTGGAAATATTAGGAAGTATTTTGAAGGATTCCAATGAATCTTCAAAAGATTGAAATTTTTTAAGGAATTTCTAGGATTTTGATCAGATTTCATGTTACTTTACGGGATTTCAAAGGTTTTAAAAATATTTTTATGCAATTTTTAAGAATTTATTCACAAAAATTGAGGGATTCCAAAAATTTGAAGAGATTTTCAAATATTTCTAGGTATTTCCAAACATTTTTAAGAATTTAAAAAAATTCAGGGTATTTAAAAAGATATCCATTAAAGCAAAGCTTTTTTTTTTAATTTTTTAAAGATTTGTAATTGAAAACTCTCTAATTTTCAAGGTTTACAATTGCATACTTATTAATTTGGAATGTTTATACTTTAGAATGAAGTAATTATAATTTTTTTTTTTGAATATGTACTTTAATTTTTAAGATTTAAATGGAAAATTCTTCAATTTTTAAAATTTGCAATAGAATATTCTTCAATTTTAAAGATATTTAAATCAAAGTCCTTAAATTTGGATGATTTTGAAGATCAAAAGTCAAGAGGTTTTAATTCTAAATTTTACAAATTGAACAAAATTTTAAATGCAAATCGTCAGAATAACAACATTTTCTATGGTAAAACTTAAAACTTTCATAATTGTTAATTGTAATTGTTCATAATTAGAATCTATTTAATTTGAAAGCGTTGCAATTTAAAGTTGTACAATTTTTTAGGGTTAGAATAAAAACTTCTTGAATTAAAAAAAATATGCAATTAAAAATTGTACAATTTTCAAAAATTATATTTTAATTGTATGTAATTTTTAACGTTTTTTGAAATAGTTCAATTTGGATGATTTACAAAGGAAAATTCTTTAATTTTTAAGATCTAGAATTGAACATTCATTAATTTGAAATGTTCATAGTTTAAAATGATGTAATTTTGAACTTTTTTTTTTATAATTGATTTAATTTTGAAGATTTACAATGGGACATTCTTTTATTTTCATCACATCCATTGTTTCAAACTATTTATTTGAAAATTTGTGCAATTTGTTAAAAATTCGTCTTTTTTGTTAGGAAATGTATAATCCTGGTTTAAAATGCAACTACTTTGTTGAAAATTTATGTATTTTGTTGAAAATTCGTCTTTAATTGTAGAAAATTAATCTTATTGGTTTAAAATTCAACTATTTGGTTATAAATTATGTCTTTTGTTCAAAATTCATCTTTCGTTGTAGAAAATTAATCTTCCTGGTTTAAAATGCAACTACTTTGTTGAAAATTGATGTATTTTGTTGAAAATTCGTCTTTAATTGTAGAAAATTAATCTTTTTTGGTTTAAAATCCAACTATTCGCTTATAAATTGATGTCTCTTGTTGAAACTTCATCTTAGTGGTAGAAAATTAATCATCTTGGCTGAAAATTCAAATCATTTGTTAAAAATTTATGTATTTTGTTGAAAATTCAACTATTTTGCAAAAATTGATGTATCTAGTTGAATATTCAATTGTTTAAAAAAATGTATGTATTTTTTCGAAAATTCGTTATGTAGAAAATAAATCTTCTTGGTTTAAAATCCAACTATTTGGTTATAAATTTACGTTTTTCGTTAAAAATTTATCTTTTGCGGTGGAAAATTAATCATCTTGGTTGAATATTCAACTATTTTGTAAAAAATTTATGTATTTTGTTGAAATTTCAACTGTTTACAAAAAAATTATGTATTTTTTTGAAAATTCGTCTTGTAGAAAATAAATCTTCTTGGTTTATAATCCAACTATTTGGTTATAAATTTATGTCTTTTGTTGAAAATTCATCTTGGTTGTAGAAAATTAATCATCTTGGTTGAAAATTCAACTATTTCGTTAAAAATTAATGTCTTTTGTTACAAATTCATCTTTTGTGGTGGAAAATTAATCTTCTTGGTTGAAAATTCAACGATTTTGTTAAAAATTTATGTATTTTGTTGAAAATTCGTCTTTAATTGTAGAAAATTAATTTTTTTTTGTTTAAAATCCAACTATTCGTTTATAAATTGATGTCTCTTGTTGAAACTTCATCTTAGTGGTAGAAAATTAATCATCTTGTTTGAAAATTCAACTATTTTTTTGAAAATGTATGTATTTTGTTTAAAATTCAACTATTTTGTAAAAATTGATGTATCTAGTTGAATATTCAACTGTTTAAAAAAATGTATGTATTTTTTCGAAAATTCGTTATGTAGAAAATTAATCTTCTTGGTTTAAAATCAAACTATTTGGTTATAAATGTATGCCTTTTGTTGAAAATTTCTCTTTTGTGGTAGAAAATTGATCATCTTGGTTGAAAATACGTCTTTACTTGTAGAAAATAAATCTTATTGGCTTCAAATTCAACTATTTGGTTATAAATTTATGTCTTCTTGAAAATTGGAAAATGAAATCTCCCTCGATATAAAGTCGCCAAAACTAAAGACCCAACTTTGAGGATAGATATCACACGTTCTCTCGACGTAAAAACTTCATTAAAAAATTCCCTGATTTCTCCCTGACTAATTTTTTATTTTCCCTGACCATTAATATTTAAAGATCAACATTTTAATCTTGTAACATTTTTAATATTGAATCTTTTATAAATGGAATAAAAAAACATTTAATTTAAATGTATAAATTTTTATTTGTAATTATGAGGGCTGCCACAGTTTAATTTACTACAAGAAAAGAATGAAAAAGTGACCTGTTTAAACCGAAAGTGACCAGAAGTGACTAATAAGCTTCAAAAAATTCAAATTCATATAAAAAGTAATTCTATTGATTTTATCCTAAAAAACTGAATGTTTTATGTCACTTATATGACATCGTAAAATAATTATTCTTTTAACAAAAAAGCTGTTTTAACAGGAAACAGGAAAGATGCAACATATAGTTTCGCGAAAATTTCTTGAGATTTTTAAATATGGCCCAAACTATAAAATCCTTTGAAATCCATTGAAATCCATCATTTGAAATCCAAACTATTTAAATCTATTAAAAATTCTTCGGAATCTTTTGTAAATAGTTAAATTATTTCAAATTCTTTCAAATGTTTCGCGATGCTTTAAAATTTGTTTAAACTCTTGAAAATGTATTAAAAATGCCTAAATTAACTAAAAGTGCACGGTTTCCACCCACCTCAGAAGTTCAAACATGAATAGTTCCCCAAGAAATAATCTGAAACATCTAAAAAACGGTGTTATTCAAACTCTGAAAAGTGAACCTACCACCCCCGTACACAAAAAATGAGAAAACTAAAAGTGCACGATTTCCACACACCTCACAAGTTCAAACATTGATACTTCCCCCAAAAAGAATATTAAACTTCAAAAAACGGTGTTATTCAAACCCTTAAAAGTGAACCAACCACCTCCATACACAGAAACTGAGAACACTTGAAGTTCACGATTTCCACCCACCTGACAAGTTCAAACATCAATATTTTCTACAAAAAGAATCTGAAACATTTAAAAACGGTGTTATTCAAACCCCTGAAAGTGAACCAACCACCCCCATACACAAAAACAGAGAAAAATATAAGTGCACGATTTTCGCCCACCTCACAAGTTCAAACATTATTATTTCCCCAAAGAAGAATCTGAAACTTCTAAAAACAATGTTATTCAATCCCTTAAAAGTGAACCAATCACCCCTATGCACACAAAATAAGAAAACTATAAGTTCACAATTTTATTAATTTAAATTTATGAATTTTTATTTATAATTATGAGGGCTGCTACAGCCTAATTCACTACAAAAAAAAGAATGAAAAAGTGACCTCTTTAAACCGAAAGAGTGACCAAAAGATAATATATAATATATATAATAAAAGGAAAATAAATAACAATATTTTAGACTTCACACTCTTTTCTCTATTCCCTCTTTTTAAAAAAAAAATTTTGATCAAAAATTTATATTTTCGGGTTCAACATTCACCATCTTAGTAGAAAATTAAACTATTTGGTTGTAAAAAATTTGTTAGTTAAAAATTCATATTTTTGGTTAAAAATTTTAGCTACTGTGGCAGAAAATTAAACTATCTGGATAAAAATTAAACTATTTATCCTAAAATTTCACTTTTTTGTTAGAAATTAGTTTTTTTTTGTTTGTTAAAAATTAATTTTTTTCATCTAAATGCTTTTTTTTTTTTCGTTCTTGATATGATACAACAATATTTTTAATTTATTTAAAGATATTTTTTAAAGAAATCTTTGTTTGAAAATGCAATTGCTTGCTTAAAAATTTATATTTTTGGGTTAAACATTCAACAATTTGGTAGAATATTAAACTTTTTGGTTGAAAATTTACTTTTTTGTTAAAAATTTATATTTTTGGATGAAAATTTAACTATCATTGCAGAAAATTAAACTATTTGGTTAAAAATTGAACTATTTATCTCAAAATTTCACTTTTTTGTTAGAAATTCATTTTTTTTGGGCAAAAATTCATTTTTTTGTTGTTAAAAATTAATTTTTTTATCTGAAAAAGTAGCTATTTTATTTTTGATTGAAATTTTTTCCATTATGAGTTGACAATTTAACCATTTTGTAGAAAATTCAAATATATTTGTTAAAAATTCGTCTTTTCTCTTTGAATTGAAAATTTCTTTGAATAAAAATGTACATTTTCGGGTTCAAAATTCATAATTTTTTATAGAAAAATAATCTATGTGGTAGAAAATTAATTTTTTAGTTAAAAATTCATATTTTTTTATGACAATTCAACAACTGTGGTAGAAAATTAAACTATCTGGTTGAAAATTAAACTATTTATCTTAGAATTTAATTTTTTTGTTAGAAATTAGTTTTTTTGTTTGTTAAAAATTCATTTTTTTTCATCTAAATGCTTTTTTGGGTTCTTGATATGGTACACAAATATTTTTAATTCATTTAAATATATTTTTTAAGGAAATTTTTGTTCGAAAATGCAACTGCTTGCTTAAGAATTTATATTCTTGGGTTAAGCATTCAACAATTCGGTAGAATATTAAACTTTTTGGTTGTAAATTAACTTTTTTGTTGAAAATTTATATTTTTGGATGACAATTCAACTATTTTGGTAGAACATTAAACTATTTAGTTAAAAATTAAACTATTTATTTTGAAATTTAACTATTTCGTTAAACATTTGTTTTTTTCTGGTAAAAATAATCATTTTTTTTTAATTTTTATCTGGAAATGTAGCTATTTTATTTTTGGTTGAAAATTTTCCAAGGGCCCAGTGATGCGCCTTTGTTAGGCCAGACTTTGGCTTTTCCTGTTAAAACATGTTTTGTCAGAGTAAAGACGAAGTTGGGAACAGCAGTGCGCTGAGTCCGGGCCGAACTCTAGCTTTTCCTCTTAAAACATGGATTGCCCCAGTAAAAGTCACACTGGGCTCAGTGATGCGCCTTTGTCAGGCCAGACTTTGGCTTTTCCTGTTAAAACATGTTTTGCCAGATTAAAGACGAAGCTGGGAACAGCAGTATGCCGAGTCTGGGCCGAACTCTGGCTTTTCCTCTCAAAAAATGGTTTGCCGTAGTGAAAGTCACACTGGGCTCAGTGATGCGTCTTTGTTAGGCCAGTTGTTGGCTTTTCCTATTCAAACATGTTTCGTCAGAGTAAATACGAAGTTGGGAACAGCAGTACGCTGAGTCTGGGCCGAACTCTGGCATTTCCTCGTAATACATGGTTTGCCGTAGTAAAGGTCACACTGGGCCCAGTGGTGGGCCTTTGTTAGGCCAGACTATGGCTTTTCATGTTAAAACATGTTTTGTCAGAGTAAACACGAAGTTGGGAACAGCAGTATCCCGAGTCTGGACCGAACTCTGGCTTTTCCTCTTAAAACATGGTTTGCCGTAGTAAAGGTCAAACTGGGCTCAGTGATGCGCCTTCATTGGGCCAGACGTTGGCTTGTCCTATTAAAACATGTTTTGCCAGAGTAAAGACGAAGTTTGGAACAACTGTGCGCCGAGTCTGGGACTAAATCTGGCTTTTCCTCTTAAAACGTGGTTTGCCGTAGTAAAGGTCACACTAGGCACAGTGATGCGCCTTTGTTAGGCCAGACTTGGGCTTTCCCTGTGAATAGATGTTTTGTGAGTGTAATGGCGAAGTTGGCAACAGCAGTACGCCGAGTCTGGGACGAAATCTTTCTTTTCCTCTCAAAACACGGTTTGCCGTAGTGAAAGTCACACTGGGCTCATTGATGCGTCTTTCTTAGACCAGTTGTTGGCTTTTCCTACTGAAACATGTTTTGTCAGAGTGAAGGCGAAGTTGGAAACAGCAGTATGTCGAGTCTGGGCCGAATTCAGGCTTTTCCTCTTAAAACGTGGTTGGCCGTAGTAAAGGTCACACCGGGCCCAGCGATGCGCCTTTGTTAGGCCAGACTTTGGCTTTTCCTGTTGAAACATGTTTTTTCAGAGTAAAGACGAAGTTGGAAACAGCAGTACGTCGAGTCTGTGCCAAACTCTGGCTTTTCCTCTTAAAACATGGTTGGCCGTAGTAAAGGTCACACTGGGCTCAGTGATGCGCCTTTGCTTTGCCAGACTCTGGCTTTTTCTGTTGAAACATGTTTTGTCAGAGTAAAGACGAAGTTGGGAACAGCAGTATGCCGAGTCTGGGCCGAACTCTGGCTTTTCCTCCGCTCCACTCATGGATAGTGGCGTTCCCGGTTCAAATCCGGGCTGAGGCAGATTTTTTTCTTGTTTTCTAAATTTAATTTGTCCGAAGTAATCGTCTTAACATCAAGATTTATATTAATTAACAATTTTATTATTAATACTGAAATTAAAATTAGATGCCTAATATAAGAATATTAGGCTTCTTCTTTATTCCAAGTATTTGAGTACATAAAAAATCATTATTTCCTATTACACTTATGTATTTCGAAACTTTAAATCATTTAAATAATAAAACGAACAAATTTTAAAAAACTGAAGTAAAAAAAACAAAAGCATCTCTGCGAACCAACTTCATGCTGTGAACGGGATGTATTAGCTGTGAACAGAAATAACTTCATGCTGCGAACACTAAATTGTCGATTATTATTATTAATAATATTAAAATGAAGAACATTTTTTAAGAAAACAAATGTTTAAATTTTTTTCGTACTTGATATAATAAACTGACGAAAAATAAAACGAATAATCAATTTAATTCGATTTACCCCCTCCCTTCCAGCGTCACGAGATTTGTGAACGGCCCCTTTTATGTACTTTGTGTCCTAGGACGAGCCCATTTTTAACAGTTTGAAAATCATTCGGTTTTTCGAAATATACTCTTCACTCATCTACTGCGGTTGTTTAATAATAGAGAAACACTAATAACAAGTTAGAGCTTTCTGTCTTCACTTCACATAGTATACTGACATTTTCAGGAAAGGATACCACTCTATCCCCAGTGTGTGTTACCGAAGGCCGAAAGCGAATTATTGATCATTTCTTTCGCCACATTTTTTAATTCTTTGCAATAAATGTTCGCCATAGCGCAAAAATGAGAGGACAAGTATTGTTTCTCTTCACCTAGTCTAAGAAGAAGGGAAGAGAAGTCGAAAGTTTCACATGTTAAATGTGAAATTCCACACTTAAAAAAAATTAATTTGCGCATATGTAGAGAACGGCACATTGGGCAGAGATTCGTCTACGATTCTTGGATTGTGGAGATCATTGAGCATAATAAGAATCAGAAGGAAAATGGAGAAGCACTTGATTGGATCCCTTTCAATCCCACAATTCCTCTTGGACTCAAGTTCATAAAGTACGAATAATGGGAGGCAACTTGTATGTCTAAAGGACCACAAGGTTGCGTTAGATGAATGACACCTACCTTGATTCCGGTGATTATAAGGGATTTTCAGCAACCTTTTTTCAAACAATGCGCTACATCGTAATAACGTCCGAGAATTTCGTACACTTTAATAAACGCAAAATTGTATTATTTTCGAACTACGTCATGGTCCAACCACATTTGTTAACCCAACATTACCGAAAGTCAAGCACGCATCAATTGCAAAATGAGATACTTATTTTGCAATTGATTCGTACTGATGGAAAATTCATGTATTTTGTTGGAAATTCGTCTTTTTCGATAGAAAATTAATCTTCTGTGTTGAAAATTCATCTTTTTTGTTGAAAATTCATCTATGTGGCGAGTATTTTATTGGAAATTTGTCTTTTTTGGGAGAAATATTAATCTGATAGGGTTTAAATTCTATTTTGTTGTTTTTGTTGAAGATACAAGTGTGTTTAAAAATTCATGTATTTTGTTGGAAATTCGTCTTTTTCGATAGAAAATTAATTTTCTGTGTTGAAAATTCATCTACGTGGCGAGTATTTTATTGGAAATTTTTTTTTTTTTTGGAGGAAATAAATCTTATCTGTTTTAAGATTTATTTAGTTGTTTTTGTTGCAGATTCAAGCGTGTGTTTAAAAATTCATGTATTTTGTTGAAAATTTGTCTTTTTCGATACAAAATTAATCCTCTGCGTTGAAAATTCATCTTTTTGGTTCAAAATTCATCTATGTGGCGAGTATTTTGTTGGAAATTTGTCTTTTTTGGGAGGAAATTATTCTTATCGGCTTTAAAACTTATTTTGATGTTTTTGTTGAAGATTTAAGCGTGTGTTTGAAAATTTATGTATTTTGTTGGAAATCCGTCTTTTTCGACAGAAAGATAATCTTCTGTGTTGAAAATTCATCTTTTTGGTAGATAATTCATCTACGTGGTGAGTGTTTTATTGGAAATTTGTGTTTTTTGGGAGGAAATGAATCTTACCGGTTTCAAAATTTATTTTGTTGTTTTTTTGAAGATTCAAGTGTTTTTTTGAAAGTTCATCTATGTGGCGAGTATTTTATTGGAAATTTGTCTTTTTTGGGAGGAAATAAATCTTATCGGTTTTAAAACTTATTTTGTTGCTTTTGTTGAAGATTCAAGTGTGTGTTTGAAAATACGTGTATTTTGTTGGAAATTCGTCTTTTTCGTTAGATAATGAATCTTCTGTGTTGAAAATTCATCTTTCTGTTTGAAAATTCATCTATGTCGCGAGCATTTTATTGGAAATTTTTCTTTTTTGGGAGGAAATTAATCTTATCGGTTTTAAAATTCATTTTGTTGTTTTGTTGAAGATTCATGTGAGTGTTTGAAAATTCATGTATTTTGTTGGAAATTCGTCTTTTTCGGTAGAAAATTAATCTTCTGTGTTCAAAATTCATCTTTTTGGTTGATAATTCATCTATGTGGCATGTATTTTATTGGAAAATTGTATTTTTTGGGAGGAAATTAATCTTATCGGTTTTAAAATTCATTTGGCTGATTTTGTTGAAGATTCAAGTGAGTGTTTGAAAATTCATGTATTTTGTTGGAAATTCGTCTTTTTCGGTAGAAAATTAATCTTCTGTGTTGAAAATTCATCTTTTTGGTTGAAAATTCATCTATGTGGCGAGTATTTTATTGGAATGATGCACCCGGATTGTCGAGTCTCCGTTGGAAGTTATTTTGAATCTTGGCGCAATTTTATGTCAAAAAAGTTCTTGTGACATACGTGCTGAACGAATTGTTGCTAGATGTGGTGCACCCGGATCGTCGACTAACCGCTGGTAGTTATTTTGTATGTTGGTACAATTTGAATTTTGAAAAAATTCTCGTAGATTACGTGCTGAACGACCTGGTGCTCGATGTGGTGCAAACGGATCGTAGAGTAACCACTGGAAGTTATGTTGGTTTTTGGCACAATTTGAATTTGAAAAAAATTCTTGTAGAATATGCGCTAAACGACCAGGTGCACGATGTGGTCCACCCGCATCGTCGCCTCACCGCTGCTAGCTATTATGGATGTGGGTACAATTTGAATTTCTGAAAAATTCTCGTAGCATGCCTGCTGAACGACCTGGTGCTCGATGTGATGCACCCGGATTGTCGAGTCTCCGCTGGAAGTTATTTTCGATGTTGGCATAATTTGTGTTTTTTTTTAAATTCTCATAGAATACGTGCTGAACGACCAGGTGTGCGATGTGGTGCACCCGGATTGTCGAGTCTCCGCTGGAAGTTATTTTGTATGTTGGCACAATTTGAATTTTAAAAAAAGTTCTCGTAGAATACGTGATGAACGACCTGGTGCACGATGTGGTCCGGATCGTCGACTCACCGTCGGTAGTTATTTTGGATGTTGGCACAATTGAAATTTTAAAAAAATTCTCGTAGGATACGTGACGGACGATCTGGTGCTTGATGTGGTGAACCCGCATCGTCAAATCATTGGTGGTATTTATTTTGGATGTTGGTACAATTTAAATTTTTAATTAATCCTTGTAGAATACGTGCTGGACGACCTGGTGCGGGCTGTGATGCACCCGGATTGTCGACTGTCCGCCGGTAGTTATTTTGGGTGTTGGCACAATTTGAGTTTTCAAAAAATTCTCGTAGAATACGTGCTGAGCGACCTGGTTCTCGATTTGGTGCACCCGGATTGTCGAGTCTCCGCTGGACGTTATTTTGGATGTTGGCACAATTTGAATTTTAAAACAATTCTCGAAGAATACGTGCTGGACGATCTGGTGCTCGATGTGGTGCACCCGCATCGTCGACTCTCCGCTGGTAGTTATTTTGGATGTTGGCACAATTTGTGTTTTTAAAAAATTCTCGTAGAATACGTGCTGAACGACCTGGTTCTCGATTTGGTGCACCCATATCGTCGAGTAACTACTGGTAGTTATTTTGAATGTTGGCACAATTTGTATTTCAAAAAAATTCTCGTAGAATACGTGCTGAACGACCTGGTGCGCGATTTGATGCACCCGGATTGTCGAGTCTCCGTTGGAAGTTATTTTGAATCTTGGCGCAATTTTATGTCAAAAAAGTTCTTGTTTAAATGTGGGATCATGAGAATATAAGTCTGAAGGATCGTTCTCATCTTCGGAATTTGTGTTTTCAACATCATGCAGAAGCTTTTGCTCTTTATATAGAGCACCCCGGAATTTCGAACACAAGATGTCAGTGACAAAAATCCTCCACTGAAGCTCACTACTAAAAAACATCGCTTCTTCTTCATTGAAAATTCGTTTTCTATGCCCGGGAATTTTGCTTGATGATTTACAGAAATTAGCACACTTAGGATCCTTACAATTTTTCAGTGACGCAGACATTTTTTATGATAAGAAGACTTATCAATAGAATAACAAACGAGTCTACTGTTAAGAGATACATTGCCTATAAAAAAGAAAGAAGGTTGCGAGAACAAACCTTAAAGCGGAAACAAACAAAGAGATATTGAAATAAAAACTTCAGATGAGAAAACAAATGAATACGACCAGAGAACAACTTCAGGTGACAAAACAAATGAAAGCACAAGTGACGTGATCAAGTCGAAATAATAACGAATCTCGAATGCAAACCACTATTTCTCAACAAAAACGTTTCCCTATACTGTGAGGAATCAATCAAAAACCCAACGGAAGAACAAAAGAAGATCGGGGTCGGGGGAAAAAATCAGATGAGAAAAGAAATGATATGAGTTTCTCAAATCTATCAAGGAAAAAACAAGAGAAGATCTGAGGAAGAACTTCAATCGATAAAACGAATGATTGAAGCTTCTCTAAGCTGAACTACTATTTCTGTACCGAAACCTCACCCTGTACGATGAGGAAATCCTTTATTAGCTGCGAGAATCTGAAAAATTGCATCCGCTCCCAGCAAAATTGCGGTAAAATTTCTGCTGTTACCACGTCTCACGACCATTACAGTCTGCGACGAATTAAATGCAATGACCCGGCAAAAGTCTTGTGCACCCCGAGGACACGGAGCGACACGAGGACAACCGCCTTCCGCATTTTGTACGCAAGTATCTCAGGATTTTGTTGATACACAGGAATGGTTTACAGGCTATTAACTCCCTTACCTCTCTTTCTTTTCCTTCTCCATAGCTATGGCGTTTTTGTCAGCTCGTGCCAAAAATTCGATAACGAACATGGTTCGTTTCTCGAAGTCAAGTAGAACCATGTCAGGCTTTGAATGCGCAACAGAAACGATTGTCAACAATATGAAGTACCAGCATATGCGGCACTTCTCATTTTCGACAATTGACTTTATCACCCTAGGAGCGTTTAGAGGAGCATGATTTGGACTAATGTCGTAAAAGCGACAAAGATAATAATAAAGCACTCCTAGTTTCGCATTGTGCCTTTGGATGTAGGCCATTCCCGCATGAGTTGGACAACTAGATAGTATGTGTCCTAGATGCTCGGGGTGTGCATGACACGCTCTGCAGCTATCACAACCGAGCAATTCACGCCTACCTCGAAAGGGAAACGGCTTAATGATATAATAATAATAATAATAATAATAATGTATAGTTCATGATCTCAATTCCTAGTATATAATTATAATTTTACCCATTTTTTTTCAGCTGCAGAAAATCGTTTTGCCTGAACAGTTAGAAGGCTTGATAAAATAGATTAATAATAATTTTTTTTACATGGAAGCAAAAAGGATTTTATCCTATTACAAACTTCCTTCTTATATATTTTTATCTTAGATATATATTTAAATCTAATATTTTTGATATGTTAATTTTTACTGAACATCAGCTTAGCGTTCCTATTTATGAATTGCACAATACTATTTGCGTAATAATATTGACATAGTATTAACATTAATAATTTTTTAATTTAGGTGCATGACACACATGTTTTATTCCTTTTGCTTTTTTTATGAAGTACGAAAAATCATGTAGGACCTTCATAAATATTTTTATATTATAATTTACATTCATTTTGAAATTATAAAATCAATTGGTCATCTTTACAATTTGACACAACTTTTATTACCTCCAGAAAAATAATTTTGTACATACATTCGAATTTTTAGTCTTTTGAGATTCCAATAAGCGTTTCACAATTTTAATGTATACCGATTTTTAGGGTTTTACAATTATTACACTGTGCGCTTGTGAACATTTCAAAGTTTTATTGTACCTTTCGACAGAAAAAAATAAGTATTTTAATCCATGTGTTCAAAAAATGTGTATTCTACCAATTTTAAATCCCATCGGATTTCCAGTTTTTATGTTATTGTATAATTTTTATCAATGTAATTACTTTTTATCAAATTTTAATAATTCAGTCGGTTTCCTTCCCACTTCATGTAATTGCAACACTTCCACTCTAGTTTTTTAGCAGTTATCTTGTTTTTTCCCAAAAACCAGAGATTTGCCGGATGTCCTGCCACCGCCACACAGTGGTCCAGGAACGAGAAAAAGTTGGTCAAAAGTCGATTTTTCAACTTTATTATTTCTAAAAAGTGAATTGGTAAATATATTTAGCAATACTTTAACAACACGAAAGCAAAAAAATAAGTGTTTCAACAAATTTTTTCAACATTTTTGAGCCCCAGAAAGTTACTTAACTGCGAAAATCGATTTCTATTGATTATCCACGACTGAATTTGAGTGATGCTGTGTGAAAAGTAATAACAAAATTTTTAACTAATATGATTTATATTTGCCGCATATTATATGTTCTTGCTTAATATGAGGTTTGAAATCAATTTTTTATAAACATTCATAATGTTATTTTACTAAGCTTAATGGCTAAAAATGAGACTGAAACTTAAACTTTGATAATAAATAAATAATTTTGCCAAACCTTGCCAAAAAAAGTGAGGTCGTGGAAGCATTCTGAAAAAAACGCTGGACTAAATGTATCGAGCTAAAAGGAGATTATGTTGAGAAGTAAAACGCTCATTTGCCGAAAAAAAAAATCTTTTAGTCGAAAAGTCACTGACTTGTCAAAGAGTCCTCGTATGTGTAACCACAAAATACAGCAAATGAATGACAAAAACATAAAGTGCTCTTGATTAATGAAAGTCGTGTGTGGCACCTTTAGTCAAGAGTGCATCTAAAATTGTTGTTCCGAAAAGTTTACTATATTCGTTTGAGCAGAATTAAAAAACAAACATTAAGCGATCATCACTGATTATGCTTTTGTATATATTGTACCTTTCATTGTTTCCAATAAGGGCACAGTCCCATGGAGGTAGATTAACAGAATAGTGGAACAGTTTTGACCAATGAGGTAAATGCTAGAGCTTGTGTTGGCTCCTCATTGGTCAAAACTGTTCCACTATTCTAATAATCTTATCTCCATGGGACTGCGCCCTAAAAATGAGAAAATTCCATTTTTGTTCAAATAATTTTTTTCAGTGTGAAGCAGTGGTTTAGCAAGAACGAAACTCAAGAGATCTGTAGCATATATTCAGAAAAACAGCCGCCATTTTTTCCTTTTTTCAAATTTTTTTAGTTTCATAGGGATCAATTGAGAGAACGAAAATTACCACGTCGAATAAAGAATAAAATTCCGAATATTGACGGTCGTTCCGACAATACTGCACTTCGGAAAAAATGTGTCATTTTTTGAGAATGCGCAGGTAATCTTCCAATAATTGTAAAAAATAAAAATTTGTCGTCAAACTGTAAAATATGTGTCCTCTCTTTTTACTCTACAATTATATATCCAAGTAAAAAATAATTCTGAAACCATGACCAAGAAATTTATGCAATCCCAAAAGTCCGAAGTTCGTCGTTAACCTTCATTTTTTTATAAGGTGTAACTTCTGATTCCATTAGATATACCATGGAAGATAATGGTATCTGACGTTGCACCTTATAACACATGAAGGTTAACGATGAATTTCGGACCTCTGACTTCCAAAAGTTTCTGTTGTACGAGTAAATATTTTTTTATGAATGTTCAGAAATTGCATAATATTTATTCGTGCTCTTGATTAATGAAAGTCGTGTGTGGCACCTTTAGTCAAGAGTGCATCTAAAATTGTTGTTCCCAAAAGTGTACTATATTTGTTTGAGCAGAATAAAAAATTTTTGCATTACCCTGTGGGCACCGGGATATCCTAAAGACGTCCTTAGAATGTACCTCTATGTCATTCCATTTGACGTCCTTAAGACATCCTTCCCGAGTCAAAGTTTTAATTATCATTTTAATTTCCTTATAGTCTACATTACTAGCATTCGATAGTGTAGAGAAATTGAGGCGAGAGTTTAACTCCTAAGTCAAAGTTAAAAGTTTCGTCTAGCCGTCCTTCGCTGTGCTGAAACATTAATAGAAGGAAACGCTGCTGGCAGACAGATTACGATCTGTTCCGACAGGCAAGCGACACTAACTGCAATAAGGAAACCAGACATAACATCACACCCTCAGCAACAGACCCTCGGGGCCCATTTTATGGATCCAGAGGAAATTACAGCACGATCAGTAGCCGACATACTAGGCTTCGTCAGGAGATCTCGGGTCGGCTGCTGAGAGCGAATAAGTAAGGGTGTGGCACAATAGGCTGTATAGCTTGAGCGCCAGATGAGCTTTTCATGGGCCCCTCGCCCGTCCTAAAACTAACTAAATAGTAATCGTCTATGTATCTCCTGTTCCTAGAGGGCTATTTAGCCCTAGGGACTTATGCTGAATAAATAAATAAATATATATCATATGTTGTACCACGTCAACTTCATTGTAGAATTCTTAGTTCTTCTAGATTACCCATGATGGATAAATAAAAGAGGTTAGGGGTTCAAGGCAGTGTCATTCGGATTCAAGTAATTGAGCACAGAGCTATTAGTTTAACGCAAAAGTACATAGCTAAGAAGAGATAAGATGGGAGCGAAGCGTTGGAAGAGATTCATAAGAGAGGAAATCATTTCTCTAATGTCTTGATTTTGGGAATCAGTGGACAAGGGAGGAGAGAAAGGGAAGTTAGTAGGACGGTTTTGTAGACAGACACCACTGACGAAAGGGCTAAGAGAACTCCTCTTCTTCTAGGAGAATTTCTACCCCTTTCCGGAAAAATATTGAATCGCGTCCTATTTTGACACCTTCAAATCCTTTTTAGGCACTGTTCAAACGAATATCTTGGCGTTGTTTCCCCCGACTGTTTTTTTGGTGAAGTTATGTAGATTCACGCGTGAAAATGACGCGTCTTTAGGGTACTTCTACAAATGTTGTGCATTTGTCGGATACCATTCCGATGCCCTTGATTGCTCTCTTCTGATTTCTTATATATTATACCACCTTACCACCTCATAATAGTATCAACGCTGTGCCACTTATTATTAGATAAATCGAAAATACCCCTCACCTATCTTATGGAAATCGGGTAAATTTGTACGCTATTATATATGTTGTAGTACTACAAATGTATCGAATTTTGCGAATTTAACCGAAACCCATTTTCCATAAGGAACGTGTGGTACCTTAGTGCTGTGAAAATAAATACTAATAAATAAATGCTGTGGGAAAATAAATACCAAACGAAGGCAACGTATATTCAGGTATAATAAGGCGTTGTTTCAAATTAGAGTTAAGGAGTCATTCTACTATCTCACTTTTGAAAAATCGATTTTTTTTCTCTGCATTTTTCGACAGCTTATATATTCAGAAATATCATATCAAAATTTCATACAGAAATTCGGAGTCTTTCTATACTTCACTGCCCTGCGATTGCGGGGAAACGTCTAACACTCACAGGCAGTTACTGCATCAGTGAGTCAGAGATATCAGCCAACAGCGTGGCTGCGGTCCTCTCCCTATGGAGAGGGCTTTGAAGTCAATGTTAGGCTCACAAGGGGACGCAGCGGGATTACCCAAGCGTCAGGGGCTGTTACGGTCTCAACCCAACTAATAATAATAATAATACTAGGCTTAGCTTCTTATAATAAGACGGGAGTTACACTCCTTTACCCTGTTAAGAAAGCAATTAAGTTGAAATAGCCGAGAGAAAAGAATATTTTTTTCTAAAATCTTAGACCTGAGATAAGGGTCCTATTTCCAAAAGTTAAAATCCTTACAAATAATGTCTTGAGATATCCTCGTTCTTTCCTTATACGCTATCCTTGTTTCTCCTATAGAAAATGAAGAGCCAGCACCTGTAGTTTGAGGATACCTCCACTCAGGTCGCTCGAATAGCACATTGCGTTGCGTCTACAGACATCAGTCCTTTTACCTGCGTAGGGTTAATCCTCCAGCTTTGCAGAGCTATTAAGATTATCATAGGATTAGGCGTTAAATTGATAATCACTTGGCATTGTGAATTAGAAATGGAGATTAAATTTGTTGTCACTGAAACAGGTGTATCCTGGTCTGTGAATGTAGTTTTGCGTTACCTGTTTTTGCTACACAAGAGCCCTCATGAGAAGATGCTCATAATTTAAATCTCGATCATTGACGTGATAGTAAAATAACTTGAACGTCCTTTTAGTTCATCTTTCAGAGGAAGGATAGCTCTCAGCCAATATTTAGAATTTATCAGAGAATTTGAGACTTTCCAATAGTATTTAAGCTCTGTGTAAAAAAAGGAAAAGAGTAATCATCAATTTCTATCGTTTTACGTGAAAATTTGAATAAAAAAATGTTTTATCCTAGACTTTGAGAAAAAATTATGTATGAGAAATTATAACGAGTGTTGTGCTTCTTAGAATAAAAGAATTTATTTCGTAAAGTGTGCGATCACACAGATTACTTTTAAATGGGAAATTTGCCAACTTTAGTTTCAATAAATAGAGAAAAATTTTACTCAATGCGAATTAGATTATAATTTTAGCCAGATGATAGGGAGACCTTTCTACTAAACGAGCGTAGGGTAGGACTTTTGAATAAACCTTTTATTTTAGAATAAAAATCTTATGCTTTCTCCATAGCACCCTTTATTTAATTGAAAATAGTCTCAATCATTAATTAAAATAATCATACAGGTATAATTAACCTGACTATAGTTAAACGTCCTTCAGTTCGAGGGTTACAATATTATATATGTGACCTCCGCGAAGAAAGGGACCTAATGCGTCAAAGCTGAATTTTACAGGACGGGCGATCGTAGCAGAGCCCGCAAGCCAGCTCGGGTCCAGAGGCTTGGGGGGTGATCGCTCTCGTGAAGTTGAATGAGTAGAGGTCGGTGGTGGTGTTAAAATCCCATCTGACAAATGAGTCGATTTCCCTAGTTTGGGTAGGTCTGGTTTAAGGGCAAGGGATATTTACCCCTACACCTGTATAGTTTACATTACAACGCCTCCTTAATTTTGGAAGCTCGTCCACTGCGTCTCATTCATTGGTTACAGAGCTATGAATATTTAGGACAATAAGTCAGTAGTACCTGCTTCAATTCAGTCTTTCTGTGTAAGGGGCACCTACTGACCTTTGGAAATTCGTACGAGGTGATCGTGCTTTTCATCTACAATTTTTTGTATGTGTTTCTGATCGTCAAACTTTTGTTATGATTTTACAGGGGTTTTACTTCATAGAATAGTATGTACTTTTAAATGTTACCAGGTCTAATTTATGGTCTCCACATGATTCAGCTCTTTAACTGACACGACTATAAAAAATGGCTGCTTTAGTTTACATTTTGGTGGGTAGCAAATGTTCACTGCACGTGCTTCCGCTTTACACAATAGAAAACTCAGGATTCAATTCGGCTCAACATCCGTTTTTTCTTCTTGCTTTTCATGAGTGACCCTACCAAAAGATATAATCGAATCATACTTCTGTTTCGGAATTCACCTTTATACCTGCAAACCATGGAATTGGTCAAATGCAAGCTCGTGTTTACGACCGCTCACGGCAACAAGGCGATACTTTTGAGGGACGGCAAGGAACGCAACGACGAGTCTTACAATAACATGTAGCAGGGCGTGGTTAAGGCTAAGAAGAAAAATATATATAGTCTCGAAATAATTCTTCAGAAGTCTAGTTTCGAAGGACTGAAAAATGTTATTGTGTGTGTCGATGAGAGGTTCAGAAGAATTCAACGATTACTGAAAAACGTAAAAGCATGTAAAGATTTCTTAATTGAAACGATTTTCAATTATTTAGTCTCTGAAAACATGAACTCACCGAATGAGGAATTCATCCGTCAGATAATTAAGTTTAAATCTGCATACATCAAAAGTCAGGTACAAACCAAACTGGAGAAACAATTCTTCGAATTATATTTTGAAATCATTTTTATGGAACTGACTGCCATCTTAATTTCATACATTGTTGGAGAGGTTGAACTTATTTTTTCTACACGTACTTGATCAAATGTATTGGCTTGGATAATTAGTAAAAACAGACATGGAATTATGATTACAAACAATGTGAATATTTACTATCTGCAACTTAGAATAGTTTAGGATAATTTTAAGTTTTAATTAGTAAATTGTATATTATACATACCTTTTAAGTAATTGTAGCTTTGTTGTTATTTTAACACTCATTTTCCGACCTTAATAGAAAATAAGATTAGGATAATTAATTTGCGTTCTGCTCCGCGGCTTTGTAAAGGAATGCTCCTTTGCCAATCATCTCGTGTTTCCTGACTGTTTTTAGGAGAGGATCTCTGCCATTTTCCATGATGTACACTGTACTCAGAACAATTTGGTCATGAAGACATTAGAGATTTAAATGTTCACGCCCGTCTTGACGGCGTGAGACATATAATCACACGTAGGTGCGTAAAGGTCTCTCCAGTGACACGATGTCTAATAATACTCATATACACAAGCACAGGGTACCCGGGAAC
This sequence comes from Andricus grossulariae, assembly GCA_011634705.1. NCBI lineage: Eukaryota > Metazoa > Arthropoda > Insecta > Hymenoptera > Cynipidae > Andricus > Andricus grossulariae. The sequence continues at coordinate 181,776,183 of JAABKJ010075445.1, forward strand.
CGCATGTTAGAAATTCGTCCTTTTTCCAGATGAATCTTGGCACACTTGTCCAATCCAAAGTCCATACCAATCTCTCTTGTATACTAGGGTGCCTGGTTTCTCCACTTTCTTTCGAAGCGAAATGTAAGGTCCGGCAAAAGTGGCTCATTCACATTGACATTACAGATATGCATTTTTTTCAAATCGGATCACATCTTTTATGAGAATTGTTCCCTCAAAGTTTCGAAATTTGCGCTGTAAATACGAAAATTGTCATTAATTTCAGTTCCGTTGAGGAAGTCATATTTTTGGGTTAGAAAATGTCACTTGCGATTAAAACTGTTATTCAAGCATCAAACTGCCAGTTATATGCTCAGTGAAATTAAGCGGTCATGCAGCTCCTCGCACTTCTGGCCAGCAATGCTTGACAAGTGATCCAGAGCCCACCACGTGAAGGTGGCTTAAACTGGGGCTCCTCCAAAAGCCCAACCGAACCAACGATATGTAGGACCGGCTCAACTAATCTTATTTATCACTGTCGGGGAAAATTGTCACAAATTGGGATTTTGAATTAAATTCTAGCAGAGCTTCCATAGAAAGTAAAGTAATGTTATGATGCTATCCCTATAGTGTCACTGTTTGATATCATCCTTAAAGCTGGTGCTATGGTAACAGAAACATCAATTATTTCCCAAAAAGTCATTTCTGTGTAATCATTGGTCTCAAAATTGAGCCTGGCAACGATGTCATATCGAATGGAGTGATGGAGATTCCGTACCTCGTCTTCTTGGACACAAAGAATCTTAAAAGATTTTTCGGGTTTCAATCGGGTGCAAAACTACGATTCTTGCTAAAGTTTCGTGAACATTGGAGTTCACTTCTTCAGGGCTGAACTGAAACTGAAGTTTTAGGTTATGCTGTTCTTATATAGATCCTCTACGATGCCTATGATTGGCCAGAGCGCCCCATGGTGGAAGCTGCTCGAACTTGATTGGATAATCGAGTCTTTTTTTGAACCCCGGGAGGACGAAAAGCCAAATCGGATTGGTATTATATCCATTGTCCCTATTGATGTTATTAGGGTGTTTTATGATTTCGATTGCTTCTCTATGTTTTCTTGGAAAAATATTGTTCGTTTTTGCGATGACGGTTGTTTTGTCAAATAAAAAGAGAGAGACCAGTATGCTGATTATGTCAGGCTGGTAAGACCTGACCAATTATTTATTGTGGGTTTGTGTGTCACTTATTAGCCATACGCGGACTGTGCTAGAGTTCAGTATTTAAATGAGTGTGAGATAGTTGTTTTAACACTTATTTTATCAGAAAGAGTATGAACAGAGTTAAGAGTTACATAAATTAAACTTACATGTACCTTTCTACGCTTCAAAGGGCGAGAGTGAGTTGGTTTGTCGGTTGGATCTCCGCGTTTATCGTACAGCAGCGAGGGAACTCTACCGGATGTTTTTAATAGTGAAAAGGCCGGAAGTCACGTACAGTGGTAAAAACGTGGTTTGGCACGCGCGGTAACAAAATTGTGGTATAGCACGTTCGGTGACAAAAATGTGGTATAGCACGTTTGGTGACAAAATTGTGGAATGGCACGTTCCGCTATAAATTGGCGAGATGTCATTTGATACGCGTGATTCTCGATATTCAGTTTCGTATGGCTCATGCGAGTGCCTAATAGTTCCGTCCTCCGCGACGGTCAGTGATCGCGCATCTCTACTCTTGACCTTTCAGGAGTTTGGATTTTATGCGTTAGCTTACCAAAGAGTATACCAAAGGCCAATTCTTTCGAAAGTTATCGTGTTCACAGGCAGACATACATACAAACATATATACATACATGCATGCATGCATACATACATACATACACACATACATACATACATGCATACATAGATACATACATACACATTCGTAAAAACCTGTTTTTTGGGTTCAGGGGGTCTCAAAACGTGGACATTTGATAAAAAGCAGGTGGGGGGGGGGGGCAAATTTTAAACAAATCTAATACCTTCTTGAGATGAGAATGTAAAAATACAAATTTTCAAGTACCAGGAGCATTAATGATGGTTATTTTATTGTTTTAATCGTTACAAATAGTATTGAGGACATGACAAAAATTAAATATTTTGAAAATCCACACACGAGATGAAAAAAAAACGAAATAAGCAAAGTTTTGATCACAATGTGTCCACCATTGGGGCCGATTTTTTCACTGTTAAATGTTATTTTTTACGAATAAAATAGAAACTACACATCCAATCAAAAAGTTACCCATAACAAATTTGTGGATCTTTTCGGAGTGCACAATTTTTGTCCAATCATCATTTGCCTTATCTTGCATAGTTTGACCGTGGAATGAAATTTTTGATTTTTCATTATTTTTTGTGCAAGAAAAATGAGGATTTTCGATTTTTCAAGAAAATTCAAAAAGCCGTGCTGATAATCCTGTAGGGCGTGCAAAAAGAAACACTTTTTTGCCCTGACTTTTTTTCGTGTCGTGCGTTGTTTGGCTGAAAATGTTAATTTTCGTTTCCTCTTTTGGATTTTGAAAATGCTGTAAGTCTGATTACCTAACCTCAACCTGACATGAGTGCGCAAGCGCATACGTGTTTGTCTGGTGAAACTTTCAAGCGTTTCAGAAAGTTTGGTCCCATGAGACGTTTTATTGTTTCATGAAACTTGCAATCTTTCAATGAAACGTTTCATGGACTTACAACCCCAGGCAGGCAGCCTGTCCACGAGCAGATTTAGAGATGTAGAGATCATCTAGGGAGAGTTGAGACACGTGACGTCTCCAGCGCTGTTGTCGATTTGAAAACCGATAATGTAGAACATCCTCTGGATTCATTTCCGATGTAGAGTGATAAAAATCACTAACCGCGCGAGTTGGTCAAGGTTCAAAAATAAATGATTCAAACTGCACAAAATAGATTAGAAAATAAATCAACTGTTTTTCTTGATTCTAGTTTGAAATCTAAACAAGTTCACAAAGATTTTATCCGAGTTTGACAATCTAATAGTTTAATTTAATTAAACCATTTTTAATTAAATTGTTTTTACTTACACTTCATATAAGTCTTAATTCGACAAAAGTCGACCACGGCGAACCGTACCGAATTACCGGAGCGATTTATGTTTTGTGGACTTAGAATTTTATTAGACAATTTTCATAAAAATATTCCAAGTCCATTTTCAATTAAATTTCAGATGCGAGTGTCGCAGGTTTAAAGTTTAAAATAATACGGTAAGATACAATAATCTGACGTTTTCGATGCTCTGCACATATATTTATAATATCGGCTTTGGTACCAAAAAAGGTGGGAATAGTCCTTCTAGCCAATAGAATTGCTGACGTCACATAATTGAAGGTTTAATTAGCCAATCTCGTTAAGCACCGCCCTTGCATTTCAAGCTAAAATAATGAGATTCTAATTCTCGGAAATGCATTTTTACGATTCTTGTCGATTGTCATTTTTCTGTCAAATCGTGTTATAAAATGCAATTAACGGCGTCTGAAGGGCGCCTTGTCGCTTCAACCCTTTACATGAGTCATAATTTATTTATGCTCGCGATCGAGATCAAACAAACGGCAGTCGGAGATCGCGTGTGTCAAACTTGACTTAGATCTGTATATATACATATATACGAACGTTAGGATGCCGCGGCGCCATAAGACTACTTACATCTAAGAACGTAATAAAAGAAGAAGTTGAACATTCTGTTTGAAATGTTGTGGTTTTCTCACCAAATGAAAGTATAAGACTGACAACTAGATGGCTTTGTTTGGATATATGTTTTTTAATTTTCTTATCAAAAGTGCAAGCACATTTGCAGGTTACGCTCCCATAATGACAACTGCATATGCTTAAATCGTGAAACGCGCCGTAGCGCGCTTTATATATAATTAAAAACTAAAGGTTAACAACCACCGCAGGGTCCCACTGGGAGCAACTGTCATCTGAAAAATGACATAAAGCATGACCAAAATTCCTTTCAAGGTGCTGTAGTTTTTCTGGGATTTCGCTGTTCAGATCATCGTTATTAATGTTTGGATGTGGTTCTAGTGGATCCGGTACTTGATGTGTATTATTCCTAGCACTTATGCCTTCATCTTTAATCAGGTCTTCGTTGTTCACATCTTCTAAGGTAAGTTCATCAATAGGAAGCTGATGCTCTACTTCCATTTCGATGGCAGTTATTTCAATAGCCGAAAGCAATCTGCTTACAGATATTGAGCGTTTTCGATCTGCTAGATTCTGCTCTTTTATTCTTGTGGCTAGTTACGAGTACTTAAGTCAGAAGAGTCGATGATGTTCTCTTCTTACACTTTGCCCACTTTTCTACGGCAGAAAATAAAAGCGCATTACATCTCTGTTCATATGGTACGTCCATTTTAATCGCCTTGTTGGTTGTTGAACCTCTGCTTCTGGCTCTGATTGTATCAGGCCATCTACCTCTGGAGAATGTGGCGGTGCTGGATCATCACCAAGTTGAGGAAGAACATCAATTGCCGCAGCTTGTTCGTGTAACGCAGCTTCCTCTAACTGATGTTCAATGCCGTCGTTTTTCCACGCCAAATCAACCTGTTGTTTAATCTCCATTGCTCGATCTTTTGAAATGTGTAGATTAGTCCAGATGTCCTGTACCTTAGCGATAAGATCTCTCAGTGCGACTTTCTCTATTTGAGGACACTTCGCAGCAAATTTTGTTCTAAAATTGTATCCTTTTTCGCATGGGGTTTCAAACTTCGCACTTTCATAATAGAAACGCATCAATTCCTCATTCATTGTGGTATCCCATTTGAAGCTCTCCCACGGTATTTCTGTTGAAATGGTTGGCTGTAAACAGCTAACGCTAGCCAAAACATCCTCAACAGGCACAGTTGATGTTTTACTGCTTACCGAATGTCGCAGATGCTCTTGCTGGATAGCTGTTTGATTAGTGAGATCTGCCTGACCATCTCACTGCTCATCATCACCACCGTCCTGCATGCTGTGGCTCCCAGCGGTGGCTCCAAGGGCGCCCCGACGATCCTCAAGAAGCGACAAGCGTTTTAAAATTTTCAAAATATTCTCCATTAAAATTGATGGGTTTTGGTGTTCCTCTTAGTCACTTTCCTCTTCGTTCTCTATCTGTATGGCATGGAAAACCCTGTCAGTAGCAATGCTACAGCCAACATAGCCGTCAAATTCAATAGACGAAAGCTCAAGCCCTACCGCGACGACAACGCGAGAACACCTTTGGTGAGGTTATTATTATATTATTTTGTTGTTATGAAAGAAGTTTTAGGCTCCGTAAGCTACGATCATGGTTCCTTGAAGCAACCAATCCCGACGCAACTGAAACGTGTACGTCATCCACTTCTGCTCCTTCTGTCCATACATGGGTATTAGAAGTCATTTCTCATTAAAAAATTGGTTAAATGTTCTCGCTGGGTACGAGATTCAACCGATGATAATGCAATGGATCAATCAAAACACAACTTTCGCAATCCAAAACTTTTAGTGACCAATAAGATATCAAACAAAAACATCGATATCCAACATCAGAGAAAAAACATCGATGTATCGAAAACATCAAAGTTGAAACATCGATGTCAAAAACATCGACATCGCAAGCGTGATGAATTAGGGACCATCCATAAATTACGTCGGAAAATTGCGTTATGTAATTTATGGATGGCCCCTTATCCATACCTACAAATTAACTGTCGAAGGTTCGAATCCGCACACCTGCTGATTTAAAAAAATGGTAATATACCTATATTTATTTATTTCGACTTTATCTTCCCATTAATGAAAATCTAAGATTATATAATTTCGAATATAATATGCAAAGTATTTATTGCAAGCTATCTCGCAAGGTATCTTATTAAAATGGGTAAAATGATTTGGTGAAGTGGCAAAAATAAAATTTTAATCTTGAAAACGTTTGAATTGAAAGGCATTGAAGATAAATATTATACAAAAACATAACTGACAAAATTAGAAAGCTTTTACATTTTTTTTTTCAGGGAACGAGAACTGCAATATGTGGATTCTGTAAACGCTACTGTAAGAGAAGGTTGGATAACTCTTAATGTTAGTGGACCTCTTCAACATTGGGTCAATAATCCCCGCGGTAATCAAGGATTTTACCTTTCTGTACATCCATCGGATCGATCTGGTAAGTAGATTTTTTGAAATGTTTATTTTCGTAACGCAGATCCTAATTTAAATGGGTCATTTCATTTTAAAGTTTCAATTTAATTTGCATTCTACGAGCAAGAAGATATTTCTGAGACTGTATTCGTTTCTGCTTATTCTATTTTAGTCTGTCATTCAATTTTTGACCCGAAACGGACTCTTCGACAACACATACTGGTTTTAGTCTTCTATAATCATTTCATTTCGCGTGAGATTTTAATTATTATAATAGCACAAATTGTTATAAAATTATTTTTTAAATAAGGAAAGCAGAGTTTCAATGGAATATATAAATGCTAGACCTAAAAAGCGAAAAAGAATCAACGTTTACAAGACAGAAAGCGAAAGTCCATAAGCAATATTTTTTTATACCTGTGCGTGCCGTAAAATTACCCGGCCAAAATTATATTGCAGTGTTAGGTAATGTCAATTATAAATTGCAAATTATAAATGACAAAATTATTGTTTAGAAAGAAATTTCAACTCGCATTTTGGAGCTATTACTATTTTATTTTATTCACAATTTGAAAGGAGGATGCAATTGCATTTTTGAGATAAATAACAGTATATATATATATATATATATATATATATATATGATTTGACCTTTAATTTTAAAAGATCTGGGCGCAAATGTGGGGGAAATACAAAGACCGAGCGCGTAGCGCGAGGTAAGTACATGATCGAGCGCGAAGCGCAAGAACCAACAGTCGCGCGCCCCAGGCGCGCTCAAACTTGCGAGACAATGTGCCCACGCAGCGGGCAGATTTTTTTCAATTTGGTTAACTTTGTCGCTTATTAATAAACATATATTCACGTCATTCAGATGTTACTACCCTATTTTGTAACAAATTTGTATTTATTGAAAATTTGTTTTTATTTTAACAATTTTTTCTGAAATAAATGTTTGAAATTTATATTTTTCTGTCATTAATGCGGCAATTTGTCATTTTTAAGAGTAACATTTTTGTTAGAAACTATTATGTAATTGTTTAAACAATTTATTAAAGTTTAATTGTATATTTGATGAACATGCGATGAAAAATCTGAATTTTTTTAATACAAATTTCAATAGGTATATCACTTATTGTTAAATACTTCAATGTTATTATACAAATATTTTAAATGATTAATATTTGCGCAAACAATTTTTTGGATTGCGGTCATGGAAACTGTTTTTTTATAATATTTCATTCAATAATTACTAATTCATTTATTAAATACTAAATCAGTTCCAATTTAAGTATAAAACGAAAAAAAGGTGAAAAGAGGGGAAAACACTGTAAAGCTTTACTATAAAGAAAGTGTGTCGGACCCGCTACATTTTAGGTCCTGTAATTTCTCAGTGGGCAAAAAAATTGAGGATTTCCTAGAGACGTCTTCGGGACATCTTTAGGACATTAGACGTCTTAGAGACGTTGTTTGGACTCACATTAGACGTCCTTGGAACGTCCCAAGGACATTCTTGGGATGTTCATGGTTTTGTGTCCACTGGGAAGCGACAAAGTTAAGCAAAAGTTTAAAAAAACTAGAGTTTTCTGCCCCTTTTTAAGAAAAAGTATGAAAAAAAAGGTAAATACAGAGCTCATCCTGATATGTGTCAATTTTGCGAAAAATTGTCAATTTCAGTTTTTCGGGGATTTTTTGGGACTCCATAAGGGGGAATGAAGGGCATCAAAATTCAAAGTTGTTTAGCGAAAATTATTCTTCGGAAACTCACTGATAATCTTCTGCAAGCTAACAAGGAGAGGACGCGAGATGGGAATCGCCGATTCGACTGGGACTTCGCAGGATGAAAGTACATCAAAATCTATTAGGGGCGTATTTTTTCTTTCGATCTAATGGCCCTTAGTTTTCGAGATATCGAAGTTTGAGTAATTGCGCTCGAGCGCTCGAATCGCCACTACAATGCGGGGACCCGGGCTTCGCGGCCTCGGGCGCTTACTCGCAGTCCGACACTAATACTGTGATAAACGGAAAGTCCACAGGGTTTCTATATCATCATTACATTTTTTTCTGATGTATTTTTATCAGTACAAGCCTCATTTTTGTGACATCGAAAAGTTACACATTTTCATGTCGCCAAAAATATCATTTTTGAAAAAGAAAAAAAAACGGACCATAGAGACTTGAAGTTAAAATTTTCAGCTGTCTATTAACCACATGTGAAATTATTTTAGCGTTTTTTCTTCAAAATACAATCATTTAAGAAAAGAAGAACACTTTTTTGAAAAAAATGTAATTTTTTTGCTCACTTTTTTGTTCAAATTGTTCTTTGTTATTATTCTAACCAGCACCATCATAATCCTGACTGTATTGACTTTCGATTAATAAAAAGTAAGTTGAAATTGGTTGAATAGATTTGGAGATATACTCCCACAAATTTGGCGGGTTAGCGTAACCCACGGTGTACTCAAAGGGATAAAAATGAACTTATATAAAATGAAATTATTTCATTTACTGAATACTACAAATTTAAAATGTCTCAACTGTTAAGGTCACTGTTGTCCAGTGACCTAAATGCACTTGGGAAAAAATTTGCAAGACCTAGGAATCAAAATTGGAAAACGGCAAATTTTTAAAATTTTGATTTTGGTATTTAATGAGATTATCTTCATAACTTGTGGCTTACACATTTTGCTGAGCATGTGTAAACTTTTTTAGCCTAAAAATACACTCAATACCAGTTTATTTCTATGATAAAAAATACCAGACATGTTTACAAAAATATTTAAACGGCAAGTTATGAAGAATACCAAAATAACACATTTTTTAATTCGCTGTATTTCCAATTTTGATCCCGGGGCCTTGGTGATTTTCTTTCTCGTGCATTTTTATGACTAGAAAGTTTTCAAGTACCCGGAAAAATTCTTCTGGTTTTAACAATTTTTTCCGAAAGCATGGGTGAATTGGACAGGAACTATATCTTAGGAAACAATGGATTAAATTTAGCAAAAAATGGCAAGGTTTTTTTTTTAAATTCAGGCATGTAAAAAAAATTGAAACTTAGGAAAATTTAAAAACTCTGCGAATAAGAAATTAGATTCTAAATTGTTCATACTTTTTTAGTATCCCAATACGCTACTTATTCATGTGTAGTGATATACATACAATAATTGTATTTTTCACAATTATAACGGCAATTGTAAAAATTCGAATAATATGCCTGCATTCAGAAAAGACATGTTCATAAAATTTATGAAATTCATAATTTTGCACATTTCGGAAAGTTTCGTTATACCCAAAAAAATGATGTGTAAATTTATGTTAAAAATTGACCCAAAACGTATAAAGATTACGAAAATTTTAATTTTAATTTGTGACTAGTTATTTGAGTTTAGTTGTGGTTTAAATTTTAGTACAACTGATTTCTTCTCCTGATATTTACCTATTCCACTATTTTAGCAAATCAGACACACCTCTCGAAGGCATCAACGTTGCATGGCGACCTGTCACTCGTTCTTTGCTTCGAACGGCATAGTTGTGCATTGTAGCTAGACTTGTAACTTTGTTTTTCATCTCAAAATTTGACGAATTTAGTAGATCTGTAAAACTTGCTGATTGAAACCTAAGTCTTGTATTATATCTGATCTTCTCCCTAACAATTCAATACAACTTCAAAAGTGTAACTAGGGAAGAGACTTCTATGTTCATTTACACATGTATTTTATATTAGAAATGTTTGTTGTTTCGAAATTTCACTAGTGGCTGGTGCCCTTGATTGATAGGATACTTTAGATTATGGCTTTCTATCCATCCAAATTATCCCGGAGCAAAAAATCAGTAAGGATGGCTTTAATGAGACCATAAAGTCATGCTTACAAGGTTTATCAGGTATTGTGGAGAAACTCATTGCCGTCTATGTCACGAGGGTGTGTGAATCTCATCGAAACGTATTGCCCTAACGGCATGTTGCTGAATTTTCTTCTGCAGTATTAGGTCTAGCAGCAAATCGGCTTGCCTATACTGCTGTATAATTCTTTGAAATTTAGTAATGAATTCCTCGACTCCAGCATCGTCTTGCCCATTTACGGGCTTAGTTACCCTGATTGCGTATCGAGCCGAAATTTTTTTATATGTTGAGCTGCTTATTTATAATCCTTTCCGCTCTCGCTGGCTCTCTTCCACTGATACGTGTTGATTAAAGCAAGTTGTTTTTTTTTCGCATGGTGAGTTGTTTCCATGCTTATTCCCGCTATTTTTGGTTTTCTGCTGCGGCTTTGCGACAGTTCATGCAAGTTTCTTTATGCGATTTTCTGCTCCCTGATTTACTTTTCCTCTTGCTCATTCCTAATGGTTCAAACTGGCATCAAACTGTGCAACATGAATGATCAACACCTTTCATCATAAATTAAAAAAAGAAAAAGTTTGGGTATGGTAAAATAATAAACGAGTCTGAAACGCTGTTTGTGCAGGTTTGAAAGTAAAAAAGACAATTACGAATGAATCGCATTGAAAGAAATCACGTTGATTTCTAAATTGAAAAATACAATAATTTGTTTCTGGGGGTCTTTGGGCATCCATGATTAGCAAAAAAGTAAGCTTAATCGCTGACATATTCGAGCAGCCGGATTCAAAAAAATCTTAGAATGACCTAACTACATTATATAATTATAAAATAAAATTTCAGAAAAATAAGCTTGGGTGCTATAAATCTCGGAGATAACAATTTTATAGTTCAAAGCAGACACAGAACATACAGCACTCAAATTATGAACTAGTATTTTCATCTGACTTGAAAAGATGAGGATCGTTTATACATTGGTCTCATACCTGATGATTAATTCTATTGGTAAGTAATATAATATAATATATACCGCGTTGTTCGTACATCTCTCGCCACACAGGTCCAATTTTCCGAACAATCCTATCATTTAGGATAGCTGTGAAGATCTTATACAGTGTGTTCAGACAAGTTATTAACCTGCAATTTTTAGGGTCAGCTAAGTTTCCCATCTTTGGCAGGAGCACTGTGCGCTCTTTAACCAACCACTACGGAATGGGCTCATGCGACTTTAGATATGAGGTGAAAATTCGGGCCAGATGCTGGTGAGTTGAAGGAAACTTCTTTCACCAGAAGATCTTGATACCATCTGGTCACGGAGCGGAATAGTTCTTCATGCCTCTTAATCCATTTTTCACCTTCTCGGTAGTGATATGTGGGCATTCCTCTTCAGGTTTTATGGGGGCATGGCACAGCTCCTTGAAGCTATTTATATTCTTTGAGTGTTCTTTCAATGGATGTTGAACTTCATAGACTTCCCTCCAAAATGTCTCGACCTCCTCTGGTGTGGGCGGGTGAACGACAGTAACTGGAGGGTCTTGGAAGAGTCGAGATGGGTCAGACACAAACTGTCAATTTTTTTTTACCCACATCTCTCTCCGCTTTAGATTTCTCCTAGCGTTAGACAGTACTCGTATTCTGTCAAAGATATGCTGCAAGATGGTCAGTAGCTTTGACTTGTTGAGTGTTCGATGACAGACCCGCAGTTCGCGCGCGAACTGTCGAACCTTAGCAGTGAAAATCCCACCAGATGTTATGTAGTCAATCACACACTGAATGCAGGAAGCATACTGCATTGCCAAGCCTATCTTGGTGCTGAGTTGATGCATCCGTCTTTTGGTCTTATGATCAACCTTTGGTTTTGTTTTACGGTTTGCATCGGCCAGAGCTCTCGCTGCATTATACACACTACAACTGATAGTCCAGAGGTCGGGTTGTCCGGAAAAATCTCCACGTAGCTCGTCATCCAGTTCAGCCAGATCTTTGGGCTTGAGAAAAACCTGAATCTTGATGTTTCTCCGGGTCCTGAAGCATCTCTCTTCCTCGATTGGATGCCTGCTCACGGTTGGTCTCACTGTGGCCTCTCTTTCTCTGTTGCTGGCTTGTTCTGGCTGCGGTAGAGTAGGTGTTCCGCTTATATAACCCCTTTTTCGGAGTTCCTCGGCACGGTTTCGCAGGCCTTTATGTGAAAAATTCGAGAGCTCTGGGTATTCCGCGCACCATAGAGTATACAGTCGCGCCATGTAAATTTTTCGTTCAGGGGCGATACTGGTATCATAGCACTTCAGCAGGTCATCCCTGAGTCGATCCGTCCACTTAAAAGTAATGAGATTCTGCTGGTCAATCACACTGACTCTGTCTTGATATATATAATTAAAAACTAAAGGTTAACAACCACCGCAGGGTCCCACTGGGAGTAACTGTCATCTAAAAAATGACATGACAGTATTATGCTATTAGTGATATATTATCACAAAATCTTCAGAATAAATACTCATAGTTATTATTAGGAACTCTTAGAAATATTATCAAACATATTTTCTATAAAAACAAGAGATCTTTTTTTTTACGGTATCATATTTCTCGAGTCCTTTTTGGAAATATGATAACTTCATGCTGTTATTATTTTCAGTGTAGAAAAACGACTCTGGAATGTCACGAGTAGTTTCATTTTAGTTTTTTTAGTCGTATTTCAATGCCCGTAATTAGCTCTGAAGTAATACTTTTTTACAGTGTTAACAAAAATGTTAATTTTCAGTGAAGTTCATACCTACTAAAAAAATCTTGTGGCTACATTTTCACATGAAAAATTCAAAAACTTGGCTGAGTAAAATTTAATTTGCACAATTCTTTCCGATAAGTTTAGAGAACCAAGAAGTTTTAATTTGCTTATTTTTAATTAATATATGTCCTGCTTTCAAAATTGTGTATCTATGTTTTGCAATACTCTATTTTCCAATTTCAAAAATCAAATGATCTAGAAAAGAGGCGGAATACTGACTTAGAATTAAATAAGTATAAAATGCTACGATAGGGAAATTTCAAATGACTATTTTCATTGATTTATTCTGCATGAGACAATTAACACACTATTCTATACATTCAAAAATTAATTTTTAATTAAATGCATTTTTGGCAAATATTCCAAATCGACGAGATTTAGCAGCAGTTCCTGAGTACGGTGAAAAACTGACAAGTTACAATTTCTTTCACTTGTCACGCTTATCCTGTCTTCTGACTCACATACACCACACACATTCTTGGCCCATGCCACTCATCCCCATTAAGCATACTTTCTATCGGTGAAGCACTGGTTCCGTGGCTGATTCGCGACACTAGCGCCACGCATTGCTGGTTCCCGAACGAGGTCCTACTCCCAACGTCTCATTCCCTGCGCTCATCTCTTAAGCTTGGAGGGCATTGTCGCCTCTATACCTATCTTCCCTCTACGGTTAGGGTTGTAAAGTTTCATGAAACTTTGACCAAATGAAAAGTTTCATGACACTTTGGAAACGTTTCAAAGTTTCAAAAGTTTCAAACATTAGGGCAGGAAAATTCAAAATATAAAAAATACTATTAAGTATTAAATATAAACATTTAATAGTATCCTTTGTGTTTCAAATCAAATCGTTTCAACTAATTTAAATGAATAAATCACATGTTAATTGTTAATAGGCTGTAATTTTTTAAATAATTTATTTTAAAAATTGGAAAATTGATTTCGATAAAATGAAAATAAATGTCGTATTTAATACATATTTAGTTTCTAGAATGTTTCATTTTTAAAACGATTTCATTAAAAATGTAGAAACTTCGAATGGAAATGAATAAAATAACATCCTGCGAATGATGTTTCACCTTAAATCAGCGATTTTCATGTTTTTTGAGGTTATGGACGAAATCTGACGTGATGGAGCCAAAGAGACCCAGAATTTGGATTCTGCGCCCCCAAAACATATGATAGGCATAGTCAGACTCCAGCGGTACTTTTCTCGATTTTTTTTGTGGAGCTGTGTTATCTATTGATGGATAGAGGTGTCATAATCGTACCCTTGACCCGGTCTAATAAAATTGTTTAATACAGCTAATTGACTATCTTCGTGATATTTTTTTTTAAGTATATTCAATAAAATATGTGAGCTTCATTAAAAAATGAAAACCTTTCTTTATTTCTGGTGACTGGTGCAGTTAAATGCTGTTCATGTTTTCCCTATCTACTGTAGGGTGGTTTTCCCTACTATTATTTATGCATTTAGTTAAATTTAGTTGAAAATTTTAATATTTTTTATTTTTAAACTTTACCCACAATAGATTACCTTTAAAAAATAATAAAAACAACCAATTAATTCAATTTTACCTGATGAATTTGAAAGAAATCAAGTGTTCTTTTAACTTTGAAGAATTGAATGAATGACACCATACTCACTTTCATTCGGCCTCACGAATTGGAACGCTTACAGTCACAAATTGGTGAGAATTCCAATGTGGCTTTCACTCTGCTGAATTCAGATGAATAGATCTGTCTTTGACCATATGCGTGCTGACGAATTTGGACGAATACGAGTTTGACTTCAACTCTCACCAATTAAAATGAGTTGGCTGTCACTGAAATTGATTCGCGCTGGCGCATTTACACGAATTGGCTCCACTAAAATTTGTGAGCGAACTCGGGCGAATAGCAGATTTGAAGAACAAATTTTTCCTCAGAAATTTATACGAATTCATACACTGCTCCAATTCGTCATTGTCGCAAAGCGGCATTCAGGCGCCATCTAGCGTATTTGCCTCAATTAGCCCCAATTATTTTTTTTTTACTGGGCAACATTATTGTGTGCGTGTACGTCCAGGAAGAAGGCACCCTCTCTTCATCCACCACTCTATTAAAAAGATCTTTTATTTTTACCAAGCAGTTATTCGGCAAATTCTTAAAAAATTCGTTGGGTATCCCATCCGGACCTGGAGATTTTCCCACCTTACATTTTGCCAAACTGGTTTTCATTTCCTCCAAAGTAATCAGTCTATCAAACAAAGGGCGTCTTGCATCGTACATGGTTATTACTGTATTTTGACGTGATCCCTCGCAGAAATCGCCATATATTTTCCCTATTACCCACCTGGCCCCGATCGGGCTGACATGATCTGGTCCGCGTAGGGCTAATTTCATGGCCCAGATTCGTGCCATACCGGGTTGCCCGTTTTGCAACGCCACCTAGTACATGTTAAGGGAAACGCTGAATTTTGTATCAGAGTGCATCCCTGCGTGTCAAGAAAATGCTAAGACACTTGCGGGGGAAATGCAGAAGGCGGTCGTCCTTGGGTCGCTCCGTGTCCTCAGGGTACATGAGCCTTTTGCCGGATCATCGTATTGAATTCGTCACAGACTGGCCACCCATCTCACGGTTGTGAGACGTGGTTACATCTGAAATTTTACCGCGATTTCGCTGGGAGCGGGTGCAATTTTTGAGATTAGGACCTGCTCCCATCGAAATCCTGCGGTTGTCCTTATGACAAACTTTTAACTATATATATGGGGCATAATTTCTCAAGTGTACCCATCTCGAAAATGAAATTTGTCCGATCGAACTAAAAATCGGCCCAATTGTAGTCATATTAGATAGTACTCCTCACACTAAAAATTAATTTATTTTGATAATTATTTATCATAGTGGAGGGGGTACCATTTTTGGGTTTTTTAAGCAAAGCCTTACGTTCAAACATTTGTAACTTTTTTCCTATTGCTTTAAACAAAATTTCACTACAAATGTTTTTGATAGACCTTTTCACAAACTTTTTGCTGGTCGTAACGATTTTTGAGAAAAGTCCAAATTTGACCCTAATTTTTGAAAATCAAAAATCAATTTGACTTTTTCAAATTTCGACACTTTTTTTTCTTCAAAATTCTTTTAAAAGAAAGCTGAGATTTTTTCCTGTAAGACCCCTAATTTCCAGAGTGACTAATGAATTCGTCTTTGATTGATAGAACGATACGTAAACAAGATGCCATGATAGGGCGGGTAGCGCACGATCTCCCCCAGTCCGCTCACGTCGAGGATTAAGTTAAGTAATATTATATGGTAATATTATGTGTCTTTTTTCGATTTTTTGGCAAAGGTGTACACCTGACTTCGCGAGTTGTTGACCCCTCGGTTTTAACAGTTTTTTTCTTTGCAGACCTCTTTTACGGTTTCTTTTTTTTTTGAGTTGGAGTTTTGGACCTTGAGTGGGAATGAAAGTGTAGTACTGTAATGTACCTGATATCGTTACAGCTTTGTCAAATCTGGCTTTCAGTAACTCGGTGGCTAAGGCATGATTTTCTTTGCTGCTGAAAAAAATTTCGGTTTCCTTACAGTTACTCTTTGCCACTGAAACAAAACATGGGGAGTGAGTATGTGATGTTTCGGAAAGCATTATAACCTCGAACGTACTGCTTGTCTCTTTATATTTGCTCCTATACCATCACATGCACCCTTACCATGAGATGTACCATGGAAGTGTCATTCAACTTGGATACCAAAATCTTCTTCATGAGCTTTAGTCCAGTCATCTGGTACTTTTATCCGGTAATTTTCAAAGGAGTCATTTTTTTCTCTTAAATACTTCATTTGGAGGTGCATAATAAGGGGTAGGTTTTGTGAACAGAATTTCGTCCCGGAACATGTTTGTCACTTTTTTGCTCCAATTATTTCTAACAAAATAATAAAGAATTAATTTGTGTATGTTCGCGATTCAATTTATCGTGAATATTTTTTTTATAATTCGAAAAAAGTGAAAATATAATACATGTTCCTTTAGTAATTTTCTCGCAGAATTCATTGGCGTGTATTTTTATAAGATAAGTTTAATATTTATTAGTTTGTTTTTTACAAATTTTGTAATGAAAGATATTTTAACTAACTTTTTATGCCAAAATTCATTGCTAATGGCGCTGTTCAAATTCTATCAGTTACTTGTTTAGTATCGCTGGTGGTTTAACCATCGGCTGAATCTGAATCAGATACAGAGACATCAATGGTTTATTATTTTGTTATAACTAATTTGGGCAAAAAAGTGATCACGTAACACATGTTCCTTTAATAATTGTTCACGTAGAATCCATTAGTGTAGTTATTTTTAGCATGAAGTTAATATTTTTGAACTTGTTTATAAAAAGTTCTAATATAAGGCCCTTGAGTGATGGCCCAAAGGGGCTTCAACCCTAAATCAGCTACACATAGGCCCTAAAATACCTATGTAAAGTGTCATGGTTTCATCGCAAAGTGCAAGGTTTTTCTGTCTAACGCCCGGACTATTGAAGACCAATAGAAAATGAATTTATTCCTCCCACCAAGTCATTTTATGAATCTGCATTGGCTTAGTCAAAGATTCTACAGTTCCGCAGATTGTGTCTAACTTTTCATGAGAGGGTACGACCGGTTTTCCTTGTGAACTTACGAAGTGAAGTGCCTAGAACCAAAAAGTGTAGCTTTTTTTGTTCTTTACGGTGCCATTGCATAATTATAAATCATGGATAAGCCGAAGAAGAGAAAACCCGCTGAAAACGGAAATATTGCTGATTTCTTCAGCAAAGTTCAGAAAGTAAAGGTAAGATAAGAAATTGAACTTTTACATTAGGAAAAAGACGCGCATTTTTAGAAAACAGTTTCTAGAAAAACAGCTTCTTTAGTTAGTATGTTGAATGAATAATATAGATAATTTTATCAAAACGCTCAAATTTTTAAATTTCTAGAACTTCTAGAACTAGATTTCTAGTACTTGGCTAAAAAAAGTGCATCTTGCCGCTTTGACAAATAAATCTCTTAGTAACAACTTTTTATTTAAAAATCTACGAATTGATACAAAACACAACTGGACTGACCCTCTACTAAAATAAATATATTACTTCAATTAATTAAAAGCATAAAAAAATACAGTTTGATAAGATAACATTTCTAAAGAAAGTTGTTTAATACTTGTAAACTATTTGTAAACTAGTTATGTCACCCATCTTTTATTTATACAGCCTAGGAAGGAAGAGAAAAATTGATGGTAAATTCCATTCCGCCAAGTCTTATAGGTTTTCATTATTCTTTTTACAAAAATTTAAATAAAAAGAAGACTTCTTTCAAGAAAATTGAGGTAAAATATGTAAACTCAATTAAAGAAATAATCCTAAAATTATTCATAAGCAACCCCTACAGATTGGAAAGAATCATGAGTTTAGTGTTTCTATTTGAAATAATTTTAATTAAGGTTGAAAAGAAATCCATTTTATCTCAAATAATTTTTGCAGAATAAGCAAAAAAATGATTCACAATTAAAAAAAAAACTTCCAAAAAAACTCACGTTTCGGCTAATTAGAGACAAGAATAACACAATGAAAAAAGAGGGAGAAAAAGGGAAAAAGTGCACCAAAAAACAACGTCTCACTTTTTCCTTTCTCCGTCCTTTTTATACTACGAGAGGACCAACATGTTTCGAGGCCAATTTATACCTCCTCATCAGGGATTATTTATAGGGAATAACAAAAGATATGAAAACTATTAATATACCTGTAAAGAAAATATTTCAATCGGTGTTAATTAAAATTTGATTAAGTTTAATGCAATTAAATATATTTATTGAGAAATTGATTATTTAATAAAAACAAATTCTTTCTGTTATCTAGTCAGAGAAAATTAATTTACCCAGTTAATTACTCTATCCCATACTTTGTTATATCTTGAGAGGATCTTTTTAAATTAATGGTCTTGTTTTCTTCTCTCTTTATAAATAAAAATCTCCATGAATTCTCTCTTTTTCTGATTTTGTTCATGATAAAGAATTTTAATATTATTCCAATTGAAGTCATGACCACTTGTAATTTTATGCTTAAAAAGGACTGAGTGATATCTGGGACTTCTGTGCAAATTATTTTCATGTTCATTTTTCCTAAGCCTAAGTGCACTTTTTGTCTGCCCTATATGAACTGCATTGCAATCTTTACAATTAACTTTGTAAATTACACGTTTTTGGTCTAGCGTTTCATATCTATCTTTTCCAAATTTTTCCATCATATTGCTCTTAAAAGGAACTCTATAAATAGTATGTAAACCTAATTTTCCCAACATTGACTTCAAAATTTCGAGATTTCACCAAAATATGGAAGAACAACAGTATTAAATGTATTTTCATCATACCTTCATCGAAAGATCGATTTTCAATGCCTGTACAGCGAAGCGAAAGTGGCTGAATGCAGCCAACTTTTCTTTTCCTCCTAGGGAGGAAAAGTGATGACGTAGCGGGATGAAAATAAATAAAACGACTCGTGATTGGTCGAAAGCAGTATCTCTCTATTGTGAGGCGATCGTTCAGCATTGCCAGACTTCAATCGCGGGGATATTTCAAAGCAAAAAAAAAATGATATTGTGAACAAAATTTTTATAAACAAATTAACTTAACAAATAGTCTACACTATGAATTCTTCGTTTGTAAAGTAAATGTATGCGTTAAGTTTTGATGAGAATGTGCCCACTACTCGGGCCGATTTTTTCACTAATAATGTTATTTTTTACGAATAAAACAGAAACCAAACATCCTATCGAAAAGGACCAATAACAAATTTGTAGATCTTTTTGGAGTGCATAGTTTTTGTGCAATCACTATTTGTCGTATCTTGCACAGTTTGACAGTGGAATTGAATTTTTGATTTTTCGTTATTTTTTGTGCAATAAAAATGAGAATTTTCGATTTTTCGAGAAAATTCAAAAAGCCCTTATGATAATCTTGTAGGGCGCACAAAACGAAACACTTTTTTCACTCTGACTTTTTTCCGTGTGTTGCGTTGTTTGGCTGAAAATGTTAATTTTAGTTTCCTCTTTTGGATTTTGAAAATGATATAAGTCTGAAACTTTATATTTTATCGGAAAAAGTCATAGAAATAAATTGTGAAAATTTTCGAGTAATATGAACAACTGTACACATAATTTTAAAATTTTGAAAAAACATGGCTTCAAAAATTTTCAAAATGCGCTCACTTTTTGACTCTTCATCCAAAATAGCTGGCTAACGAACTTGACCTTTCGTTTATGAGACTAAAATAGTATACCAAAGGCTAATTATATAGGTCAATTCTTTCGAAAGTTATCGTGCTCACGGACAGACAGACATGCAGACAGACAGGCAAACACATTCGTAAGAACCTGTTTTTTGGGTTCAGTGGGTCTCAAAACGTGGACATTTGACAAAAAACGGGGGGGGGGTCAAATTTTACACAAATCTAATACCTTCTCTGGATCAGAATGTAAAAATACGAATCTTCAAGTACCATGAGCATTAATTATGGTTATTTTATTGTTTTAATCCTTACAAATAGTATTGAGGACATGAAAAAAATTAAATATTTCGAAAACCCACACACAAGATGAAAAAGAAATGAAATAATCAAAGTTTTGATGAGAATGTGCCCGCTACCAATATCAAATTTGTAGATCTTTTTGGAGTGCACAGTTTTTGCTCAATCATCATTTGTCGTAACTTGCATAGTTTGACCGTGGAATTAAATTTTTTATTTTTCATTATTTTTTGTGCAATAAAAATGAGAATTTTAGATTTTTCAAGAAAATTCAAAAAGTCGTTATGATAATCCTGTAGGTAGTGTAAAAAGAAACCCTTTTTCCGCCCTGACTTTCTTCCATGTCGTGCGTTGTTGGGCTGAAAATGTTAATTTTCGTTTCCTCTTTTGGATTTTGAAAATGCTGTAAGTCTGAGAATTTTCATTTTATCGAAAAATGTCATAAGAATAAATTGATTGAATTTTTGAATACTATGAACAGACGCACGTATAGTTTTCAAATTGTGAAAAAAATGGCCTCAAAAATTTTCAAAATGCGCTCACTTTTTGAATTTTCATCCAAAATATTATATATACGTTATATAAAGTTTGCGAGCTATACATACTGCATGCACACGAAAAATAGGTTTTCGCGAATGCGTCTGAGCATTTGTCTTTGTGGCTATGTGTCCGTAGGTTTTTATTGTGTTAACAAGGTGATTTCGAAAGATCGGCAGATTGGAGCGGCCTTTGGTATACTCTTTCAGTGTCCCGAACTGAAGGTCGAGTTTGTTAGCCAGCCATTTTGAATAAAAAATCTTAAAGTTGGAGAATTTTAAAAATTTTCGAAACAACTTTTCTTAAAATTTAGAAATTATATTTACGGCTATTCGTAGAGCTTGAAAAGAACAACAGTTTATCCTTATAACATTTTCAAAGAACGGAAAATCACAAAAGTTATAGCATTTACAAAATAAAAATAAAAATCAAATTTTAAAGCCAAAAATCATAAAAAATAAAAAATTTCCCATTGTGGTCAAACTATGCAAGATGCAACAGAAGATCAAGAAAAAAATTTCGTTCACAAAAAATATCTAAAAACTGGATGGTAATCACTTGTTGATAGGACACGTAGTTTTCGTTTTGTTCGTAAAAATCAACATCGAAGTTTGTAAAAAAGATTCGTATAGAATGTAGATTAAATCGCCCGAATTCTGATTTGCGTATAGCTTTAACAGAATGTAATTAAGAATTAGAGATATATCATAATATTATATTCACCAATAGAATTGAGAACAAAAGCCATGGATAAGAGGAGAGTATAAGTAAACCTGATATTTCGTAACTGAAGGAAGAACAGATTATTGCAATTAGGAAAAATTATGTGAACAATCCAACTACTGAATATATGAGTGCTTGATTCTTATTAATATTATTTTATTATTATTGATAATATCAGGAGAAAGTTATGTTCATGTGGAAGTAATATTCAACAGAAAAATTCAAATCCGTATAAGGGGAAAAAAAGTCTGCCAAATCGTGCGCTAAATTGAAAGATATCTTTTACCAAGAAAGCTGCAAGACGGCAAAATTCAAATCATGTTTTTCTGAAAAGAAAGTGGACTTTGTAATAAATATGGTTAGTGGTTGTAAGCTTGGAATAAAAATGCATCTTGAGGAAGAGCACGTTAAAGTATTTGAAGGAAATTGCCAATTTGCTGTTTATTAACTTTTAACCTTTTAAATAACGATCACACTGGTCGAGACAATGATAAAATTATCCAGAAAACAATGAAGGATTCAAGTATGAAAGAATAATTTCTAAATTGTGAAATTTCGAGAAACAAGACGAGCAGTTGCTGTGAAATTCGTGATATAAATAGTCTCTCCTCAAATGTACTACATATGGAACTGCATCTCCGTCAATTCCGCTTACCGCTTGTGCTTTATAGCAATTCAAAATTTTAATCTGATCCGTAAACCTAATCTTAAATTATTTTAAATACCTATTTTTTATTTTATTGTATAGATGCTTTAAGCATCTATACATATTAATTGATTTCATATTTTTGTAAATTGCATACTTTTAGGAGGTTTGTAAAATTGGGGGGGGGGTCATGACCCCTACGCCCCCCCCCTCTTCGGACCGCCACTGCGAACATAGGACATTTTTCCATTGGGTCTATACTAAGCAGGTATATATGTGGATACAATATGTCTTTTTTACGGCATATCTGGGTTAGAAATAACCATTTTTGAGCCTTTCAGAAACTTTTTAGCTCTACCCAAAACTGAAAGCAAAATATTTAATTTTTTCGATACGTCCTATTGTACAACTACGGAAAATTATTTTACATTTACTTCACAAAAAATAATTGTAGACGAATTCTACGTATGCATAGAAAATCGAATTATTAGGAGCTGGGTATAAGGTTAAGTAATTTGGGTTTGAAATTAGATGACAGAACCCTGTGGAACTCGTCGCAAGTTAATACTAGTTTAATCATTGATTAAATAATAATATATAATATAAGTCTTTCCGAGCAAATTCCGAGGTGTTATACGGTCGTGAAAGAACTTACGAGTAGATTCGATCTCTGATATGTGTTAAAGACTTAAACATTAAGGGCGGATTTCACAAAGTCCGATTAAGATGTTAATCCCCGATTATTGTAATTTAATCAGAGACTTGCATTCCACCATCTCCCTAACGCGTGTTAAGAGAGTTAAATCGCCGTTTAAGTTAAGAAGGCTGGGGACATGAGCTTTTGTAGGGTCATCGCCGGCCACCGTTTTCTCCGAAAGTATAGGGAAAAATTTGACTTGTGTGGTAAGCCTGGATTCAGAAAATAATGAGCTTCGACGAGCATTTTCAATTTTTTATAAACATTTATTATATTCAAAATATACTTGGACAAAATTACCCTGCTTTTGAAGAATAATTTCTCGGCTTGTAATGATTATTTCACAAATTTTCGAAATGATCGATCTAGAATGATATTTTATCTACAAATTTATGTACCTAATTAAAAAATTTCTCTTAAATAAATATGAAAACACATGTGCCGAGGAAGTGTCTGCATCGAGTAAATTCAAGGCAAGTAACTACCGATCCTGGCGGCCAAATATTGAGGAGACCTTTAAGCCAGCCCACGCTATTTTACTCACTACAGTGCATACCCCTTACCTCACCCCGGCAAGTTGCAGGGCCTACTGTAATTCACATCTGGCACCACTCTCAAGAAAACCTGCTCAGATTCATTTCTGAATTTTCTCTTCAGCGACGAAAGAAATGTACGAAATGTTAGACCCCAAAAAATATGCCAAAAATACTTCTCTGACGTTCAACGGATTTGCATGTTTCTTGAAATTCTGATTCGAATGATATATACTTTTAGTATTCGGGAATTCTCAAATTCGGTAATATTGTATATAAACTGTCCAGAATGTTATTATTCGGGATTTTTCAAATTCGAAATTTTCAGATTTCGGCAACTTTATAATTTCAATTTCAGGAAGTTTACAGTGTTGGGAATTTTATTACTTGGGATTTTTCAGTCGCCCCAAAAATATTTCAAAACATTTTAAAAGATTTATAAAGCTGTAAAAAAAGATCTGGAAGATTTTGAGGCAATTTTTTTTGCATAATTTTACAAAAATCTTACGAAAAATTGAGAATCATTTTAAAAGATATTCAAAAGTTGAAAAATAATTTGGATAATATACATATATATATAATATTTGTATATTTAATTTTCTACCATATAACGTACGTAAACATTTCGAGTAAGCTATATCAATTATAACAGTAGTGAAATTTCATTTGACTAATTTTTTTTGCAAATGCGAAATTTAATCTGGCTTAGAACTGCTAAGTTACCAGCAGTGCGTCTCGACAAAGATATTATACATTTCCTTAATGCAACATTTATTCGAAAAATGAAAAATAATAATTCAAAAAATATAAAATTTTTAATTTATATTTTCAAGTATGTACCGACTGAGTATCGGCTATTCGATTTACTCGTTCGCGAAGTAAAAAGTGCGGGGGCAAGAGAGTTGGTCGCCGCAGTATACGGGTTGAGAGGCATGGGGGGATCAACCAATTTTCGCCGGGAGCGCCGTCTACAATTAGTTTCTTGAACTATACCCCGTGCCGCATCTAGACTTATAATATCTTTGCTCATGTCGTGTATTTGATTTCGACTGACTTACCGCAGCGCGCCCGTTCTGCCTTAACCTTCCCGGAACTAAAATTGAAGGTCCAAAAGCGCGCCCTGTCTGCCTAATTGTTTGCGTTCGGGAACTAAAATGAAAGGTGGCTTGCCTGCCAGCCGCCTGCTACTCACTTGGTTAAACAGGATTTAAACGTGTTGAAGATAATTTTATTTATTTTAAATAGAAAAAAAAGAAAAACTGTCGAATGTGAAATCTTAAAATTATAAAATATAATTACCACTTGTAAGAGTAGTCGTAGCTCTATATATAATTAATCTTATGGTAAATTCCGTAATACTAGACAGTGACTTTTAAGTAACTGAGTGGATAAAAATCTATAATGACGTTAAATAATTAAATTACTTACTAGAAATACCTATCTTCACTCAGACAAAATTTTCTTTCATTTGAAGAAATTCCTTAGTTACCTTTTTTATTTGAATTAAAGAAATAGTTTGTTGTTCTAACGAAAACCTTTTTTCTCAATAAAACAATATTTTGCTATGTGCAAACAAAAATTGATTTATATTGAAGAAAAAGTTGTTTGTGTCAATGATTATATTATTTGGTTTAACTAAATAATGAATAGATGTAGGTTCGAAACCCCGTAGCGTTAGAAATTTTATTTGTAATATAATGTTTAAAAATGTAATATATGTATTCTTTGTAAACAGGACCATTAACATTTATAGTCAAAATACTCGCAATAAATTATTATTTATTTTTTGAATACCTATTTTCTATATTTCCACCTGTGTAGTACGAAAGTTCAAAAATCAAAGTCGGTCCCACATTGTTGTCTAAGGTTGGGCCGACATCATCTTAATAGATGGCCCATGCATGGCACCAAATGTCGGGCCGACCTTGAGAAGTCAAAGGCTGTTGACCGTTATCATTTAGCTGGTTGGCCCGACCAGTGGCGCACAAAGATGGACTGACCGTCCGGCGGTTGGCCCGACCGTGGGTCGATGGTCAATTCGCACCTGGGATTGCATCTTTGGTGTGTATCTCGCCGTGGTAAAAGTTACCAGACGTCAGCACATGTTCATGGTTATACGTAGGAATTGTCGTGATATTATTTCGTGGTTGCAGAAGCAAGGAATAGTTCTAATTCAGTTATTTCTCTACCTGATTTCAAAGACAGAGGGTAAGTTATTTTTCATATTTCTCGCTTGGGTGCCATGCCGACTGCGTGAACATAACCTCTATCGTACTTTATACCTATATATTTAGTATGTTAGTTTTCGTAAATTTTGAAAACTCAAGAAAAACGAGTTCTACAATATTGTATGGCAGATTAAAAAAAAATTTATTCATCTTTTAGATTATTTCACTTTATATTTATATGTATTTTAAATAAGATATGGAGCCACTGCACGAAGGACTGTCGGAAAAACAACTAACAAGAGATTTGCAAAAAATTGACGGACCTTACAAGACGTTAGCAATTTTACAAGGTAATGAAATTTTAGTAAACTTTATTACTTTTAATTCGTTTTTTTTTTTATATAAAATTTGACAATTTGTAGGTACGTATATTTTACACGCAACTTTTTTGTTGTCAATTGGAGTTTTTTTCACTCTTTTCCCGATCCAATAGAGCTAACTAATAGCTCGAAGGAACTTTCTCGCTTTTTTTTTCAAATTTAAAAATAAAAAAGTTATGCAACTCTTTATGTACCAAAGTCGGAGTTTTGCGCAGCTCCTTTGGTAAAGGTTTTCTCGAAGATGGATGCTTCTTTCAGGTTGTTTTTTGTTAAAAATTGATTGCCTGAAAGTTATAGTTTTTTTGTTTAAGGTTTGTATTGAGCAAAAAGAGTGCTAAAATCTTTGTGAGTTTGAAATTAACCATTTTAGCCTGCATTTTGAAACGTTTGAATAATTATTTTCGATTTTCAGTCTAAAATAGCAATGGAGCGTGACCAAACAAAAACTTATGGGACAGACTTTGATGCGATTATTGAAATTCTTAATTCTAAGATATTAAACTCTCACATCACTACTTTACCACCGAGCAATTCACGCCTACCCCGAAAGGGAAACGGCTTAATGATATAATAATAATTTAAAAATTGTATCGACGGAATTTAGAAATTTTATCGCGTACTGTGACAATTTTTTTAATAACAAATTTGTTTGAACTTTCGTGTAACGTTTTGCTTTTTAGGCGTTTTAGACTATTATACAACGATTAGGAATAACATCAAATGTACTTTTTTCTCAACAATTACAATTTAACATAAAGATGGAACTTAGAATTTTTTTCTTAACAAAAGAAAACAGAAAAAACATTGTTTTTGCGATATTTGTATTTATAGTTTTTGGAAATTTGAGAACACATGAACCATCTTTTAAAAAGTATTCTTTCATTTTTTAAATATTTATACTGTCGGCGCAGTACTGCCCCGATCGTGGAATCAACCGTCCACCAGTACTGGGCGAATTGCTGATTATCACAGGCCGACAAAATTTGTACCCAAAGACCGGACTACGTGACCCCAAAGAACTTTGGTATCCTAGAAACCAATACGTTCTCTAAATTTTTCCTATACGTCAGGTTTTTGAGATATCCTAACCTAAAAGTGAAAAAATAGCTATTTTTAGCCATATTTGAGGCAATATAACATGATCGGCAATTTTTTCTTTTTAACTGCTAACGCCATCGTTTAGTACTTCTTTTTATCTTCTATTTCCATTTTCGATCATCCCGAAAAGATTTTTACATTCTCATTCATGAGAGTGTAATGTAATCGTCCAAATTTGCGATCTCTGGTTTTTAAGGAATCTTTACGTTTTGGCACTCACAGATTCCGAAAATCATAAAATTTTGTCGGTGTCTGTCTGTATGTCTGTCGGTCTGTATGTATTGTTACCCGAATGTTGTAGCCACGCTAACTTTTGAAGGATTTGTCGAATCGAGTCAGCCTTTTATAAACTTTTTAAGGGTTCCAAAATGAAGGTTAAGTTCTTTAACCAGATATTTCCGACTAAAATAAAAAATTTTAGAGCATTTTCAAAATTTGAAAAAAAATTTTTTTTCAAGTTTCAGAAAATTTTTTCCAAGTTTCTTTTTGATGCGAGAGAGTCTTGAAAATTATCATAATAAAATTTTTTATTTTGATGAAAATTCAAAAAGTTATATTCTTTTCAACATTTGAAAAATGTTCAAAAAATAGAGAGAAAAAAATATTTTTCTGATAGATGAAAAAATGTCTATCAAAATTGTTACTAGATATGAAATATATTTCGAAGCTATTCTTATTAAATTTTGTGATTCGATCAAAATTAAAAAAATAAGACCATTTTCGAATTTGGAAAAAGAATGTTCCGTTTCATTTTGTTTACATGGTTTTATTTTTCAAAAGCAATCGTCTGTATAACCTAGCTGTTGAGCGCGAAGCGCTATAGGCTTCAATAACAACAATAACATTCAAAATTTCGTTAGTAAATTTTATGAGGAAAAATTTTCTAGAGAAAAAATTTTTTCACAAAAATGTCAAAAGCACTACCGGCGTCAATAACAACAATAACAATTGAAATTTCGACAATAAATTTTCTGAGGAAAAATTTTCTGGAGAAAAAATTTTTTCCCAAAAATTTCAAAAGCGCTATGGACCTCAATGACAACAATGACATGAAAAATTTCCATGGTAAATTTTCTCAGGAAAAATTTCTTGAAGCAAAGATTTTTTACGAAAAATGTCAAAAGCGCTATAAGCTTCAATAACAACAATGACATTCAAAATTTCAATAGCAAATTTTCTGCGGGAAAATTTGTTTAAGAAAAAATTTTTTCCCAAAAATGTCAAAAACGCTATAGGCTTCAATAACAACAACAACATATAAAATTTCAATAGTAAATTTTGTAAGGAAAACTTTTCTGAAGAAAAATTTTTTTATCAAAAATGTCGAAAGTGCTATGGGCCTCAATAACAACAATAAAATTAAAAATTTCGATGATAAATTTTCTGAAGAATAAATTTTGTCTTAAAAATGCCAAAAGCTCTGTAGGCTTCAATAACAACAATAACATTCCAAATTTCGTTAGTAAATTTTATGAGGAAAAATTTTCTGGAGAAAAAATTTCTTCCCAAAAATGTCAAAAACGCTATAGGCCTCAATAACAACAATAACATTAAAAATTTCGATAGTGAATTTTAGGAGGACAAATTTTCTAGGGAAAAATTTTTTTCCGAAAAATATCAAAAGCACTACCGGCTTCAATAACATCAATAGCATTAACAATTTCGATGGTAAATTTGCTGGGGAAAAATTTTCTGGAGAAAAAATGTTTTCCCAAAAATGTTAGAAGCACTATCGTCTTCGACAAAAACAATAAAATTCAAAATTTTTATAGTAAATTTTTTGAGGAAGAATTTTCTGAAAAAAATTTGTTTTCCCAAAAATTTCACAAGCATTATCGGCTTGAATAACAAGAATAACACTAAAAATTTCGATAGTAAATTTTCTGAGAAAAAATTTTCAATGTCAAGAGCACTATCGGCTTCAATAACAACAATAAAATTCAAAATTTCGATCGTAAATTTTCTAAGGAAAAATTTTCTGAAGAAAGAATGTTTTCCCAAAAATGGGAAAAGCACTATAGGCCTCAATAACAACAATAACATTAAAAATTTCGTTGGTAAATTTTCTAATGAAAAATTTTCTGAAAAAAATTTTTTTTCCAAAAATGTCAAAAGCGCTATAGGTTTTGTTTTGAATTTATGACGGACTGGCGTGGGGTAGCGAAGGAATCATGCTCAGTCATGTTAAAGTCAACGAAAATGAACAAGACGATTTCTCAATGATGTACATAAACGTACTTTACTGTCGGCTCTTGCATTTCTCAAATTTTGAAGCCGATATTTCACTTATAAAAAAACTTCTTAGGTTCAAAAAATTGCAAACAATGCACCCAGTTTTCATTTCGTCAAAAAGAATTTTTTGCGAAATTCCTCCTCGAATAAAGGGGGGTAAATTTGTTCAAAGTCGCTTTTCCGCTTCGAAAATAAAATTTTTTTTGTTATGGATAGTTTTTTATAGGAATCGTATTTTTTGAGGTTCCGTAGCATAAATTCATTTTACAGTTCTGAAAATAAATATTTAACCAATGTAACCTAGCAGAGCGCATAATGAATTTTCCATCCTGTATGTTTTTCATAATTATACGCATCAAATATTTCTAAGCGTCTTTAATTGATCAATATTATAGTGCCTTCATTTTAAATTATTTGTTTTCAAACTGAAATAGTGATGGAAATTTTCAACATTATTTCAATATATTATATCCATGCAATAGTATTTCACTTCTTGACAAAAAAGAATTTTGCTGGATGTCACTTGACTTGGTTAATGTCGTTGTTAGCTTGTACCGTGCGCGCGCAAGAAACTTAAACGTCCTTCGTGTCTCGGCCAATCAGAATCGCCGCATGCATAGAAAATTGGATTATTACGAACCGGGTATACGGTTAACTAATCGGCGATTACAATTTGATCAGAGAACCCGGTGGAATGAAACACAAGTTAACGCCGGTTTAATCATTGATTAAAAAATAATCATGATTAGTTAATCACCCATTTAATCAGTGTTGGTGAAATCGGCCCTTAAAGACGTAAGGAATATGAGAAAGCAAGATAGACGGAAAAGGGGGCACCGACTAGTCCATATTCGGATGATCCTTTTTAAAAAAATATTATTGTTTCTCTGAATATTATTGTTTATGGCACAACCAGTTACTAATATTATTATACTTATAGCAGTGTTATATTCTAAATTAAAAAAAAAACTTTTCCTCGTATAAACAAAGTCAGTAATTTGCTTAAACGTTATAAATTTCTGTTGAACTTATTTTACACCACTTATCAAAAAGCAACTGATAGCTGGGAATCGAAATTTTGCGAAAGATTACCGAGGCAAGGCAATTTTTTGCATGCGTCATCCACATAGTAATATCCCGAAGCACACAGAGTCGGTTTTCCAATAAAATGTTTATATTTTGTGTAATAATCAAAAATTACCCGGAACCAATGACCCTTTCATTGTTAAGAGATTAAGGCCAGTCAGACAAACTGACATTATGAAAACATGGATTAATTCAGTTTTAAGTAGCAGAATTAATTATTATTATTATTATTACTATTATTATTATTATTATATCATTAAGCCGTTTCCCTTTCGGGGTAGGCGTGAATTGCTCGGTGGTAAAGTAGAACACTAGTAATTAATGTAGAAATTAATTAATGAAATTGAAAATCTAGCAATCGGAAATCTGAACGATTCACAAGTAAGCCCAAACATGCAAGCATGCAAAAAGATTATATGACAAGGGGTTATGTTTGTAATATTTCAGTGTGTCTCGCGTGAAATGTAGTGACGTCTCCGCAGTATATTCTCCTAGAAGGGGCTGAAATATAGTGTAAAACTATTGAAGAAACCCATTTAGTACCATTTTACGTCATTTTAATTTTGTCTTGTGTATATCATGACCAGTCTGGGCCACGATCTGCTATACGAGACTCTGGCGCCAGAACAGCACGCCAAAGCGGATTCACCCGGGCGCCAGGCTGCAAGCAGATCCTTCTTTTTCTGGCGCTCAGCTGGCGCCAGTCTGCAGTTATCTTGCTACTAGGGATTCAACTGGCTTCAACTTTCGAGGCCACCTGATGCAATTCAATGGCATTACGCTACAGCGTAATGCTAAAGTAATATGGCATTATAATTAATTAAAGAAGAAAAATTAATATGTGAACTGTTGCAATTATAATAATGCGTTAAAATTTACGTTAAATGGTCATGCCGTAATTGCAACAAATTTCTTTTTCAGCGTCAAAAAATAGAAAAATAATGTAGCTGTCATTGTAGTCTACTAACGACGGCTTCAAGCGGGTCGCCGACATGCAAGGGCCCGA
This sequence comes from Andricus grossulariae, assembly GCA_011634705.1. Taxonomy (NCBI): domain Eukaryota; kingdom Metazoa; phylum Arthropoda; class Insecta; order Hymenoptera; family Cynipidae; genus Andricus; species Andricus grossulariae. The sequence continues at coordinate 181,807,555 of JAABKJ010075445.1, forward strand.
TTTCAATGACAGTCACTTTGTCTTTTTATTTTTTAACGCTGAAAAAGTAACTTGTTGCAATTACGGCATAACCATTCAACGTAAATTTTAACGCATCATTATAATTGCAACAGTTTGCATATTTATTTTGCTTTTTTAAATAATTATAATGCCATATTACTTTAGCATTACGCTGTAGCTTAATGCTTGCGTTCGGACGGTCCGCCAGGGGCCTCACGGTATTAAACAGTATTAAGTTGACTTCAATTTTAATCGTCCAAAACATAGTTGAAATGTATACTCATTTTTCGCTGAAATTTTGATCAAATTAAATAGAATCAAAATGGGACAAAATTCCAGATAGCAATATGCGCGCATAGTGCGACGCACGCGATTTTGACGCACGGCTTGCATGCAAGCGATGACGCGGATGCGTCCTCATATGCGTGACAGGTGCATCGCACGTCGTGAATGTCGCACGTGGTGCGGGCATAGTGCGAGCACACGTTGCAGGTTCTTGCGGACGGTATATATATATATATATATATATGTACAATATTTAAATGTAGATTGTTAAATAAAAAGCAGGCAATCCTACTTGAACGTAATTTTTATGAAATTAAAAAAAGTATTTTTAAATTAGCGCACTCGAAAAATATTTTATGTTTCAAGCCTCATAAAAACAATCTTGCATTCTCTGAAAAACATTCGACTTCACACTTTAAAATTATATATATATATATATAGTTAAAAGTTTGTCATAAGGACAACCGCAGGATTTCGCCGGGAGCGGGTGCTAATCTGAAAAATTTCACCAAAAGAATTTGTTGACAGGTTGCAATGGCGCACCTCATTTGAATACCTACTTTTTACTGATGATAGACACGAAATAATTACGTGTGCGAGATCCAGAATAGGGACTATTTGTACAAAAATTTTCAGTTATTTTTTTTAAACATTTTAGAGATGCATTCGGGAAAATCGAGACAAAGAAACATCGATTTCAGGAATTATACCGACTGACGAGAGCGAGAAGTTCTCCCGCATCTCGAGATTTTTTCGCGAATCTCGAAAAATGAGCAAGATTGGGCAAGATTCTCAATAACGTTTAGAGTTTGATATTTCGCGTAATGATGAAAAATAATTTAGCAAAATTTGGATAACATGGAAAAGGTATTAAATCAATACGAAAAAGAAGGCCAAAAAAGACCATCGGAAGCTTCGAGGTCATTAAAATAATATATTAATGTTAACTCAAATAAAATAATTTTACAAAAACTAAACACATTATTTATAACAACATTAGGTGAGAAAATTGTATAGAAATAAGGATTCATAGAACAGGAAATCTAAAAGCAGTATACCAATATAAGTAAAATTAATATGAAAAACGTGACGCATTTTTATAAAAATAATATATTTTGACTTGTTTTATTGTACAATTAATAATTTTATTCCTAAAATGAATTCGATTTAGATTTTCGACCATTTGAATTTGAAATTTATTCACAATTTTTTGACCTAATGTGTTATGAATGAAGTGACTATATTTTAGACCGAATAAAATTAAACAATTGAAAACCGAAAGTTCTCGATCACTAAAATTTCACGAACGCGGGCAATATATCTATCTTTGTTTGAATATGCAGAAATTTTTTATGTAGGTTCAGCCTTTTGTTTAATGGAGATAACCAATTTACAACAAAAAAAACTTTAATAAGTTATCTAAATAGTACGCACAAGAACTTTAAAAAATCTTACTTGTTTTCAAAGTTACAAACATTTTAAGAGGGAGTCATCGTGGCTCAGATGGTATAGTGATTGCCCTATGTTCCAATACTGCAGCCTTGGCAGCTACGCTCGCGCGGGTTCGATTCCGAAAGCAGAAAGCGAGGCTGGACGTGCTTTCTGAAAGCTATACGCTTCTGGGGCATAATTTCTCAAGTGTACCCACCTCGAAAATGAAAGTTGTCCGATCGGGCTAAAAATTGGCCTAATTGTAGTCCTATTAGATAGTACTCCTCACACCAAAAATTAAATAATTTCGATAATTATTTATCAAAGTGGAGGGGGTACAATTTTTGTTTTTTTAAGCAAAGCCTTACTTTCAAACATTTGTAACTTTTTTCCTATTAGAAGTCACAATCACCAAATTACAGTTGTCGATGATTTGACCTTTAATTTTAAAATGTCTGGGCGCAAATGTGGGGGAAGTACAAAGACCGAACGCGTAGCGCGAGGTAAACACATCATCAAGCGCGAAGCGCGAGATAAATATAATATCGAGCGCGAGAACCGACGTTATTTGGAACTTGGGATCTGGAAAAGGAATTTCGGGCTGACTAGCCGAACTTATGAAGACAAGTAGGAGATAAGTTCGTGCAGAACAGTGATATCTGTCGATTTGCTTCAAAATTTGATTTTTATTATTTTTTTCAAATGTCAATGATTATATATAATGAAAATTGAATATCAGATTTGGGGTTGGTGTGATAATTGCTTTTTGTTTGGTCCATTTTGAAATACGAAAATCTGTCAGCAGTTAGAGTTTAGTTGGATAGGTTAATGACCTGTATCTATAATGGAAATGAAAATAAATAAAAATTATTATTAATCAACATTTTTCTTAAACACAGTACACATTTAAATTATTTGGAATATAATTAAGAAGCATAACACTTAAAAATAGGTTATCTTTAATTTCAAAACCTATAAAATTAGAGAAAACGATAAAGAAATAGTAGACATGCAAAAGAGATTTGAAAAAAAACCATTAATCTTATGGATATTCAATTTATTTTTTAACTCCATTTGTCCCCAGTGTACTTCCTCATCAACCTTTAACTATCGCTCTTATAATTATTTATAATTAATTATAGTTTTAATAAAGGGTTATAAAGGACAAATGAAACGTGTAGATGTTTTGAAAATTTATTAATCACGAATACACCATTTTTCAATATTAAAATGTAGAAAACCCATCATTAATAGGGATTCACTGCTCTATGCGAAATTACAATTATATTAGCAGTTGACAATAAAATAATTAACAAGCATGATATTAAAAGGTACAGTGAGAAAGAAAAGTTTTAAATTTATTTTTTGGCTGTCCCATTGCAGTTTAACAGCTTGAATTGATTCAAATTGTGAAAGGTCTTACGTAGGTATCATTCATTCTGAAAAATAAAAAAAGAATTGATGTTCTACAATTTTGTAGAATAAAGTAGAATATTATACAATAAGAGCACATTTTTTAAATATATTTTTCTGAAAGGTATACTAAACCATAATTATATTATTTTTTTCTAGCAGTGTATAGATTTTTACAATTGTTTTTTTTTCTGAATATTATTATTCAACATCAACTAAGACATTCAATTCGAAAGTATAACATTGTGAAAATCTAAATATCATCTAAGGGATATTTTTATGACCTGCAGAAATAATAATTTCAGCATAATTATCAACTGAAAAGTACTTTAAATCAGGTGTAGATCCAGTTATATATACATATATATATATATATATATATATATATATTTTTATACTTTTTGATCAATGATTATACCATGACACACAAGACGCAGCTAGTAAATATAAAAACATGGTTTCTATTTAAACATTTCTTAATTATGTTTATAACATTCATGATTGATACATTTATATAATTTATAATAAACATTCAAGGCGAGGAAATAACTTTAAAATTATTATTTACCTCCCCCTTAATACTGGAGGGGAAGGGGACTTATTAGATGGCCCCCACTAAAGCCCTTCTCTGGATCCGCGCCTGCCCGTATTTCGCGTCGCCATTTCTACATTATGTTCCACGCTATTATGTCAAATGTTTATTATACTTATTTCTGTTACTCGGTCTGGAATTGCTTATTCCGATATTCAAAATAATGTACAAATTTTATTTTGCACGATTGCTTTAATATTTCCTCCTTATTTTGCACACATGTTTCTTCTCGCCTACCCTGAAAAAGCTATCATTTCAATAAATTTATATCATCCCAATTTATTACATGCATTGGTGTTGAAAAATACGTGCTATTTTTGTCTTGTTTCAATAATTAAATAAAAGTGCGCATACTATTATAAAACATGTTGCTATTATGCGTTTCACAGCAACTTGTGTTGTTTCTTCACACATTTAATTTTTTTGTTTTCATCGTCATTGTTCACGATTTAAACTTGAAATGCCCTCAACCGTCCTAGTTTGAAGTGGTTCTAAGCGAATTTGTAGATATAATTTAGGCTCCGAATTTTGTTAAATACAAAGTTATTGTACCTTGTGACGTTTTTTCAGAAAATTAATTGTTTTATTTTTTATATATTATTATAACAAGAGTTTTAAAAAAAATGGTAGATAATTTTCGAGTGTGCAATTTTTGTCTTTTCATCTTTTTTTTTATCTGGCATGGTTTCACCGAAAAATGGAATTTTTTATTATTTTTGGTGCGATCAAAATTTGTATTGTCGATTTTTCTGAACAATTCTATGCTATAACTGATAATTTACTTTTTATTGAAAAACCCCATTACGATTAATTGTTCAAGTGTCCGAGTACTATACATAGCCGTACATAGAATTTTTAAATCTTGAAAAAAATGATCTCAAGAATTTTTGGAATGCTTCAACTTTTAGAATTTTCACCGAAAATAGCTGGCTAACGAATTAGTTCTTTCTTTTTAGGCCTACCAAAAGTGTACCACAGCACAATCCAATCTGATAAATCTTTCAAAATTTATATTGTTTGCAGGATACATACAGACAGACACCTTCGTAAAAGTCGATTTTTCTGACTCAAGGGGTCTCAAAACGTGGAGATTTGATGAAAACCGACAAAGTCAAATTTCACATGAAACTAATACCTTCTCATTAGAACGAGAAAGTAATAATTCAACTTCTGCTTGCAATTAGTCTTCGGTTACGAGTAATGCGTTCACAAGATCTCAAAACGTGGTCATTTGACAAAAACAGTGTGAGGGGGGGGGGGGTCAAATTTGACACAAATCTAATACCTTCTCTGATGAGAATGTAAAAATGAAGAGACACAAGTTGCTTATTCAAAAAAGAGCTACAAATTTGTCATCAGTAATTTTTGGATAGGGCGTGTGGTTTTTTGTTTTAATCGTATTTGTATTTCCCCCACATTTGTGCTTACGCCTTTTAATTGTAAAGATGAAACGAACACATTCTGATCAAGTATCTCGTGCTTCGCACTCGATTTTATCGAAATTCGAATTTTTCTCAATTATCTTCAACACTTTTATATCAAATGTATATTACATTTATTTATGTACCTCGGTCTGGGATTGCTTATTCAGATATTGCAGTATAAAGTACACATGGTCTTTATCGTAACTACTTTAATAATTGTTTCTTATTTTGCACTAATTTTAATTCTCAGCTACACTGAAAAATGTATCATTTCAATGAATTTATATTATTGAAATTCATAATATGCAATGTTATTGAAACAAAAATATTGTCATTGTCTTGTTTCCTTCATATGAAAACTCCTAACCTCCATTGTAGTTTTATGGAGCAGTGTCTCCAGAACGTGAGATTTTTCGGCCCCTACCACTTTCCCATCTGGGAGAATACATGCAAGCGTAGACTATCCGATTCTGCAATTTCTTTTTTCATTATTTATGTTTAATTTTTCAATTGACTTTAAATTTTGTAAAGTCAACATAATAATGAATGATAATTATTTTTAAATAACTAAATTAATCAACATTTTTACTGTATACTTATCTCTGATATTAACTTTTCTTTTCATGCTATTTTAGGCTCTAAGCACAATCTTGGGGATTTTAAGAGAAAAGCAAAAAAGTTATTAACTTGACCTCATATGCTTTCTGATTATATAAAAATATTACAAAACCTTTAATGTCTGAAAATACTTATATCAATATTACAAAATTTACTTCTTACAATTTTATTTTAATGTATAAAATAATTGTCATTTGAAATTAATTGTAAATAACTGTAAAATAAATTTAACAAAATTTATTTCATAAAGACATATCCAGTGATTTTAAAACGATAATACAATGTTTCAAAGGTAATTCTTTGTATTATTTTAATAACTAATGAACATAGCTCTAGAATATTTTCATATTTTGTTTGAAAATTCATTTTTCTAATGTTAAAATCGACCGTTTTTTATTGAAAATATGTTTTTTTACTGAAATAGCAATTATTACATTTTTCGTTGAGAAGTAACCTTTTTTGTCTGAAAATGAAACTATTCGGTTGAAAATGTTTTTTTTTTTTTTTTTTTTTTTTTTCAAATTTTGATTTAAAATACCTGAAATCTTAAAAAATATTTCGAAACTTTGCATATCACACTTCACACATCATAGCTTCAATATCAATAAACTAAGAAAAATAATTTATAATAAATAATGGGCCTGCGTTAAGCAGTTTCCATTTTTTAATCCTTTTGCTTAAATACGAAAATTTCTCGATGCTCTCTCGCGTGCTGTCACGTATTGCGCTACACGTAATTTTTTAAACTTTTCGCGCCGCAGTGAAATATCAAGTTCCGGTACAGCGGCGAGCCTTGGAGGGGCAAACGTGTCTCAACTCTCCCTAGAGGGTCTCTAGTACGATCGAATGAGTCTGTCTTTGACATTGACAACAGCGCCCTCTGACACGCGAATATATCTCGCGAAGTTGTATCGCGAAGTTATTGGAGCAATGTTCATAAAAAATAGTAGTGAATATCAATTCATTTTAATCAAAAATCTTCTACTACAGTTAAAAAGTAATTATTTACTATAAGATTTCTTGTTAATATTTAATCGAAATTCAAATTTCTTCTGAATTGGTGGCGCTATCGTAGCAACCAATAGGCTTTACGATTCGAAAATAAAACAAAGAAGAAGAAGTATTGGATAGACAAAGATTGATAGAGTAGGATCGTTTCGAAACGAAAACACGTCATTGGAACACAATCGGATCGGCTCTGTCTATCTCACATGGTAGAAAGAGAGGTCCGATCGATTTCAGGCATCGAAGTCCCGCTGTAGTATTTTATACTGTCAAACTTTCAAGTGTTGATCTGAGAATGATGAAAACTGTCTTTTTCGTTGGCAGTTAATCTAATATTTATAAAAGTAAGTGATTTTCTGTTAAATAACTTCTTCGTATGTCTGGCGTATTTCCCACTTGAATAGTTGACGTGCGGTGTTTTTGTGAAAATAGTCATGTGATTTTGGATCCTGCTGTTTTTGAATTGTTTAACCAAGCGAGCGAGAGAGTATCTGGACCGATTATTCAAGAGAAAGGTCTCCTCTTAAACGAGATGCTCAACGGCCCGCAAACGTTTCAAGTACGTAAGCGGGAAATACATTTATTTTAACATGTAACAGCAAACTTTCTTCCTCCTTTCCGTTAAATATTCAGTTTACCCTTGTCTCCGTATTAGAAAAACAATTTTCAAAATATTTTTACCATGTAGTAAAATCCACCAGAAACGGTTCATACCGCCCTGACTGTTTACGTTCGGAGTGGAGCTGTATCCGGTTCGCTTAGGGTAGGTCAGGTCCAAGTTCAGCCCCAAAACCGGCGTTATATCCGAGTTCGACTGTATATTGAAGTCCTAATAATATAAGAACTCTTGGCAGAAGAAATTTTGGACATGAGCAATGACGCGACGTTATTCTTTAATCTTTTTACATTCTCATCTCAATGAGAAGGTATTGGTTTTATGTGAAAAATGACTTTCGCGGATTCAATCAAGATAAAAATAACATACAAAAAGAACTACAAAATGTAAGCTAATCATAGTACAGAAGAATTACACAAACAATCAAATTAATAAAGCAATGAGAAAATATGCTAAAAAAATAAGTCAACGTAACCTACTGAAGAAATATAGAGAAAAACGACTACCATCCTACCCTACATTCAAGATATCATAGAACAAATAGAAAGAATTCTCAACAAACTCAACCACCCAACCATACTTAAACAACCTGCAAAAATAGGACTACTTCTAAACAATCCTAAAGATAAAGAGGCACTTCTCAGTAATCGGGTATTATATAAAATTACTTGTTCTTATGGTTAAGTCTATATTGGAGAACCCGGGAGAGCGGTGAGCCAACGTGTAAAGGAACTTGGGAGTAAATTCAGGCTAAAACATTTCACGCAATCAGGACTAGCCGAGCATCATATCGAAATAGGACAAATAATTTTATTTGAGAAAACAACCGTAATTCCAAAAACATACGATATTTTCTCAAGAAAACTTAGAGAAGCAATCGAAATCTTGAAACGTCCTAGTAACATCGATAGGGACAATGGATATAATACCAATCCGATTTGGCTTATTATATTATTATAATGAATCATCGTGGGAGCATTAAATCTATTCGAAAAAATTAATTATTTAAAGAAGGGGTGGGAAATCACTATACACGAATATATCTTTTCCCTTCGATCGAAAGATATAATGTTATCAGGTTTGTCTAACAATACTTATATTTCTACTGCGTAATATTTTCTTTAATATTCCCTGAGTCATTTAGTCGGAAAGACAAGTTATTAAAACACATATGATTTGCAAGTAGCGATAAGATTGCGATACATGTAACATACATTAACACATTTTGGACCAATGAGATTCCAACAAGTGTATTATAAACTGAAATATTTATATACATTTGCCACGTCTTCCCTAATTAAAATTCGTTGAAAGTGGGTTTTCTTCAGTTAGCGAAAATGCGAACCGTGAATGGTATCCTGTGTTTCATCCTAGTGGTTTTTCTTGAACCTATGGGTAAAAAAGAACAATATCTATTTCCAAAGTGCATTACCAATTGTAATATATTTCTATGCTATTCGAAATTCGCTCCAATTAAAGTAACTTTTTTCCCCCCCTGAAGCGCTCTGAATCTATAAGTTAATGATATTCTTGTAACATAATCATAGAAAACTAAACCACTGATCAATAATCAAAAATTTTTAACTTGATTAGACATAATATTGAACTAGTTCGTTAGTTAATATATAACTAATTTTCTAACTATACTTTCCTTTTCCAGAATTAGCTTGGCGTGCACATAGACCTGCCGTAGTTCACCCTCTTCCCATTGAACTCCATGTTCATCATTACGAAAGTTTATCATTTGTAGGTCGAACGTAACATAAAGAATGAATGACAGGTGACAATTTTTATTTTATTTTGTGAAATAACGCCAGAAAAATGAGGAATTTTTGAAATTTTTTCCCCGTGTGCAAGAATGGTAGCCAAAACGGGAATTACTATACAAAGAGCAAAAAGTTTCAGGGGGGGGGGTTTGAACCCGCCAAACCCTCCCCCTGGATCCGCCACTGATGATATCTATTTTTACCCACAAAGCAAAATTGAAATAAAATATTTGTAATCCCTTTTGAATTCAGTACTTTTCTACATTTTCATTTCAAATTTTTAAAATACTTAGTAAGTAAAAAAGCTTTTTTTTTAACACAGTAAATTGGTCATTCTACAAAGTCAATATGAATGCTTCCAACTTTTAGAATATGAAATAGTTTCTTAAATTTATGTGAGGTTATATTTGAATGTTATAGGAAGCAGATGTTAAATTTGTCGATTTGTTTGTTTTTAAATTGAAAACGAAGGATAAAAAAGGAATTCATACAGATAATTTTTAATTTATTCACTCTGTCCTTGACACCTAAATTTGCATCAACTTCGTCCACCTTTTTTTTGCGTACATTTCGAGAATAAACAGCTAGATTATCTTTTCTTTACCTAAATTATTAATGAAATTGCGGGGAAATGATTCCCGAATTAGTCGAGATCACAAGAATGTTTGTATTACTCTTATATTTTACTTTTATATTTTTGTATAATTCAAAAGTTCTGAAAATTGTTGTGATAAAATCTTAATTTGCATTTAACGTCCGGCACGTTGGAATATCTGTGATAGTTTCGTTCCACAGTGGGATAAAAGCCTGCCAAAAAAGCAAAATTTTTTCTCATGAAACACTAACTGTTCCACTATGGAACTTACAGCATTTTTAAAACACGTTTAGAGCCTGGTCTGTCGAACAAATTAAAGAAATTAACATTGCCATCATTTCGAAGACTCGGTTTTCGTTTTTTGGGTTTTCAAGAAAAAATCTCAAGTTTTTGTTTCATATAAAATTACATGTTATTAAATCCGTTAATTTGAACCAAGGACATAGCATTTTTTTAAATAATTACCAAAAATTTAAAAGAAGGTACTACATTTCCGCCTTTTTTTTAATTTCCAAAAATATTTAGTTTTTTTTTTCTTTAAATTTTCACTGCCAAAACACAGAATTTTTTGTAAACGCTTGAAATACCGCTATGGGCGCACTCGCTCTTGCAAAAGCTTATTTCTTAAAAATAGAATGTTTCCCCATTATGGCCATGGCCAATAGGGTGGAGCGAAAAAATAAAAAGTCGGCTTTTCGAAACAGCCGAGTGCGAAAAAGTTGTGGATCGACGTACCTAAGAACATATTAAAATTTCAGCCCGATCGAATAATATCTTCTGCCTCCGAAAACTCCTCAAAAATGTCATCACTACTTTCCAACCGAGCAATTCACGCCTACCCCGAAAGGGAAACGTCTTAATGATATAATAATAATAATAATCATAAATATCGCCACTTTTATAGTCGGAAAAAATAACCAGTTTTTCAATTTTTTTTGCTGGAATTTTTGTTGCTGGAAATTTTCAAGTAGATAAAGTTGAATTTTTTGGCATCGAAACAAAACAAGATTCAATAGAGTTCACAAGATAATCATTTCCAATGTGGTGGGTAAATCTTAACACGTGAAGGTAATTTTTGTTGTACGTAAAGATTACTCTGAAATAGCTTGAATTTAATATGGAATATATGCTTTAAATACCTAAGATTTCAACTCCAAATATATTGCATTTTTAACAAAATAGTTGATTTTTCAACGAAAAGAGATTAATTTTCAACTGAATAAAGACGACTTTTTACCAAAGAGTTGAGTTTTCAAGTTAAAACGTTAAATGGTTCAGAAAATAGTTGACTTTTCAATAAAATAATTGAATGTCTAATCAAATAGTTGATTTTTTAAGGCAATGGTCGAATTTGCAAACAAAAGAGATTGAATTTCAACCAAAAAGTTTATTTTTAAACAAATAGTTGGATTTTCAACGTAAGAAGATGAATTTTCAACCAAATGATCGAATTATCAAAAAAGGTGCATTTTCAAGCAAACAGTTGCATATTCAAGTCAAAAAGACTCAGCTTTCAGAAAGCAATTGAATTATCAACCTGAAAAGGTGAATTTTCAAGAAAAAGGGTCACTTGCAACCAATCAAGATGAATTTTCATTCAAATACTTAACTTTTAATCTAATAGTTGAATTTTCAAGCCAAAAAGACGACTTTTTTAGATGAAGGTTGAATTTTTAACAAAAAAGTTCATTTTCAACCAAGAAAGATAAGTTTTCAACCGAAAAATATGACTTTTCTACCATAATAAAAGATGAATTTTCTATCTAGACCGACGAATTATCTACCAAGTAGTTAAATTTTCAACCACAAAGGATGACTTTTTAATCATACTAAACAAAAATAGTTTAATCTTTACCTAAAAAGAATGAACTTTTAAACAAAAATATTTGAATTTTCTGATTATATTCTATTAATTGAGTTCGCATTTAACAGAAAAGTGAGAAAAAGGGGAAATTTATTGAAAACAGGGGAAAATGGAATTCTTTAAAAAAATCTAATATATTGGATTTTCTTACTCGATAAATATTTTTACAGGTATTTTGTACCATCAGGAATGCTTTATTGTGTTTTGTTTGTTAAAATTAAAACTAACCATTATTTTATAAACTATAATGTCTTTTATCGAAAATTAAATGAATGGAATTAAATAATTAATTAAGAAAGAAAGGGATTAATTCAATGGTTTTCACTGAATTTTATAATATTGTTCGTAGTGTGAAGTATTATATATAATATTCATTTGTTTTATACATTTTTTATATCAAACAAATGAATATTATATATAATAATTCACACTATATATAAACTATATATAATATTTCCACCTGAGATATATTCTGATATCAACAAAACTTACACTTGTATTGAACAAATTTTGTTCAATTGAAACAAATATTGTTTGATTTACACAAAATTTCTTGTGTTAAACTCAAACATATTACTTATTTCATATAGGGTAAAACAAATGTTTGTTTATTTTAAACATAGTTATCGTTTGATTTAAATAACCCAGGCGAAAATATTATATATAGAGTGAAGCATTACATATAATATTCACTTGTTTTATACATTATTTATATAAAACAAATGAATATTATATATAATACTTCACACTATATATAAGCTATATATAATATTTCTGCCTGAGAAATTTCGTTTTTATCGAATAAAACTTGTATTAATTCAAAAAAAGTATACGGTTATTATATGGACAACCAAATATTCAGTTGACTTAATATATTGTTTGGTTGTTTTAACCAAATCTTTTGGTAGATGGAGTATTTGGTTGATTCAACAGAAAAATTTGGTTGTTCAATCAAGTATTTCTGTTGAAGTAACCAAAATTTATTTGAATCAACCAAATTTTCATGTATATCCAAGAAACCTGCTTTTTAGGTTCAAGAAAATTTTGTTCTGAGTGTGTTCTAATTGTTATTTCATATATAACTATTGATCGATAATCTACTAGAATTTGTTATAACTTCTATTTTATAGAAGGTCTTATAAAAACGGAATTATGCATACACTGTTAAAAATGTTTGCAATTTTAGTATACATGGGCATATTAAATTTCATAGGTGTTTACTAAATTCATTACACTTTGTAATTTCAGTATACTTACGTATATTACATTTCTTTTATGAAGTTATATGTATACTAAATTTATTAAGTACACAGTAAGTTTCTTTCACGTACATGAATTTCATAGTTCTGCGAGTATATGCGATGCCTTCTTTTTAAAAGGTATGCTTAATTTATTAACGTAAATGTAGATTAACCATATGATTATTTGAAAATTAAAACTTTGTTCTTTAATTTGATTTTTCATCTGATCATGTTTAAGATCATGAAGACGGAACCCACGCGAAACAGAACGCGTATACTGAATTCAGTATACACTGTTAAAAATGTTTGTAATTTTAATATAGATTTACTATACATTTGTATATTAAATCTAAAATCTCGGCCTATGAAATATTAATTAAGAGGCTGTATATTAAATTTCACCGCTGAAAGAATGGTTAGAATCTGTGAATGAAACATTAATTCGAAGAGACATAAGAAGCCATAGAAACACGAGAGCTTGCATGAAAAAATGCATGGACGTGCAGGAAGCAGATTTATATAGAGATGGTAAAAGACTGACGCGGATAGATAAAGGATAGAGTGAGATAGAGAAAATAGAATTGAAAAAGGTAGACGTGAATTTAGATTGACAAAGAGATAGACGTTGATAGATGTAGGATATTATGAGATAGAGAAGAGGAGATTAAAAAAGATAGATGGGAACTTAGATTGAGAAATAGATAGAAAAATATAGATCTACGATACAATGAGATAGGGAAGAGGAGATTGAAAAAGATAGACGGGAATTTAGATGGATAGAAAAATATTGACATGGACAGATAGAGGACAGGATAAGATAGAAAAGAGGGAATTGAAAAGAATAAACGGAAATTCAGATTGACATAGAGATAATAACAGATTGACGCGGATAGATACAGGATAGAGTGAGATAGAGAAAATAAAATTGAAAAGGATAGACGCGAATTTAGATTGACAAAGAGATAGACGTTGATAGATTTAGGATACGATGAGATAGTGAAGAGGAGATTAAAAAAGATAGACGGGAATTTAGATTGAGAAAAAAATAGAAAAAGATAGACGATGATAGATCTATGACACGATGAGATAGGGAAGAGGGATTGAAAAAGATAGACGGGAATTTAGATTGATAGACAAATATTGACGAGGACAGATAGAGGATAAGATAAAATAGAAAAGAGGGAATTGAATAAAATAAACGGAAATTTAGATTTACATAGAGATGGTAAAAGACTGACGCGGATAGATAAAGGATACAGTGAGATAGAGAAAATAAAATTGAAAAGGATAGACGTGAATTTAGATTAAAAAAGAGATGAAAAAGATAGACGTGAATTTAGATTGACAGAGATAGACGTTGATAGATGTAGGATACGATGAGATAGAGAAGAGGAGATTAAAAAAGATAGACGGGAATTTAGATTGAAAGATATAGACGGGAATTCAGATTGATAGAAAAATATTGACGTGGACAGATTAAGGATAGGATAAGATAAAAAAGAGGGGATTGAAAAGAATAAATGGAAATGTAGATTGACATAAGATAGTAAAAGATTGAGGTGGATAGTGAGATAGCGAAAATAAAATTGAAAAGGATAGACGTGAATTTAGATTGACAAAGAGATAGACGTTGATAGATATAGGATACGATGAGATAGAGAAGAGGAGATTAAAAAAGATAGATGGGAACTTAGATTGAGAAATAGATAGAAAAATATAGATCTATGACACAATGAGATAGGGAAGAGGAGATTGAAAAAGATAGACGGGAATTTAGATTGATAAAAAAATATTGACATGGACAGATAGAGGATAGGATAAGATAGAAAAGAGGGAATTGAAAAGAATAAACGGAAATTCAGATTGACATAGAGATAGTAACAGATTCACGCGGATAGATACAGGATAGAGTGAGATTTTGGTCAGTCGTTCATCTTTCATTCTTTCAAGATGTCCGAACCATCTTAACTGATTTCTTTCCCATATATCAACTAAAGTCTCCCCTGTACCACATTCTTTGAATCTTCTAATAAATACTTTCTCTGCATTTAATTCTATACTTACTTCACCGGCTTCACAAGTCATAAAAATACAGTTATTCCAGAAAATGTTACCAAGCAATGGAAATCTATAATGCTTATCTTGTATAAACACTTAATTTTTTGTGTGTTGTGCGAATACGTGTTTATTTAGAAGAATAAAAAATGGAATTTTTTTTTTAACTTATGCATAAGGTCCGTAATTTATTCAATTAACAAATTCAATAAGAAATAATTTTTTATTTCATTAATTAATTATCTCTTCATTTTTCAATTACTTAATTTTAGCTCATTGAACTATTTAATGAAATTATTTAAAGAACTTTTAGATACAACCATTTCATTTAAATACTTCTTTATTAATTGATTCTTTAAAATAATGAATGAAATTTAATATGTAATTACTTTCAACTATTCAATTACTTTCTGATTTTTAATGCGAAAAGATGGACACAGAATATTATGTCCAATTTACAGAAATCACTGCATATATAAATATTGTTTATTTAACAATAGGTATATAAAGTGTACTGTTGTTACTTTCTGTGTAAGTAAATGTTGCAATTCTTATTAAATCTTTATGTTGTAGGGCTCATTTTATTCCTTAAACGATCTTGTACGCATCCCTTTGTTAAGTTTTTATTTAAAAAAAAATTATTTAAGAGAAGCATTGTTTATAAAATCAACAAGTGTATAATTCCTAAATAAATTTAAAAAAATTAGTTCAAGAGGAGCTTTTCAAGTGGCCATGTTACGATGAGGGAGGGGGGGAGGGGTCGAGAAGTGTTAGTTAGCATTTTTTTAAATTTAGTAATTTTTGTTTTAAATAGTAAAATAATATACAAGAATACAATAGAGTCGTTGCGTAAAATATAATCTTTTAAAAAAGGAAGACATAAACGCAGTTTTAATCTGTTCTCCAAATTATTTGATCTCAATTGTACTCAATTTTCAGTAATAATAACACTACCTTGAATTAATTCACTTAAGTACACACGTAATTATACGAAATTAAACATAACGAACCTGATAATGCAAAACCAAAAACTCTTTGTCGTATTTCCTTCATTCTTTGCTGTTTAAATTTTCGTGCCAATGACAAGTACGCTGACCCGCCGAGGAGGCCGCTGCGCGGAAATATTTGCGCGGTAATAATTACTTATACACATGGATGCAAAGCAGCCTTATGCATCGCCCGTGCATATGCATGCGGTAGTTGTTCTCTTAGCATCCGGAGGGGTATCGTAGTTCAAATAAATCCAACAGATGGCGCTCCGATCAGGTACGGCACTTGCGAGATGGATGCAGAAAGCTGTCATCCTTGGGTCGCTTTGTGTCCTCAAAACACACGAGAGTTTCGCTGTCCTGTCGTTGTCATTTCTCTCGGTCTTACTGGGAGCCGATGTCATTTTTTAGATGACAGTTGCTCCTAGTGGGACCCTGCGTTGGTTGTTAACCTTCAGTTATATATATATATATATATATATATATAATGATCAATCATACTGTCAATTACAGTTTCTGCGGTTTCGTTTTTCATAGGCACTAGAACTGTATACCTTGTTAATCTGTCTTGAATACTCAAGATGTATTTACCTCCTAGTTTGGTTTCTGAAAAGGGGCCAAAAACGTCTAACGCGATTTTTTCGTTAGGGTTAGCAGGTGTGTCTGGAATGATTGATTGTGCTGGATTAGTGACTCTTGTTGTCTTCTGCAATTGGCAAATAGGGGATGCTTTTACGTATTTCTTAATTTCTTCATCCATATTTTTCCATTCACCAATTTCTTTTGCCTTTTGAATTGTACTTTTCTCTCCAAGGTGGGTTAGCGTGAGCTTCTTTAACGATGGTATTCCTTTCTCCTTTAGTTAATTCTTTGATTTCATTAAAACATATATGGAATACTATTTCGGGGTAATAATTAGATAAGTATTGTAATATTTCCAAAAGAGTTTCCTTTTCCAATGGTGGAAAGGTTGGGTCACCGAAATTGAATCTAACCATTGTCAGTCCCCTATCTCTAAATTCTGTTATTAATAATCCTAAGTAACGTATCCAATTTTCCTCATTATAATCTGGCATGTCTGATTTGTTTATTAATTTCTAAGGTTTTCCCTTAGCGTTTTGTTTAGTTTTAACTTGATTGTTCGTTACTGGGGTTTCTTTCCATTCTAAAAATCCTTTATAAAGTTGTTAATCTTCTTCTCCTTCTTTCTCCTCCTCCTCTTCTTCTTCTTCTGATGGTTCCTTAATTTTGATCTTTTCTCTATCTCTTAATACTCTTTGTTCCGTAATCACAGGTTTTTTCTGTGCGAGTTCTTTACCATCACTTTCAGTATCAGAATCACTACTGTCTAATGGCATTGTGGTATCTGAATCATTAACTGTTTCTTGATCTTTAAGTGGGAACAGTCTTGAAAGACAATCAGCTGCTTTGTTTCCTTTTCCTTTTACGTATACTATCTCATACTTATATTCTTCAAGGCGTAATCTCAATCGAAGTAATCTTGAACTAGGGTCTTTTACGTAGTGAAGCCAGACTAAAGCTTTATGATCGGTTTGCATTTTAATGGGATTTCCTAGTAGGTACTGTATCAATCTTTTCACTGTCCGGACAATTGCTAAAAGCTCTTTTTCGCTAGTGCTATAATTTTCTTCTGCTTTGTTAAGTGTTCTAGATATGAAAAGGCATTAAGTTCTGGCTGTTTTTGTCGATTTTCCCAATTCGAAAAACGTTTATCAATAGGGGTGGGTTTTAGGGGTTGGAGAGAGGTTTCTCAACATCACCAAATTTCACCTGGTGTTGATTCCTAACTGTTAGACTTATTACTTTGTCGAATATATATTAAGTTTATTAACTTTGTAGTCGACTTTACTTTCGCATCTACGGAAATCGCTTTAGGGGTGGTTAATCACCCGCAAATTAAAAATTTTGCTATATTTTGGCATGAAATGCATTTGTAGATCGCCAAAACAATGACAGCAAAAAAAATTGGTGACAAAAATTTTTTATTTCATCGTTCATTTGAACGTTCAGAACTTTTTGGTCATTGATATGGGTGGTCACAGGATACGACGAATTACCAAAAAGGAAAATTGGCGAAAATAAAAAAATTAAGGAAGTGTAAACTATCCGAAATTTATTATAACAAGATTCTTAATTATCGAAAAATAAAAAGGCTGCTACTATTTCACCCGACAAACGTGGCGAAAATGTACAACGTGATTGGGCGAACGGAAAAGGGGATCGGTGGAGATAGGTTGCGGTGAGGGTAGTGGATAAAATTGCCACCAATCATGTTTCAATGTTCGCCAGCTTTGCCGGGCGAAATAGACACTTCGAAATAAAAATCCTACATTATACAAATAACAAATTTAAAAATATCCGAAATACAAATGGATAATTTATTTAAGAAAATTAAAATTAGTGTTACAATTATTATTGAAATCGAAATTAATTTAAAATCACAGAAAATAAATATTTAATGATAAAATAAATAATATTAATAATTTATAGGTCTAATAACAAGATTTTTAATTATCAAATAATACAAATTCTGAATTATACATGTGTACACATTTCAGTATGGGTTTTTAGGATTGGGTTGAGGGATGCAGAGTACGTCGAGTGGGCGCTTTGTTCGCTTTGACTTTCAAGGAAGATCCACAGGATTTGACATGCACGTGTGGCTTATGTATGCCTGACATGTACGTGTGCCTTATGTATGGCTAACACATCCATCCCATTGCCTTGTTGATATTTTGCTTCTTGGAAAAGCTCATATTCTTTTAGGAATATTTCAATTTGAAATAAGTTTGGTTTGAAAATACTCAAAGCAGTGTTTTAAAGCCTCGACCATTTATTATTTTTATTTTTAAATTAGCTTTTATTTAAAATTATACTTTTAAATTTCTTTCTTTTTCACTTTCAAAAGTTTAAAAATTGTTCCAGAATCCGAAAATCATAAAATTTTGTCGGCGTCTGTCTGTTTGGCTGTATGTATGACTATGTATGTATTTATCAGCCCTATGCATCGTCCGTGTATTTCGGTTAGTTCACGCAGCTTTCTCGTGTAAGCTGAGTTGTAGGTGGCGCTTATATATATATATATATATATATTTAATTTAAATTTAGGTATGCTTGAAAAAGACTCACAGTAGTGTTGAAACGTACGAAGCTTGAATTTGATTATTTTAATAAAACAAAATGTCAACTTAGTGGATGTTATATTAAAAAATAGACCGTAAGACCTAAGGAAATTCATTCAAATATATTAATATTGACGGTCTAATGGAAGGATTAGATTTTTCCTCACAAATCTGTTATTGAATACCCACTTCGATTTTTGGATTACAATAAATTCTCAAAAATATGATTTTTTGGCCAAGTTATATCTGCGTGGTACAAAGGGGTTGATTTTTAACGTTAAGGGCCGTAGTTAAAAAATGCGAGTGGGTATTTTCGATTAGCTCAAAAATCAGAGACTATTGACACTGTAAAATTCTCAAAAAGATTGTGTTTAACCAAGTGATCTCTACGTGGCACAAAGGGGTTGATTTTTAACGTGAATCTTTGAAGCCCAAAAATCGGAATCGGTATTTTCGAGGAGCCCAGAAATACGCTGGGATTAAGTTTTTAAAAAATTAAAATTTCTTGTAGGGGGTTGATTTAGGAACTTGAATGATGCTTTGGGGAAAATTATTTTTTGCAGATTTCAAGAGCTCAAAAAAGCCCAAAATTTTGGTGGCTGTGAATTTTTAGTATTTTGTGATTTTATGAAGTGGAGATGCTAGGTTTATGTAAGCTAGCACTTCCACGATAGAATTGATTTTTTGAAGAAAAAAAAAGTCCAAAAATTGTAATTGGTACCCAAAGAAAGCCCAATTTTCTGAACTATAAAGATTCTCAAAATCTGATTGCGGAGGTGCTAAGTTAATGTATCTACACAAATCTCTCATGGCACAAAAAAACTGTTTTCTAAAACAAAAAATCTGCCCGCAGCGCGGGCACATTCTCATCGCGCGGTGGGCGCGCGGCTCGCAGATTTGAGCGCACCTAGGTCCCGCGAATTTTTTTTCTCGCGCTTCGCGCTCGATAATATGTTTATCTCGAGCTTCGCTCTCGATAAAATATTTATCTCGTGCTGCGCACTCGGTCTTTGTGCTTCCCCCACATTTGTGCACAGACCTTTTAAAATTGAAGGTCAAACAGCGTTAACTGTAAAATGCGAACTTTTCTAAATTATTCATTTATTTACTTCAATATTTGTTCCTTATTTTGCATTGGATTTTACTTTTAGCTACCTTGAAAAATGTATAATTTCAATGAAATATTATTATTACAATTAATAATATGCATTGGTATTGAAACAGACATATTTTCATTGTCTTGTTTTTACAAAGTAAAGAAAAAGTGCCCAGCCTGTAAAAAAAAACAATTTTGTTATTATACATTTTATTGCAACTTGTGTCATTTTTCCATAAATTTAATTTCTTTATTTTCGACCAGAGGTTAAGGTGGATTGCAGCTGTCAAACGTGTCAAGTAAGTAAACTGTGACAAGTTTATAGATTATGTTGTGATGTTTTTTAAAAGTTTAATTTGTTATGTATTTTTTAAATTTCAGTCCCGATGGGTCATCCTGGCCACCATCGCCATTGTCTCTTTTATGCCGTAGACATTTTATTGACTGTAAAAAATCTTTGCACACTCAGAGTCCCAGTTACGTGCCATCAATTTTTCCCGAGGAATATAAACGACCAAATCGATAAACTGAATCAATCGAGAGAGCGAGAAAAAGGTATATCATATCTAATTTTTAGAAAATTCATCTTTTTAGATTGATAATTCATCTTTTTGGATTAAAAATTCATCTCCTTTGTTAACAGTTTATCTTTTTTGTTTAAAAATTCATCTCTTTCGTCGATGAAGTTAATAGTTTTCGATTTAAGGTTATATACTTTTTGCATCCTTTATGATCCAAAATTCATCTCTTTTGTTAAAATGTTATCTTTTTTGTTTAAAAATTCATCTCTTTCTTCGATTAAGTTGATAGTTTTTGATTCGAGGTTATAAACTTTTTGGATCGAAAATTCATCTCTTTTGTTAACATTTTATCTTTTTTGTTTAAAAATTCATCTCTTTCTTTGATGAAGCTGATAGTTTTCGATTTGAGGTTATACACTTTTGGCATCTTTTTGGATCGAAAATTCATCTCTTTTGCTAACATTTAATTTTTTTTGGGCTATTATTCCTAACCGCTTAAGACCCTCGGCTAATCATTCGCGCTGAAAACACTGTAAAAAATCTTGTGCTACAGCTAAAAACTGCATGGCCACTTAAAAAGAATCTGGATGAGGGCTGCGAATTAAACAACTTGCTGCAAGACTGTCTGCATAACAAATTAAATACATTGTTGAGACAATTTTTGTTTAAATAATTGAAAAACAGTATTATTTACGAAAAATTATTTTTTGACCAAGCGATGATTTTACGTAAAAAAAGTATGCTTTATAATGTTTACATTCTCATCCAGAGAAGGTATTAGATTTGTGTAAAATTTGACTCCCCCCGTTTTTGTCAAATGTCTACGTTTTGAGACCCCCTGAACCCAAAAAACAGGTTTTTACGAATCAGTCTGTCTGTCTGGCTGTATGTATGTATGTATGTCTGTCTGTGAGCACGATAACTTTCGAAAGAATTGACCTACTAGGTTGGCCTTTGGTATACTCTTTTAGTCTCGTAAACGAAAGGTCAAGTTTATTAGCCAGCCATTTTGGATGAAAATTCAAAAAGTGATCGCATTTTGAAAATTGTTGAGGCCATTTTTTCACAATTTGGAAACTATATGTGCGTTTGTTTATAGTACTCAAAAATTCAAACAATTTATTCTAATGACATTTTTCGATATCAGAGATGAGCCTAAATCCTGTTGGGGCTGAGTTAAAAACCTCAACCTTCAAGCGAGTGGAATGGTAATTAATATACCATGCTGCTGGGGTAGGTTCTGAATCGTATTCATGAGCTTCTTTTGTCACTTCTTTTGAATTTAATGTTTTTTAAAGCATCCAATAGTTTGAAAATTTCAATTGTGAAAATTGAACAATTCTGAGGAACACGCATGTGAGTTAGAACAACGAATATTCGATCATTTCAGTCCAACATGAAAATTGCAGACATTTCGAAACGAAAAGCATCAAATCACTAGAAATTTTTCTGATATCCCGAATTAAAATACCTAATTTTTTTTCTCAGATATCTGCGCAGATTTTTTGAAATAATGGTCATTTTAAAATTGAAGAATAGCCCCCTTTGAAAATTTACATCAAGACGGAAACATACAAAAGAAAAATGGATGGTTAAAGTTAGAGATTTAAAATTTAGAGAGCCAGTCCGTTCTTTTACATGGTCGAAACGGTTTCCTGTTATTTCTTCGAGATAGACGGAGAGATTCTGATTTTATGGACAGTCTGAATGTTTTAAGAAGACCAGACTTACTATTAGGATAATCAAGGTATGCTTTTGGGATGGCAAACATTGAAGTTCACTGCTTTTAAAGACTTTTTGAACTTTTAGGCGTATTAACTCTGTTAAGCAAACATCAAACTATGATGTTAAAGATTGATTTTTCTTTCGAGGTCCAGTCTCAATGTGCAATTGGAATTTTGAGTCTCTTATAGGTGAGATACTGGCACATCAAATATGCAGGGTGTCTAAAAAGTCGCGAGACGGACGGATATTTCCTTAGGTAAAATATTCTTCAACAAAGTAAAGGTCGTTCCTTAAGTAAATTCCAACGGGGAATTCAACGGTGAGCTTCAATTTGACCTGGAAGTTGACCTTGATTGCTTTTCGAAGGTCAACTTTTTTTTTCTTCAATAGAAACTTCCTTTTTTGCATCTGCAATAGGTCAATTGTAACGTTCCAGGTCAGTTGAAGGTTATTCGAAATTAGCAAAGTTTTTTAAGAGGTCAGTGTGATTCCTGAAGTAAATTTCAACAAAAAATTTATTGATGAGCTCTGTATTGATCTTAAGGATGATCTTCAAGGTTTTTTCAAGGTTTTTTTCAAGCAGTTTACCTTTACGTTTAGCATTACCCAGGAACAACGACGTGGACGCAGTAAATTCTGTCCGCATTGGGGTGCTTGATTAGCGTGAGTCCCCTTGCCTCTCACGCTTCAGTGAAGATGTTCGAACTGAAAACCTCGAGCTTCTTGACAAAAAGCTATGCGATTGTAAAAATGAGTTACAGCATTACGAATCATCTCCCTTTCAATCAAAGTAGCCTCTTGCAGAATCCGATTCTGCAATTCATATCTCTCACACAAGAAAATTTTCTAAGTAGTTGCAAAGATGGCAAAACTGCGGCAAGTCTCTCCAGCGGCATCTCTCACCCAAGATAGTTTTCTAGGCAGTTGCAAAGATGGCAAAACTGCGGCTAGTCTCTCCAGCGGCATCCGTCACCCAAGAAAGTTTTCTAAGCAGTTGCAAAGATGGCGAAACTGCGGCAAGTCTCTTCAGCGGCATCTCTCACACGAGGAAGTTTTCTAAGGAGCTGCAAAGATGGAAAAATTGCGGAAGGGCTCTCCAGCGGCATCTCTTCCTCAGGCACATTTTCTAAGTAATGACAAAGATGGAAAAACTGCGGCATGTCTCTCCAGCGGCATCTTTTCCCCAGGAAAATTTTCTTAGTAGTTGCAAAGATGGCAAAACTGCGGCAAGTCTCCCCAGCGGCATCTCTTACCCAAGACAATTTTCCATGCAGTAGTGAAGATGGCAAAACTGAAGCAACTCTCCCCAGCGGCATCTATTGCCCAAGAACATTTTTCAAGTAGTTCTACAAATGGAAAAGCTGCGGAAAGTCTCCCTAGCGGTATCTATCGCCCAATAAAATTTTCTAAGTAGTTCGAAAGATGGCCAAACTGCGGCAAGTCTCCCCAGCGGCATCCATCGCCACGAAAATTTTTTAAGTAGTTGCAAAGATGGCCAAACTGCAGCGAGTGTCCCCAGCACCATATATCGCCCAAGGAGATTTTTGAAGTAGTTCTAAAGATGACAAAACTGCGGCAAGTTGGGTGAGAGATGCCGCTGGAGAGACTTTCTGCAGTTTTTCCATCTTCGCTACTGGATAGAAAATTTTCTCCGATGAGAGATGCCACTGGGGAGACTTACCGTAGTTTGGCCTTCTTTACAAATACTTAGAAAATTGTCTTGGGCGATAGATGCCGCAAGGGAGACTTGCCGCATTTTGCTATCTGTAGAACTACTCAGAAAATTGTCTTGGGCGACAGGTGCCGCTGGGGCGACTTGCCGCAGTTTTGCCATCTTTAGAATTACTTAGAAAATGTTACTGGGCGATAGATGCCGCTAGGGAGACTTGCCGCAGTTTTGCTATCTCTAGAATTACTTAGAAAATTTCGGTGGGCGATAGATGCCGCTGGGGAGACTTGCCGCGGGAGAGAGATGCCGCAGATGTGGCAATTAGTCCTGGGAGGCTTGCTGAATTTTTGTCGGTTTGATATGGAATTTATCATTTTTGCCGGGTGAGAGATGCCGCCGAGGAGACAATATGTCTTGGGACACTCGCCGCAGTTTTGCCATTTTTAAGTGGATTAAAATTTTTTTTTTGAGGGGAGATATGCCACTGGGAGACTAGACACTGGTGAGAGTTGCCGCAAAAATGTCAATTTCACTGTGAGAAGTGCCGCGCGGGAGAGAAGCATATATATATATATATATATACGATGAAAATATATTGCAAAGAGGAGCACAGTAAATCCCAGAGATCCTATTCACTGCGAAAAAACAAGGGCATTATTATTCTATTTTATCAAGCCTTCCAATTGTTCAGGCAAAACGATTTTCTGTATGTACTGCGAATGGAGATAATAGTATACATTAAGGTTTCAAAATAAGTATAACGGAAAAAATACTGAAAGAAATAAATCCATTATTATTTCAATTAAACGTATGATATGATATTTCAAGCAATTAGTCCACGTGCAAATATAAATTATATAGAAGTATTTGATGCTTGAAATATTTTGTTATCCCTTGTGTGTAAAGTCCCGGGTACCCGGGTGCCCACCACGGTACATTTTTGCATGTAAATGGAGAAAAAATTTAAATTCCGCTTAGGGTTTCCGAATAGCCGTTACTCAGCTCAATTCTAAGTAAATCATGAATTTAGAATTTATTTAATGGATTATTAATTTCTTATCAAGTTATAATTATTCGTAACATTCTTTATGCGGAAACCTGACGTGCAATATAGTGCGTCGGGTGCCAGCGAAATCGATTTATTCGCGAGGTTCCCTAGGGACAAGTAACGGTTTCAATTACATAATCATTTAAAAAATGGAAAAAACCGGAAAGAAAAAGTGGCCTGGCGATACTTTCCATAAACTACGTTACCAGTTTTAGGGGGGGGGCTGAAAACTAAAGTTGGTAAAAAGGGGGTGGTCTCATAAGTGGAAATAACGTTACAAACTTAGATAACATTCAGAACTTAAAACTGATCAGAAGATCCAACTATGATTTTGGGTAAAAGTTCATCTTTTTATAGAAAAGGCTACTATTATATTTTTGGTTCGGAATTCATCTCTTTTGATTCAAAATTCTATCATTTGGTTGGAAATTTTATTATTTTGTTGAAAATGTAACTCTATTGTTAAAAAATCATCTTTTTCAGCAAGAATTCAACAACTTTGTTAAAAACAAATTTTATTTTAACTTAGTTTGAAAATCCATTTTTCAAACGGACAATTAAAATATTCCATTTTTGGTTGAAAATTGGTATTTTTCATTTAAAAATTTACCTTTTTAGTTGACAGTTCAACTTTTTGATTGAAAATTCAAGTGTTTCATTTTAAATAAATTTTTATTGTAAAAATTCTACTGCTTTGTAGAAAATTCATATTTTTAGCTTGAAAATTTAACTATTTGGCTGAAATTTAAACTTTTTAGTTAAAAAATCATATTTTTGGGTTGAAAATTCAACTTTTTTGTAGATAATTTGTCTTCTTTATTTATAATGTGTCCCCTGAGGCCTACATGACTTCCATTCCTTCCAATCCTTCCGTCTACATATTTTATACAATCTTATCCTTACTATTTACAGTTATTTAATATAACTATATATATATATATATATATTTATAAATAAAAACTGAAGGTTAACAACCACCGCAGGGTCCCACTGGGAGAAACTGCCATCTAAAAAATGGCATCGGCTCCCAGTAGGACCGCGGTAAATCCCATTCATGGCCACGTCTCACAACCATGAGATGGCTGGTCACAGGACACGGCGAAATCACAACGACAGGCCGGCGAAACCCTCGTATATATATATTCGGTTCGGTTCGGTTTTGATTCCTTAGGAGTCGAACCGAAGGGCCTATGGCAAAGCCACCGAACGCGTCCTCGGGTTGCGGATAAAGAGTCCCTGTACCAAGGGTTTCTGCTGAATATGGTTACAATAATTAATTAGCCTTCGCGGACAATTGTCCAGAGATGGTCCCTAAGGAATAGCCCCTAAACGAAGACGTGACAACCGTGCCGAAAGCTGACGTACGCTTTTCCCTAGCAGCTCGTGGGAACAACAATGATAACACCAAACATAATTGTAGTAAGTTCGGTTCAAAACAATCGAATGCGCAGGGCTCCCGACAATTGTTCGGACAACAATGCCGACTATCCCAGAGTTGGGGGAGTCAATCAGGATTGAGTCAATGTGATTGACCAGCAGAATCTCGTTACTTTTAAGTGGACGGATCGAGTTAGCGACCACCTGCTGGAATGCTATGATACCAGTATGGCCTCTGAACGAAAAGGTTACATGGCGCGACTGCATGCTCTGTGGTGCGCGGAAGACCCAGAGCTCTCGCATTTTTTGTATAAACGTCGGCGAAACAGTACCGAGGAACTCTGGAAATGGAGTTATATAAGCGGAGCGCCTACTCAACCGTAGCCAGAACAAGCCGGAAACGGCGAAAGAGAGGCGACACTAAGACCAACCGCCAGTAGGCATCCAATCGAGGAAGAGCGATGCTTCAGAACCCGGAGAAACATGCGGCTAAAACCGGTTAATCATAAGACCAAACGACGAATGCCTCAACTCAGCACAAAGATAGGCTGGGCAAGGCAGTAAGCTTCCCGCATTGAGTGTGTGATTGACTACATAACATCTGGTAGGACTTTCACTGCTAAAGTTCGACAGTTCGTGCGCAAACTGCGGGTCTGTCATCGCACAATCAACAAGTCAAAGCTACTGATCATCAGGCAGCATGTTGTTGACAGAATACGCGTACTATCTAACGCTAGGAGAAGTCTAGAGTGGAGAGAAAGGTGGGTCAGAGAAAATCAACAGTTTTTGTCGGACCCATCTCGACTCTTCCAAGACCCTCCAGTTACTGTCGTATACCCGCCCACACGAGAGGAGGTCGAGGAATTTGGTTGAGAAGTCTACGAAGTCCAGCATCCACTGAAAGAACACTCAAAGAATATAAATAGCTTCAAGGAGCTGTGCAGTGCCCCCCCCCCCCGAAAAATGACACAGCCTAATAAATCCTTGTAAATAAGATTAATTTTAATACCATATTGAATTTAATTTAAAACACTTAAAATTCTTTAAGTTTTAAGTCGAAATATATTGCATTTTCAAGAAAATAGTTGAATTTCGAAAAAACAAAAAAAAAAATGCTACCAAAACAGATGAATTTTCAATCCAAAAGAACGTGTTTTTAACAACAACAAAATTAATTTTAAACCAATCAGTTGCAATAACAACCAAATAGTTGAACTTTCAACAAACAAAAAAAAGGATTTTCAACCAAATAGTTCAACGTTTAACCAAATAGTTAAATTTTGTAGTCAGAAGACGAATTTTTTCGAAGACAGTTGAATTTTCAACCAAGAAAGATGACGTTTCTACCATAAAAGGTACCAAGAAAATTAATTTTCTACCAAAAGAGACCAATTTTCATTAAAATACATAAATTCTCAGCCTAATATTTGAATATTCAAGTCGAACAGATCAATTTTAATTAAAAATATTAATTTTGAATCAAAAATGAAATATTTGCATTTTCAGTTCAAATAATTAATTCTCAACCAAAAAAGACGAATTTAAGAAAAAGTTTAATATCCTTGACCAAAACAAATTAATAATCAACCAAAAAGTTGTATTTTTGAGAAAAAAGCATCATTTCCAACCAAGAAGCTTAAATTTCTACTGAAACAGACAAATTTTCAACAAAAAAAAATCCATAAATTTTCAGCCTAATATTTAAATATTCAACTCGAAAAGATCAATTTTCAATTAAAAATATCAATTTTGATTCAGAAATGAAATAGTCGCATTTTCAGTTAAAATAATTAATTCTCAGCCAATAAAAAATAAATTTAAGAAAAGTTTTATATCCTTAACCAAAACAGATTAATAATCAACCAAAACTTTGTATTTTTGAAAAAAGCATAATTTTCAACCAAGAAGCTTAATTTTCTGCCAAAACAGACAAATTTTCAACAAAATCCATAAATTTTCAGCCTAATGTTTGAATATTCAACTGGAAAAGATGAATTTTCAATTTAAAAAATTAATTTTGATTCAGAAATGTAATAGTTGCATTTTCAGTTAAAATTATTAATTCTCAATCAATAAAAAATGAATTTAAAAAAAAGTTTAATATCCTCAACCAAAACAGATTAAAAATCAACCAAAAAGTTGTATTTTTGAGAAAAAAGCATAATTTTCAACCAAGAAAATTAGTGTTCTATCAAGAGAGATGAACTTTCAACAAAATACATGAATTTTCAGCCTGATAGTTGAATATTCAACTGGAAAAGATCAATTTTCAATAAAAAAAAATTAATTTTGATTCAGAAATGTAATAGTTGCATTTTCAGTTAAAATTATTAATTCTCAATCAATAAAAAATGGTTTTTAAAATAATAATTAAAGGTCACTCAAGATAATTTTCTGTACAAAATATTGATGTATAAAGAATATTTGTCGATCTATAGAACGGATTTCATCGCCCAAAGATACAAACCTAATTTTTATTGTAGTGAAAAGAACTGGAAAAAATAAGATGTAAGCCAAATTTTGTAAAGAAAATTAACTTTGGTCGATCTACATATATTTATTTTATTCCTCGAAAGCTTAACAAAAATCTCTTCGAAACGCTTTTATTACAAAAATTTTATTAAAGAAAAATACTTTTCATAATAATAAAAATAGTCTAATTTTTACATACATTTCTTAAAATAAAAAATTACCAACGAGATTTATAGAGAATCTTTCAATGAATAAAATTATTGTCCCGGAAGTAAGAACCGAAAAATTAAAATATAAAAGAAAATGACACTTGTGTTAAATTGAGCTAGACTCGCTATCGGGAAACATCGGGAAATGAAAATGAATTTATTTTTTAAACGAGAAATAAAAAAACTTTTTAAACTCATCAGCTATCAATATAAATTAACTCATGCTTTTAAGAACTGAACTGTAGTTCGAGTAATAAAAATTGAACAGTAATTAATTTTACAAGACGATTCTGGATCTGATAAAAATTATATAATTTACATATTTTAACGTAAAAATTTGAACTAATTTAATTCGAAAGCCTTAGTAGTAACACAAATGCTAACGTCCGATTGAATCTTCACAAACAATGTTCAATTTAAAAATCACTTCAAATTAATAGACTCATAAATAAATGCCTTCATTCAATTTAAAAATCTTATTCAAGTATTGTTTCAGTATAAAATATTCCATTTTTAACCCATTCAATTGGAAATTTTTTAATTAAAAAAAAAGAGAAAAATTTTCAATATTAAACCATTCGAAACTGAATTTTCACGATTTCAGAGTGATAAATTAAAACTTTGAATGTTACAATTATAATTTTTTTATTGTTTAAATTTGTAATTTGGGAAGAATTAAAATGATTTTTTATTTCGAAAAAGTACACAAGTTTAAGAGAATGTTTAAAAATATTTCAAAACATTTCAAAAGATTTACAAAATTGGAAAGAAAATCTGGAAGCTTTTGAGGCAATTTTTTTGCAGGATTTTACAAAAATTTTAGGAAAAATGGGAATTATTTTAAAATTTATTTAAAAGTTCTGAAAAGAAAAGATCTCAAATAATTTAAAAGAAAATTGATACCCAAACTGTTTATAATATTACCGAATTGGAAAATTCCAGACAGGAAATATCCAAAATAAAAAATTCCCGAATTTTACCAAAATGTCACGAAAAATTGAGAATCATTTTAAAGGATATTCAAAAGTTCTGAAGAAAGCATAAAAATAATTTGAATAATATATATATATATATATACAATTGTTTCGAGTAATTTCGAGATGGTTCGAGAAATAATCGAAAATGGCGCCATGCGCTTTTTAATATAAGGATATAACAAGGAAAAAAGGATACAATTTCTTATGAAAAGATTTTTTCTTCTTTTTTGAATGTAAAAATAAATGTTTAATCTTTCCCCTATTTTTTAACTCTTTTTGCGCTGTGATCCCTGAGAGTAATACATCGTACAAAGTCCCTCTTCGTAAATTACCAGCGGATGACTTTCCATCTCTGTCTATCCAGAGAAGGGAGAGAACCCCTCGACTAGTATTTTAAAATACGGAACTGAAATCCCACAAAAACGACAAGACGAATTTAAACACAAAGTTTCAACAGTTTTTCCCCACCTCAAGTGTCGTTCTTTCAAGTGGCGGCAAGTTGGCCTTCTAAAAAAAATCTGGGTGATAATTCTTACGACAGAATTCATTAGCTATCTTGAATCTTCCCTACCGCCGCTGGTCGTTAATTTGTTTCGTTTTGACAAAAACGACTTTCAATAAACTAGGAGAGAAAAGCGTGGCTACAAATAGTTTATAAGAAATGCATGATGAATAATGTCAGTGGAATGAATGAGGCTTAAGACAAAAGACCTTGAATACTAATGGGCCCACGTGGAGAACTTTAGGTGATGACTTTGTGATGCTCTTCACGTGGGGTGATTACTAGAGAGATTGATCAGCGAGCTGGGTCGGTGCAATGTTTCAGAACTGCATGATAGAACCGAGTGAGCCACGATTACCCCGAAAGGGATATGGATTAATGTTATCATAACAATAATAATAATGATAATAATAACCGTTGGAAATTATCCACACGGATAACTAAAAATCTTTAATGACTTTGAAACACGACTCGGTCGTAAATAAAGCTAGACATTTTGTTGTAAAACAATAAAAAATTTAATGAAATGCTACGTCGAATGGCCCCTTGTAGATATTTCTGACTTCTGGGAGAAGGTATATCACATGAGAAGGTTTCTGAAAAAGTTCAAGAATTCCGGGGTATAGTTCCAAAAAGGTCACCCAAGAATATTGACTTGATAGATGGCCTAGGAGTTCCTTTTAGACCCTAGTTGAATGCACTGAAAGGATTTTTGGCCCAGATCAATATAAATTAAGTTATTAATAATTTATACTTTTTAGAAAAATTATTTTTTTTTAAATCTCGAAAAATATTTATTTTTGAAAAAGTGTTGTTATCAAAAGTTGTAGATCTCGTCGATACACATATTTTTTATATGTATACTTTTCTTCTAAAATTGATATTTTTCGAGAAAAATGACAAAAATGAATTTTCAGATTTTTTGTTGGAATAGGGGGCTTTGTAAAAGGTGTGTTGGATGTGGACCACACATTAATAATTTAGACTTTATTGAACAAAAAACTTTTGGGATTTACCGCGGTCCTACTGGGAGCCGATGTCATTTTTTAGATGACAGTTACTCCCAGTGGGACCCTGCGGTGGCTGTTAACCTTTAGTTTTTAATTATATATAACTGTACAATGCTACAGACAAAAAAATATAATTATAAAAACAAGGGTTTTCAACAATTACCTGTAAAATTACGGAGTAAAACATGTAAAAACGAGTTGTTTTCTCGGAGTATAACGTGCGAGACGATGAGTCAATATTAATTTCAATGTCAACAATTATTTTATAAAAACATGAAGGCAGCTTTTTAAAAGCCCCAAGATTTAAGGGGAATTCAATCCAAACCAACTAAATTTTTAACAGTAATGAGTGCTTAAAGTCATCTATGATAACAGTATAGAACGTAGAGCAACAAGGAGTGACAAGCAAATTTATCTAAAAGCAAATATACAAACACCGACGACCTTAAGATATGTAACTAGAGAACTAAACTTGAGGTAAGCGCCAAGTACCATCCGTTATAACTCGTTGCAAACGATATTTCATTAAATTTAGAGACTTTCCAATTTTATGAATATTTTTAGATAGACTTTAAATTTCTATTTTTAAGCATTTTGTTTGGAAATTAGATTTTGTATTGTTTATTATTTAACTTTAGCTCTTAGTAATAATTTTGGTGTTCCGTTTGTTGTTAATAGAATTCCAGTTGATAATATTGTCGCTATACGTTGATTTGGCGGAAGTTTATTGTATCTGGAGGATTCAAAATTTCCACTCTTGGCGCTCTCCTCAATTTTAGTTCTCTAATTACATACCTTAAGGTCGTCGAGGTTTGTATATTCGCTTTTAGATAAATTTGCTTGTCATTGCTGGTTGTTCTACGTCCTATACTGTTATCATAGATGACTTCATAAACTTATTACTGTTAAAAATGTAGTTGATTTAGATTGAAGTCCCCTTAAATTTGGGGGCTTCTAAAAAGCTGTATTCATGTTTTTATGAACAAATTTTTGGCATTGAAATTGACATTGAAATTGATATCAGCTCATCATCTCGCATGTAATATTCCGCAAAATAACTCGTTTTTATATGTTTTACTCCGTAATTTTACAGGTAATTGTTCAAAGCCCTTGTTCTTATAATTATATATTTTTTGTCTATGGAATTGTACAATCATACATATATATATTAAAATATAAGGTTAGCAACCACTGCAGGGTCCCACTGGGAGCAAGTGCCATTTAAAAAATGACACTGGCTTCCAGTAGTACCGCGTTAAGTCCCACTCATGGCCATGTCTCACAACCGTGAGATGAGTGGTCACAGGACACGACGACAACACAACGACAGGCCGGCGAAACCCTCGTGTGTTTTCAGGACACGAAGCGCCCCAAGGATGACAGCTTTCTGCATCCATCTCGCTGAATTTCTCCAAGTCTTTGGTATTCTCTGAAATCTACTCAATTTTTTGACTTCTTCTGAATTTTCCTAATTCTTCTCAATTGTCTGAATTCATTTTTGCTCTCTGTGAATTCTTCTGAATTCTCTAAATTCTTCCTAATTCTTTGAATTCTTCTTAATTCTCTGGATGCTCTGAATCCTTCCGCTATTCTCTGAATTCTTTTGAATGTTCTAAAGTCTTCCGAATTTTCTAAATTCTTCTTAATTCCTTGAATTTTTCCTAATTCTATGACTTCTTCTGCTATTCTGTGAATTCTGCCAAACTATCTGAATTTTTCCAAATTCTTCTGAATTCTTTCAAATTTTTTGAATTCTGTGAATTGTTTAGAAATTTTCTGCACTCTATAAAGTGTTTTTAATTTGTTGAATTCACGGTATCACTGAATTTTTCAAATGTTTTTTATTTATCTTGAAATCATTAGAATACACGTTGAATTATTTTAATTTTCTTTGAACAGTTTTGATTCTGTAAAATTCACACGAATTCTACAGAAATTTTAAAGTTTTTTTCTCATATCTCTGGAAATCTTTATAAAACACCATAAATTGATCGGAATTTATACAAGTCTTTTGTATTCTATGAACTCTCCTGAATTATTCTTAATTCTCTGAGAATTCTTGAAGTGTATTGCAAAGGTTTTAAGAGAGTTCAAAACAACTTCAAAAGAAGTCAAAGGAATACATGTGTATTCTAGGAATTCGTTTGAATTCTACAGAATGCAACGTACTCCGTGGAAGTTAAAATAATTCTACGTGTATTCTAAAGATTCTAAGAGGATTCAGAAAATCCAAAAGATCGGAATAAGTTCAAACTTCAAAGTAACTTGAAATGTATTCCAATAATTTAAGGATAATTAAAAATCATCAAAAGAATTCAGTGGTCTCGTAAGAATTAAAAAATTCAGTACGGTTCAAATAATGCAAAAAATTTCAAAAGAATTCAGATAATTAAAAAAAAAGACAAGACAAAAGAACTCAAAATATTCAGATAATTGGAAAGAATTCAAACAATTCAAAATTTATAAGAGAATTTAGAATGATTCAGGAGAGTTCAAAGAATACAAAAGACTTGGAGAAAGTTAGAATAATGCATGCTGTATGGTGAAGATTTCAAGAGAATTGCAAAAAAAATTTAATTCTGAAGAATTCTTTTGAATTCTACAGGATTAAAAATATTCAAATAAAGTTAAGATAATTCAACGTATATTCTAATGATTTCAAGATAATTAAAAAACGTTTTTAAAAATTCAGTCATACCGTGAATTCAACCAATTCAAAACAGTTTGGTGGGTTCAGAAAATTTTAAAACAATTCAGATAATTCAGAATAAATCAGGAAATTCAAAGAATTTGGAAGAATTAAGAGAAATATTATTATATATATTATATTATTTATTTTCATTTTTATTCATAATTTATTTCAATAATGTAAAGGTCAAAGGATTAAAAAATGTTTAGGTTGTTTCTAAAATTTTCAAGGAATTTTAAAGAACTTCTAGAAATTTCAAGGGGTTTGAAATATTTTGGGGCATTCTTAAAAATTCCAAGGAATTTCTAATAGATTTCAATAATTTGAAGGTATTTCAAAGAATTTTAAATATTTCAGAGTATTTTTAATATCTTCAAGATTTAAGGGTGTTTCTAAAATTTCCAAGGAATTTTGAAGAGCTTCAAAAAATTTCAAGGGGTTTTAAATATATTGGTGTATTTTTCAAAATTCCAAGAAATACATCACTCAAATTTTTGACAGACTTGAAAAAAAGCAAATAATAAAAATAGCATTTTATTTTTAAAAACCGCCTTGGGGAACCCATGGATACTTTTTTTTTAATTCTGCCAAAACTTCTTTCACTAGAAAGAGTATACGGTACTCATGTCGAAGAAGAAATACTATTTTATTTAAGAACAATTTTATTTAATTTTTTATCAAAACAAAAGTTATTATTTAAGTAAAATGAAAATTGTATGTACTAAAACTGACTTTGGGGACTTTTAAATATTTTTTTTCCGCCAAAAGTCAGTGATCATTTTTACATCAAAAGGAACACTTTTTTGGG
This sequence comes from Andricus grossulariae, assembly GCA_011634705.1. Taxonomy (NCBI): domain Eukaryota; kingdom Metazoa; phylum Arthropoda; class Insecta; order Hymenoptera; family Cynipidae; genus Andricus; species Andricus grossulariae. Next base: position 181,842,695 of record JAABKJ010075445.1, read on the forward strand.
TTTGCAATTTGAGAACATCCTTTTGAAAAAAAAACTTTTTTTTGGACACTCTAATGAATAATTTTTCTTCTGGCCCTCTTACAAGAATAAATCGAATTTCTCATTTATAGAAACATTACGAATATTGACATATCGGAAGTCGTCATTAGACAAATGCGAGAAAATAATAAAACTAAAAGACCGGATCTTCAATACGAGCTAATGGATGTTACCGAAATGACTTTTCCGGATGAAAAATTCAGCGTCGTATTAGATAAAGGCACCCTGGATGCCATCATGCCCGACGCAAAAGAAGCAACATTAGCAACAGTTAACAAATTTTTCAGCGTAAGTTGCTTCATCAAAAAAGAAATTTCAGTTTTTTAATTTTCCTTTTTTTAAATAATTAGTTAAATTGTTATCTTTTTCAATTATGATATAATTCAGTTTAGAATGCGTAATTTGAAAATCTTTCTCTTTCAAAATTTTCCATTTCAGGTTTTAATTTTTAACCGTAAATTTTAATTAAAAGAATTTTCAAGTGCAGTTTTAAAGACTTAAAATATTAAAAATTAGAAGCGTTCGAAATCAAAGATTTTGGTTTAAAAAAAAAACATTTTTAGTTGATCAACTGTGAACATAAATTAATTAATGATCTTTAAAATTGAACTGTACTTTCAGGATTAAAAAATGAATAATAATTGATTTTACAAGACGATTCGGAATCAGTTCACAATTAAGAATTAGACCTGTGTGGAAAAATTAGGTTTAGGTTTAGCAGGCTGCCACAAGCGCTGCCTGTCGATGTCATGGGTTGAATATATGAATGATTTGGATGCATCTTCTTATAGTCTTACTATCTGCCACATGGAAAGCTTGGAGGTTCATCCATGCATAATTTTTATTTGTATTTTTATTTATTCAAGAAATTCCTAGGGCTAAATAGCCCTCTAAGGAACAGGATATTACAGGGTCACTACAAATTTGTGCAAGCTCTAATCCGTAGTATACTTGATTGAACTTATAATATAATCTATAAACTAAACATAATAAATAAATAAGCAGAGTCGACATCAGAGTAAGAATCGGATTAGGTATTAGAATATTGCGTAGTCTTTAATATTGAGTGATTAATTAATTTGTAGCTTTTTGTGCATGTTAAAATATACATAAAGAATGAAAAACTCTGTGCATAAGAAATAAATAATTACAGAAGTTATTTAAGATAGCATAGAGCAAATTACCCATAAAAAATTGTCTTCTCTTGGCAACATTAGGCAGGCTAGCCCTATGCCTGTATGAAGTTATGTGTTCGTATTCAGGCAAATTTGTAGAAAAAACGAACGCAGGCGTTTGACGCACGTTCGAGTTTTAAATTTGAATCGTCGGACAAACCATCATATACCAAACAACCGTAGTCAAAGTGGGGCAGGATTAGATTCTCAAATCTTAGTTTGAACTAGGTTTCTGAGTTCACGAAATCGAGCCGTATTATACTGTTTTTTGTTCTTTTTCCAAGTCGGCGCTTGCGATCACGTTCCCTCATCAGATTTTTAATTTCAGATTTGATCCAGGGGGAAACTTTATCATAGTTTTTAGGAACATGTAGCGGAGAAAATTTGTTGAATGAGGTGACTAGGTAATTAGTGAAAGCGACGATTTTATTATTTATGTCAGTATATAGTAATATTTTCCCCAATCATACGTCATTAAATGTTCGTGGAATTTATGTTCATCAATTTTAGAAAGATTTTGCACCAGTCTTCGTGTTGGCTTTAAATTTAGATTAACGGAAAATTTAAGGGTAATATTAATCAATTCGTGATTTGAAAGAAAAGGAATAGCATACTGTTCGTAGGGGACAGCCATAGGAATATCGCCCACAATCATTAAGTCAATACAAGTACTGGTTAGTGTAAAAATCTCAGGTAAGTATAATGTTATAAAAGTTAGGAATAAGTGGAAACATTATGGATTGTGCCGTAAGAGGCATTGGGTGGTTTATAGACCACTCCCACTAAAACCCTATCAGAAGTTGATTAAACCTTAACGAAGAGAAATTCGGTAGTGGGATAAGTAGCTACTGGACTCACCTCAACAACGGTCCCACCCAGACTATCATGCAGGAAAAGACAAACTCCACCTTCAAATTATTTTTGAACTTTTGAATATCTTTTAAAATGATTCTCAATTTTTCGTAAAATTTTTGTAAAATTCTGCACAAAAAAAGTTGCCTCAAAATCTTCCAGATCTTTGTTTGCAACTTTATAAATCTTTTAAAATGTTATGAAATATTTTTGGGGCGACTGAAAAATCCCGAGTAATGAAATTTCCAACATTGTAAACTTCCCGAAATTGAAATTATAAAGTAGCCGAAATCTGCAAATTCCGAATTTGAAAAATCGCGAATAATAACATTCTGGACAGTTTATATACAATATTACTGAATTTGAAAATTCCCGAATAATAAAAATCCAAAAAAAATATTGTCGAATTATCAAACATACAAACTAGAAAACTCCCGAATTTAAATAATTAAGAAAATCTCTTTTTTTTAATAAATACTATTTATTTATTAAAAATACAATAATCAAATATTTGTATCATAGAAAATTTCTTAATATTGAATTTTTGTTAAATTATTGTTTTTTCAAATTATTGAAAAATAAATTTGAAAACACGTGCGCTTCGAACAAAAAAAGTTTTGCAAGATTCAATTAAGCACTGATTTATCTCGAAGTTTCTTTTTATTTATTTTTTTTTAAATTAATAATTTGATTTTCAGGTACGTTTTTTGTCATTTAAAAAAATACAATGCACATGTTTAACAACATTTTTAATCCAGAAATATGTTTTTTCAAATATTGGTATTTCAAATTCAAACATTAATTTTTCCAACTTCAAACATTAAAAAAGTTTTTTCGTTAATGTAAATATTTGATTATTTTATTTACAAAATGTGCCTGCTGCGCGGGCACATTCTCATTGCGCGCTACGGGCGCGGCTCGCTTCGCTTGCAAGTTCGAGCGCGCCTAAGGCGCGCGACTGTTGACTCTCGCGCTTCGCGCTCGAGAATACATTTATCTCACGCTTCGCGCTCGATAATGTATTTATCTCGCGCTACGCGCTCGGTCTTTGGATTTTCCACAAATTTGTAGACAGACTCTTTAAAATTAAAGGTCAAAGCGTCAACAACTGTAATTTGATGATTGCGAATTCTCTTTTGTTGAAGCTCCTTCCCATGTAGAAACCGCCCCATTTGTCCCCGTTTCAATTAGGGCAGTAGTCAGAATCTCACTAGAACGACTGGACTAGTAAGTTCTAGTCAGGACCCTTTAAGGCACTGCTAAGATTCTTTATTCCGTATATGACTAGAAAAACTATGTGCGTCTAATTAGGCCCTAATCTTGTATTCGAGTCAGGCTTTAGTTGGTTCCTGATTTAGATAAAAGAACCTGAAAATTCTAGTCAGACACTGGTCGGGCCTTAGTCAGCATACCCCCAGATAAACTTTCTGAAGATGGCGCTGCAGTATGCATGATGCAGTGCCTATGAAGAGCCCCAGCTCGGAAATTTTGCCTCTTCATTTGTTTATTTACAAAATGTTCACTCAAAAAATGAAACAGTAGACACTTTTATAAACGGAATAAAATAATTTCAAATGAAAATTAAAAAATTTAAACTCTTATAGCATTTCCTTAAATTTTGCAAGATTTTTTTTTTTAAATCCCTGACTTTTCCCTGTTTAAAAAAAGTCTAGAGGCTTTAATTTTTGTCCGATTTTCAATTTAAAAAAAATTTAAGTGCATTGAATTATGAAGAGCCCCAGCTCGGAAATTTTGCCTCTTCATTTGTTTATTTACAAAATGTTCACTCAAAAAATGAAACAGTGAAATTCCTTACTTAACCATTTTTTAGGCTTTATTACCTGCTTAATTAAACTTTACATCATTTTAAATCAATGAATGGGAAACCACAGAATACAAATAATTTGATTATTGGTCCATTTCATTGTTATAAATAAATTTGATTAAAAAAATGGTCAAATAGTGTAATTTTTTATATAAAAAATTTCTTTTCCCTAAAACTGCTTCTTATTAATGTAGGAATGACATTTAATAATAATTATAAATTTTTATTTAAGATAAGTATTATTTCAATCGAAGACTATTAAGTATTATTGTTTAAATTAATATAACCGAGAGGTGTATTTTAAAGTTTAAGGATTTACCTAAATTCTTAGGCAAAGGGAATCTTTTTAATAATTTGATTATTAGATTTGAGGTCGTTAATTAATGAATTATTTATGATAATATAGATAAATTATATTAATTAAACTTTTAGGAATAAAATTATTTTTTTCAACCACATAGTTTGACTTTCTACTAAAATAGTGGAATTTTTAATAAAACACATGAATTTTTAACCGAATTATATGAATTCGGAACCAAAATAGGTGAATTGTTTACGAAAAATGTAATCGTTGATATCATTTAAACAAAAAATTTAATTTGAAATTAATCACAGTTGAATCCAACAAAAAAAAGCGAATTTAAAAAAAAAAAAGAGTACCCGACCCAAGTTTGATTGGCCATGATGAAAATAATTTATGTTAGTTTCGATTTCAATTAATTTTTATAGTTGAGCAGTGGAGATTAGCAATAAATTAAAAATAACAAAATAAGCAATAAAATCTTGTTTATAAATAAAAACTGGTTTTGATACATTAAGAGGAAAGAAACCAGAGGTCTATAATGATTTAGAATAGAATATTCATTTTAGCCTTATTCCTTATAGATTTTATACATTTAATCAACCAATTATTTATAATAATTTAGTTTTTAATTAAATTTGAAGACACTTTTTACAGAATATTTTAAAATTTAATCAAATGGCGGTCTAAGTTTGCAGTTAATTGGACAAATTTGATTAAATCAGATTTCTAGATTTAAAGAAAAATAAAGTCTACACGTCCTATCTAAAAATGACTAATAACAAACCTGTAGATCCTATTTGGGTCAGCAACTTTTATCGATTAATATATTTCTTTGAACCTTGTGTCGCTTTTCAACAAAATATAATTTTTTTACATTGAATGGTATATTTTACGATTAAAACAAAACTACGCATCATATCAAAATGTTAAAGATGAAGAATTTGGATGAGTTTTTAATCTTTTTCGGAAGAGCAAATTTTGTCTATTCATATTTTCCATAGCATGCGTCGTTTGTCCAAAAATTTAATTTTAAAATTTGCGATGTTGTTTTTAACGAATAAAACAGAAACTATGCATCCTATCAAAAATGGTTCATGACAAATTTGTAACTCCTTCTTGGGGCAACAATTTTTGCTCATTCATTTTTTTCTGTACCTTGCATAGAAAATTCAAAAGGTTTTTTTGATAGGCTTTAAAATTTATCCGGTATACAGAAGACAACGACAACGACAGACAGACAGACACCGACATCAAAACTATTTTTTCTGACTCATGGGGCCTCAAAACGTCGACACTTGATGGAATCCACGAAAGTCATTATTCACATAAAATCAATGCCTTCTCATTATTATGAGAATGTAATAATTCACTATATTTTGTGTGAATAAAATTTGAATTTTCGATTTTTTTTTAAACTCAAAAAGTCGTCATGATAATCTTGCAAAGCTATCAAAAAGTAACGTTCTTCTTTTTCTTGACTTTTTTTCATATCGCGCTTTATTTGGCTTGAAATGTTAATTTTCGCTTTTTTGGGGGGGATTTTGAAAATGCTATAACTTTGAAAATTTTCCTTTCATCGAAAAAAGTCATTTGGATAAATTGTTTTGATTTTTGACTACTATAAAAAAACTTCCATGGAATTTCTAAATTTCGAAAAAAAGTGTATGAAAAATTTTGAAAATGCTCCAACTTTTTGAATTTCTATCCAAAATAGCTGGTTAGCGAACTCGATCTTCCTTTATGGTCCCTGAAACTGTGTGCCAAAGCACTGGGTTCCACTGAAGGCAACTGCCATCTAAAAATGACATCGGCTCCCAGTAGAACCGCGATAAATCCCAAGGATGACAGCTTTCTGCATCCATCTCGCAAGTGCCTTGCCATGTTTTTGGCCGAGAATTCGATCACGAATATGGTTCGTTTCTTGAAGTCTTGCAGAACAATCTTAGGCTTTGAGTGCGCAACGGAGACTGCGGTCCGAAAATCGTAGTTCCAGAAAATTTGGCGCATCTCGTTTTGGACAATTGACTCTATCTCCCTGGAGCGTTCGTCAGGGCTGGCTGGCCACCAATACCCTAAGAGCGACAAAGATGGTAATAAAGCATTCTTAGTGCCGGATTATGTCTGTAGATATACGTCGTTCCTGCGTATGATAGATGAGGTTCATTTCCTACTGATACTGGTGAACTTCGTGAAGAAGCAGCCGCATTCTCATCATAAATTATTCAAGAGACGAGGGAGCACTTGTTTTTAAAATTTGTTTATAACATAACACATGTTTAAGTACTTTTCATATTTTCGATCGAAAAACTCGTTTTGCTTATAAATGTTTTAAATTTGCCGAAAAATAAATTAATTAACACTGCAAATATCCTTGAAACCATTTTCAAATACTTATTTGTTGATAACAAGTGCAATTGATTTTTAAACTTCTAAACTATCACTAGACAATATACTTATTTCAGTCTGAGAATCAATTTGTCCACGCGCAGGATTTCGTCACACGAGTTGAAGTCAACGTACAAAATTTGAAACATTCTCCGCAATCCTTGAAACACACTGAGATTCGACGCAGACACGCTTAGACAATTTTGAACATAATTCGAAAAATTTTAGGTTGTACATAGTTGTCAAGTATAGGAGATAAATCCTAGAGCAAATCCCTGTGGAGTTAAATTAGAGCGACATGAGATAAAAGAAATTAAAATATCAATAGTGTATAATATTTTCAACAATTTATTAGATAATTTGAAACCTATAATTTAATTTTGCAGGAGTATTAAGATGCAGAAATATTTTTCAATTCGCAATTGGGATAGAATGGGGAATACGTCGGACCAATTGTGATTTCAGAAAAGTCACCGATTATAATTCCAAAAATTGACCCATCCACTTAAAATAATACTTGCGGTTACCAGAAATAATTTTGTTTTAAATTCCTACGATTCCAGTTAAAAACGTGAAAATTTTATAAGCTTGTTCTTTGAAATCTGAGTGGTTTTCACTACATAAAAGCCACATATGTGAAATTTATTATTATTCTTGAAAATTTTTAATTTGTAGGGCATTAAAAAAAATCAATTGAAAAAAACAATTTACAATACTAAATAGCCAAGCTTATTAAATTATTTGACGACGTATCCCAAATTTCGAGACGACGAGGAACGTCGTTAATTTTTAAGTTTTCAAGTTTGTCAATATAGTTTTAAATATTTTAAACATAAAAAATCAGGTTCAGAATAATCGTTACTGACATATCTTAAATATGAAAGCTTAAAAGTGAAAATTGTTTAATTTCAATAGCTTTCAGTTTAAAAGAGAAGAAAAATATAACTTTTTCATTTGAAGATTGTTTAATTACGGAGATTTTAAAATCTAATTTATCTAATGTTTAAAGCTATTTCTGTCTATTGTAACTAAAAGAAACATTCATTTCATTAACAAATAATCACGCCACTCGTTTTGCACCTAAAAAAAATATTGTCTAATTGTGTAGGCTTTCAATTCAAATTTATTTAATTTATTTGATTTTTTTAATTTTTCTTCACAGGAAAATTTATGTACTTTGTGAAAAATTTGCCTTTTTTGTAGAAAATTCATCTTTTTGGTATAAAATTCAATTATTCCTGTTGAAGATTCATCATTTACTTAAAAATTCATCAATTTGGTTGAAAAGTTATTCCTTCAACTGAAAATTTTAATGCCCCTTTTTGGTTGAAATTTGATCTTTTCTAGTTCAAAATTCAATTTTTTTAACTGAAAATTCAACTATTTCACGTAATTTTTTAAAAAATTAATTTTTTGTGTGGAAAATTATCTTTTTCGTTGCCAGTTAATCTTCTTGTTTAAAAATTCTTCTTTTCGGTTAAAAATTTAAATATTCCAGTTAAATGTTTATCATTTTAGTTGAAAATTTATCTTTTAGGTTGGAAATAAATTTACTTGTTTGAAAGTTAAACTCTTTCGTGGAAAATTAATTTTTTTGGTTGAAGATTCATCATTTTAATAAAAAATTTATTTCTTTTGTTGAAATATGAGCTATTTGACTGAAAACTTGTTTTTTATTTGGATGAAAAGTAATTTTTTGCCAAATATTTAACTATTTTGTTGAAAATTTGTTTCTGTTTTGGTTGAAAATTATTTTGTTTTTTAAACTCAAAATGTAACTATTATTTCAGTTGAATATTAATTTTTTTACATTGTTCGTTGCGAATTTTTTTTTATTTAGAAATTCAACTACTTGCTTTAAAGTTAAACTCTTTTGTTAAAAATTAATTTTTTTGGTTGAAGATCAATCATTTTAGTTGCAAATTCATCTTTGTTTAAAAATGTAACTACTTTATTGAAATTAAATTTATCTTTTTTTGGTGAAAATTCAAATATTTGGTTGAAAACTGATATTTTGGATTTAAAAATTAAACTAGTTTGAAAATGTATGTGCTTTGTGGAAAATTCGTCTTTCTTGGTAGAAAATTAATCTTTATGGTTGAAAATTCATCTTTTTGGCATAAAATTAAACTATTCCAGTTGAAGATTCATCGTTTTGATTCAAAATTCATTTTTTTGGTTTAAAAATTATCTCTTTGATTGAAAACTTGTTTTTTCTTTGGTCGGAATTTTTTTTTTGACTGAAAACGTAATTAATATTCCAGTTGAATATTCCATAATGTTAGATAAATATTCATCTGTTTTGTTGAACATTCATTTTTGGACTAAAAATGTAATGATTCAATTTTTGGTTGCATTTTTTTGAAAATTGAACTATTTTATTGAAAATACGTTTTTTGTTGAAAATTAATTTTTTGAACTGAAAGTTTAATTATTCCAATTTTTGTAAAAAATGGATATTTTTTATAATCAGTGAACATATTAGGAATTTTCAAATTAGTTGTGTTTTAAGGAATTTTTTTAATTTTAGGGGTTGATTTGGGGTGGTTCTAAAAGCGATATAGGGATAAAACCAAATATTTATACAACTGATAAAACTATCGTTAATTATTATATTGAATTTGAAACGGAATTCAAACTCCGAGAGTGGGAGATTACTGAGCTACTTGAACAATGGTGTCCTGAGTTTTTGCTCGTAAAAATTGTAGTACTGAATTGTTTTACTACTTGAATTCGAAGTTCCAGACTCATCTACTACATAAATAATAGATTCCCAATTTTTTGCTCCTCGAAAATAAAGGACCGGATTTTTTGGGTTGATTGCATTTCTATTTCTAGATTATTCTGCTGCACAAATAACAGATCGCTGATTTTTTGCTCATCGTTAATAAAATTTTGGATCTTCATGCTGCTCGAATTACAGATTTCTGATTTTTTTGCACCACGAAATTAAAGCACCCGTTTTTTTTGTTAGTCAAAAGTGAAGTTTCAGGCTATTCTATTACACAATTGATAGATTTTACATTTTCTTGCTCCTTGAAATCAAAGTACTGAATTTTTTTGGTAATCAAATTTAAAGTTCTGACTTCTTTTGCTACACGAATAACAGATTGCGGTTTTTTTTGTGCTTAAAATTTTAGTACTCAATATTTTTTCTGCTCGCATTTCAAGCACTAGATTATTCTGCTACATAGAGAATAAATTGCTGATATTTTTTCTTGCAAAATCAAGAATTGAATTTCTTTGCTACTTGAAATTAAAGTACTGGACTTTTTTACAACTTGAATTCAAAGTTCTAGATTATTCTGCTAGCCGAATAATACATTCTCGTTCTTTTGCTCCTTGAAAATAAAGTATTGGATTTTTTCCTACTCGAATTCCCAGTTATAGATTATTTCGCCACTTGTATAATAGATTCTCGATTTTTTTTCTCTTTGAAATCGAAATACTGGATTTGGTTGCTACTTGAATTCAAAGTTCTAGATTATTCACCTACACGAATGATAAATTACAGTTTTTTTGCTCGTCGAAAATAAAGTATCGGATTCTTTTGCTTCTCGGAATTAGAGTACTGGATTTTTTCCTCACTACTCGAATAATAGATTTTTGATTTCTTAGCTAAGCGGAATTATTTGTAGCAGGCTTGAGATTTCATAAACGTAGAGTCACGAATCCGCGGAATTCAATTTGAAATTCACTGATTTAGTAGACAAAAAAAATTTAGTAGGCAAAAAAAATGAATCAGAATTTTGGGATTACTTTGGGATCTCGAATGCATAAGAAACAATTTTCAAAACCTAGCTCTACGTATAAAAAGTAGCCCTCTCGGTAAAAACTTAAACCTGGAAAAAACAAAATAGAAAGTCGTGTTGGGCTTTTCTTGGGCTCATGAATGCTTGATTTTTTTTTGCAAAAGCCAGTCCTACATTTACAAAAACAAACACCTACCTACAAATTTTAATTTTCAAATTATTTATTGAAAATTTGTTATAATATTTTTAAGTTTTAAATTATTTTAAATATATTTTCAAAGCTTCTAAATATCTTTAAAAATGATTCGAATTTTTCTTACGATTTTTTTTAAATCCTCAAAATTAAAAAAATTGACTGAAAATCTTCTACATTATTTTTTGACTATTTTGGAAATCTTTTGAATGAATGTTAAATATTCTTTTAAAATTAATTTTTTTAAATAAAAAATAATTTTCCTAGGAATCTTAAGAAATTTTTTATATTTCTTTGAAATCTCACAATTCTTACGAAGCTTCTAATTTTTTTAATTTTTGGTTCGAAAGCTGCAAAAATCTATATTTTGTTTGAATTTTGTTGAAAATTTCTAAATATCTTTTAAAATGATTTGAATTTTTCCTACCATTTTTTTTAAATACTTAAAATGAAAAGAATTGTCTTATTTTAAATATTCCCTTGAAATTAATTTTTCAAAATAAGAAATTATATTTTCAATTTTCTCAGGAATCTCAAGAAATTATTTTTTTACACCTTTCACAATTCTTAAAAAGCCTCTACATTTTTGGTTCCAAATCTGAAGGAATCTACTTTTTATTTTCAAATATCTGAGATTTCAAGTTTTAAATTAATATTTAATCTTTTCAAATCTTCTAAATATCTCTTCAGTTTACTCGATTTTTTCTAAATTAGTATTAGTGTTCAATTGTTATTTATACATCAAAATGTGTTTTTGTTTCAAAATATGTATACATTTTCCCAGAAATATCAAGACAACTTCTTTATCATTTCAAAACCTTTCAAAATCCTTAAAAGACACCCAATTTATTTTTGAAATTTTAAATAACTTCTAAATTTATTTTTAAATATCTTGTAAATGATTTTAATTTTTCCTACAATTTTGTTCAAATCCTCAGAATTAAACAAATTGCCTTAAAATATTTCACATTCTTTTTTGACAATTTTGAAAATTTTTTGAAATCTTCTTAAATATTCTCTAAAAATTAATTTGTCAATATAAAAAGCCATTGTAAATTTTCCCAGGAATCTTAAGAACATTTTTTATTATCTTGGAAGCTTTCAAAATCCTTGAAAAGCTTCTATATTTTTTGTTGGAAACCTGCAGAATCTACTAAACTTCGAAATTTCTAAATATCTAAAAAAGTACACATTCATTAAATAGGACGCTTTCATTTAAATATTATTAAATAAATTTTCATTAAAGTTGTAATGTTCAAAATTTAAATTTAGCTCATTGAAACGTGAATGATTCAAGGCCTTCTATTTCAAGCAATTCAGTTTCAAATTATATAGTTTTGAATATTGGATTTATAATTACTCGTTGTATGCCTTTGGCCGATACACGGCATCCCTATGAGAGAAGCTGTTGCGTACCCTCGCCTTAGCCCTTAATCTTCCTTCCAGTTAAAACTTTAAATATTTTGTTGTTAAAATTTTTGTTGGTAATTTTTTGTTTGAAATGTATCTATTCAAGGTTAAATATTGATCATTTTAGTTGAAAATTTATCACTTTGTTTGAAAATGTAACTATTGCTTTCAAAATTACTTTTTTGTCGTTTAAAATTGATTTTTTTTAGGTGAAAATCCGTATATTTTTATGAGGATTCATATTTTTTGGTAAAAGTTAATTCTTCACATTCTTCCAAAATTTTTCTTGAAATAAAAAAATTTTTTAAACTTGCCTTCAAATCTTTCAGATTTTGTTTTAACAATTTTTGAAATGTTAAAAATTTTTTTTAACATTATCTTAAAATTATTTTTCTAAATAAGAAATCAGTTTAAATTATCCCATGAGTTATGAAAAATATTTTTTATTATCGTGAAACCTTTTCAAATTTTTAATAAAATTTTCAATCTTGCTAATGGAAATAGTTTACTTGAAAATCTTTCCCATTCTTTTTCGAAATTTTAGAAAATAATTTAAAAATTATGTTCAAAATAAAAAATCAGTTCAAATTTTCCCAGGAATTTCAAGAAAGTTTTTTTTATTTTCTTGAAGTCTTTGAAACTTCTTGAACAGCTTCGAACTTTTTTTCGAAATCTTTAAAAATTTACATGTCGTTAACAACTTTTTGAAATATTTTCAAATTTTAAATTATCTTCTTAGCTATTTCCAAAACTTTTAAACTTTTTAAATATATTTTGAAATTATTCGAATTTTTCCAAAAATTTTCTTAAAATTCTGAAAAATTACGAAAATTGTCTTAAATCTTCCAGAATCTATTATGAAGATTTTTGAAATCTTTTGAGATCTTTTAAAATCTTTTGATATCTCTTAAAATATTTTTAAAGTCTCTTAAAATTAATTTTTCAAAATAAAAAATCAGTTCAAATATTCCCATGAATTCTACGAACATTTTTTCATTATCGTGAATCATTTCAAAATTCTTGAGAAGCTTTAAATTTCTTTTTCAAAATATTCAACATTTAAATTTTGTTTCCAATTTTTTGAAATATTATCAAATTTAACATTATTCTTTTTAGTTATTTCCAAAACTTTTAAACCTTGAAAACATTTTCTAGAATTATTCGAAATTTTCTTAAAATTCTGAAAAATTACAAAAAATGCTTTAAAATCTCACAAAATCTTTTATGACGATTGTAGAAATCTTTTGAAATCTTTTTAAATTGTTTGTCATATTTTAAAATGTTTTTAAATATTCTCTGGAAATTAATTTTTCAAAATAAAAAATCAATTCAAATTTTCCCAATAATTCTGGATTTTTTTTATTATCGTGAATCCCTTCCAAATCTTTAAGAAGCTTCAAAAAGTTTCTTGCAAATTTTCATAAATGTAAATTTTTCCAAAATAACTTAAAAATTCGTTGAAATCATTAAAAATTATCTAAAATCTTTAAAATCCTCTGAAATACTTTGAATTTATTGAAATCTATTGAAAATTCCTTGGAATTTTTGAAAATATCCTAAAATTTGAAGAAAAAAAAACTTGAAATTGAAAATTACTTAGAATTCTTTAAAATGCCCCAAAATAGCTTGAAATCCCTTGAAATATTTAAAACTGATCTAAAATCTTTAAAATCCTCTGAAATACTTTCAATTTATTGAAATCTATTGAAAATTCCTTGGAATCTTTGAAAATACCGTAAAATTTTAAAAATAATTTGAAATTGAAAATTCTTTGGAATCTTTAAAAATACCGTTAACCTCAAAAATCCTTTCAAATTCCTTCAAATTATTGAAGTCTATTGAAAATTACTTGGAATCTTTGAAAATACCCTAAAATCTTAAAAATGATTTATAATTGAAAATTACTTGCAATTCTTTAAAATACTCAAAAAAAACTTGAAAATTCCTTGAAATCTTTGAAAATTATCTAAAATCCTTCAAATCTTCTGAACTACTTTCAATTTATCGAAATCTATTGACAATTCCAAAATCTTAAAAATGATTTGAAATCCCTTCAAATTATTGAAATCTATTCAAAATTCCTTGGAATCTTTGAAAATACCCTAAAATCTTAAAAATGATTTGTAATTGAAAATTACTTGGAATTCTTGAAAATACTCAAAAAAAACTTAAAAATTCCTTGAAATCTTTAAAAATGATCTGAAAGCTTTAAAATCCTCTGGAATACTTTCAATTTAATGAAATCTATTGAAAATTCCTTGAAACCTTTGAAAATACCCTACAATTTTCAAAATAATTTGTAATTTAAAATTACTTGGAATTCTTTAAAATACCCCAAAATAACTTGAAAATTCCTTGAAATATTTAAAAATGATCTAAAATCTTTAAAACTTTCTGAAATACTTTCAATTTATTAAAATCTATTGAAAATTGCTTGACGTCTTTAAAAATGCCCTAAAATCTAAAAAATAATTTGAAATCCCTTTAAATTATTGAAATCTATTAAAAATTCCATGGAATCTTTGAAAATACCCTAAAATTTTTAAAAAAATTTTTGATTGAAAATTACTTGGAATTCTTTAAAATACCTCAAAATAACTTGAAAATTCCTTGATATCATTAAAAATTATCTGAAATCTTTCAAATCCTCCGAAATACTTTCAATTTATTGAAATCTATTGAAAATTCCTTGGAATCTCTGAAAATATCCTAAAATTTAAAGAATAATTTGAAATTGAAAATTACTTGGAATTCTTTAAAATACCCCAAAATAACTTAAAAATTCGTTGAAATCATTAAAAATTATCTAAAATCTTTAAAATCCTCTGAAATACTTTGAATTTAACAAGAAAATTTTACAACACCCTGTTGTAGGCGGTCATGAATTGGATATGGCATAACAACTGGCAGTCTACAGTTTTCAGTCCTAATAATTCATGATAAACGGTTGATTTTGAGAATCAGATTATTTGTATGCACAATTTTCTCATAAAAAGATCCAAAATTTGTATAAAAGCGTTAAATGTCATATCCAGCCAACTTCGGGATCAAATTTATCAGCTGGTATTTACTGTATGGCATAGTTGAGCATTATTTTTTTCATAAAATTCATGGAAGAATATCCTACACGGCTTCTCTGGTCCAAATTCAATTTTCTTGGTAGAAAATCTATTCATAAATTCAATATTTCGCTATTTCGTTAAACATTTATTTTCTTTCACAGAAAATGAATTCTCTACTGAAAACTAAATTATTCAGTTCGAGTTCAAGGTGTATCTGTTATAGGTGAAAATTCAACTATTTTGTTTTCGTTCGTCTTTTTTGGTAGAAAATTAATCACATTATTTGAAACTTCAGCTTCTTGGATAATAATTCATTTGTTTTGGTAAAAATTCAACTATTTTGTTGAAAATACGTTTTTTCAATGGTTCAAAATTTTTTTTTATAACTGAAAATTGAACTCTTCTATTTTTGGTTGAACATTAATTTTTTTTCAGTTAAAAATTAAAAACAAATTTTTCTAATTGAAGATTCACCATTTTAGTTAAAAATTCATTTCTCTGGTTGAAAATTCAACTAAATCATTGAAAATTTTGTTTTCTACTCTAAAATTAATTCCTTTAGCTGAAAATATACCAGCTTGTTGAAAATTTGTCTTTTTTTGTAGAAAATTCAACTGTTTGCTTACAAACATATTTTTCTGGTTAAGGGTTCATCATCTCAGTTAAAAATATACTTTTTTAATGAAAAATTCACCCAAATTGTTGGAAAATCGCTTGTCTTAGTTTAGAATTAAACTTTTTTTAGTTAGAAATTAATTTATTTGATCGCAAAATGGTCCTTATTAGGTTAAGATTGAGCTATTTCGATAACAGAATAATATTTTTGAGTGAAAAATTAAATTTGTTGTTAAAATATCATATTTTTTGTTGAAAATTAATCTCTTTTGATAAAAATTATATTTATTTCAAATTGAAAGTTAATTTCCTTAACTCAAAAATCAAATTGTTGCATTTTTGGTTCAAATATTTTAGCGAAAATTCACATTTTTGGTACAAAACCAATTTTTTGGTTGTTAATGCAACTGTTTGTTTCAAAACTCATTTATTTCAGTTAAGGATTCACCTATTCTTTCAAAAGTTGACCCATTTTGGTTAAATTGAACTATTTGGGATTTAAAATTAGATTTTTTCAGTTGAAATATCAGCTATTGTTATTTTTCAGGTTAAAGATCGTCACTTTGTTTGAGCTGAATGGTCAACCAAACAAAATTTATAAGTTGCATTTTTAACCAAAAAAGATCACATTTTTTTAAAAAGAAACAAATTTTCTAGAAAATAGTTTAATGTTTCAACACAAAAATAGGAATTTTAAACGAAATAGAAGAATTTTCAATTAAAATAATGAATCTTTAATTCAAAAAAGGAATTTTCAGCAAAGTAGTTGAATCCTCGACCAGAAAATATTGATTTTCAATCAGTTGCATTTTTGATCGAAAAAAAAACGAATTATCAACAGAATAGTGGAATTCTCAACCAAAACAGATTAATTTTCAAACCAAAAAAAACAAGGTTGCAAATACAAAATAACAGTTTCGAATAAATCCTGTGAGGAAATTCCAAATGAGTTTTGAACATTTCAGAAATGTCGAAAGTATTTTTTTACAGGCAAAATTTTAGGAAAAATTCAAGTCAGTTTAAAAAATATTGAGGACTTTTAGAAGCTATAACAATAAATATCTTTCGAACTGACCCTAATTATTCCTCGAATTGTGAAAATTTTTTGAATATCAAATAAATTTCCCATAAATCTTCCAAATTTTTTTCGACATTTATAGCAATATTTTAAAATGTTTTAAAACCTTTTTAAATTTTCTTTGAACATTAATTTTTCAAAATAAAAAGACATTAAAAATTTTCCAAAGAAGACTCAAGAAAAGTTTTTTGTTTACTTGAAGCATTTCAAACTTCTTAAGAAGCTTCGAAAACATTTTGAAATCTTAAAAAATTTACATTTTGTTTTGAGTTTTTGTAAATCTTTTCAAATTTCAAATTATTTTTGAATCATTTCCAAAACTATTAAATCTTCTAAATATCTTTTAAAATTATTCGAATATTTTCAATTTTTTTTTAAATTCTGGAAAATAAAAAAAATTTCCTTCAAATCTTCCAGATTCTGTTTTTACAAATTTGAAAATCTTTTGAAATGTTTTAAAATCTTTTTAAATATTATCTTAAAATTAACATGAATTTTTTAAAATATTTTTTTATTATCGTGAAACCTTTTGTAATATGCTTAAGAAGCCTCAAAAAATTTATTTTCCAGTATTCAAAAATGTATATTTTTTTACAATTTATTTTTAATCTTTTTAAAACTTCTAAATGTCTCTTAAACTTGATCGAATTTTGTATAAAACTTTGTAATCTTGCAAATTAAAATAATTGCCTTTAAAATCGTCTGCATTCTTTTTCGAAATATTCGGAAATAATTTAAAGGGGTTTGAAATATTTGTCGATTTTCTCTTCAAATTTATTTTTCAAACAAAAAAATACACTTTAAATTTTCCCAGGAATTTTGAGACATTTTTTTAATATCGTGAGACCTTTCAAAATCTTTGAGAAGCGGCAAAATTTGTATTTCCAAATATTCAAAAAGTCAAAGTTTATAAAAAGCTTAACTATAAGGCAAACAAAATTTCTTGGATGGCCCTATTGAAAATTGAACTACTTTGTCGAAAATTCATCTTTTTGGGTAAAAAATGTATCTATTTTGGTAGAAATTGCATCTTTTTTTTTTATTAAAAAGCACAAATTTTTTGTTTAAGATTAATATTGTTTGGTCGAGGATTCAACTAAAGTTTTTAAAAAATTGTCTTTTTGGTTGAATTTTACTGTTCTTGGTTTAAAATAAAAATATTGTTTAGTAGAAAATTTATCATTTCAGTTTAAGAGCCTTTTTTTGTACAAAATTTAACTATATGTATTGTTGACATTTTTTTGATTAATTTTTTAACAGAAAATTTAACTATTACATGTTTGGTTGCAAATTTATCTTTTTCAGTTGCAAATTCAACTATTTGGTTGAAAATTCCTGAATTTGTTGTGAAAAATTAATCTTATTGGTCACTAATTCAACTTCTTGGTTGAAATTTCTTTTTTTTTTTAATTAGTTGTTTTTTATTCAAAATTAGTTTTTTTACCTGAAAATTTAACTTTTCCATTTTTTGTCTAAAATACTTCTTTTTATAGAAATTTAATCTTTTTGGTTAAAAATTCATCTGTTTGGTTGAAAATGTAACTATTCCATTGAAAATTACTTTATACGTTCAAACATTTGGTTGAATATTCATGAGTTTTATAATACAAACCATTCTATTTTGGCAGAAAATTCATCTCATTGGTTGAAAATATATATTTTTGGTTGGAAATTGATTTGATTTATCAAAAATTAATTTTTTTACCAGAAAATTTAACTATTCGACTTTTTTCGAAATATTATCTTATTTTGATAGAAATTTTATCTTTCTCGTTGAAAGTTCGTCTTTTTATTGTAAATGTAATCTCAAGAGTGGAAACTTCATTTTGTTGTTGTTAAAAATTCATTTCTTTTGTTGATGATTCATCATTTTCGTTAAAAAGTAATTTCTTTAAGTGAAAATTTGACTATTCCATTTTTTTGTGGAAAATTTATATTTCTATATATAAATTTAATCTTCTTGGTTGAAAATTTAACTACTTTATTGAAATTCTACTTTTCTGCTGAAAATTTATTTTTCTGATTGAAAACTCAACTATTACATTTTTGTTTGAAACTATATCTTTTTTAGTCAAAAGTTTATATATTTTGCTCATAAGTTGACTTTTTGGTAGAAAACTCATTTTCTGAGTTGAAAATTCAACTATTTAGTTGACAATTAATTTTTTTTGTGAGGATTCATCATTTTAGTTAAAAGTTTATTTCTTCAGCTAAAAACTAGATAATTTTATTGACATTTTTTTTATTTGAAAACTAATATTTCAAATTTAAATGTAACTATTTCATCTTTGTTAAAAAATTGATAAAAAATCCTTTAAAGACACTGCAAATTATTGAAATCTATCAAAAATACCCTAAAATATTTCATAATTGCTAAATATCTTGAAATACCTAAAAAAAATTAAATGCCCTAAGATCTTTAAAGATCTTAAAATTTTTTTTAAAGCCCTTTAAATTCTTTAAGAATTCTTTAAATTATTTAAATCAATTAAAAAATTATTGGAATATTTTTGAATGTTTAACAAATTTTGAAGTTTTTTGAAATCTTTTGAAATCCTTTGAAATTTTTTAAAGCTCTAGAAAATAACTTGGGTCTATTCATAATAACCTCAAATATTTCAAATCCTTTGAAATTCCATTAAATTCCTGAAATCAACTGAAAATTCCTAAAATATTCCAAGTCCTTTAAAATATTTTGAAAAAACTTGAAAATTATCTGAATTTTTAACGATACCCTAAAATCTTAAAAATCCTTTAAAGACACTGCAAATTATTGAAATCTATCAAAAATACCCTAAAATATTTCATAATTGCTAAATATCCTGAAATACCTAAAAAAAAATTAAATACCCTAAGATCTTCAAAGATCTTAAAATTTTGTTGAAAGCCCTTTAAATTCTTTGAGAACACTTTAAATTATTTAAATCAATTAAAAAATTATTGGAATATTTTTGAATGTTTGAAAAATTTTGAAGTACTTTGAAATCTTTTAAAATCCTTTGAATTTTTTAAAGCTCTAGAAAATAACTTGGGTCTATTCATAATAACCTCAAATATTTCAAATCCTTTGCAATTCCATTACTTTCCTGAAATCAACTGAAAAGTCCTGAAAGCCTTTTAAAATTCCCTAAAATATTCCAAATCGTTTGAAATGTTTTGAAAGCCGTTAAAAATTTCTAAGGCTCTTGAAAATTCCTTTGAATTCTTAACGATACCCTAAAATCATAAAAATCCTTTGGGGTCACTGGAAACGATTAAAATCTATTAAAAATACCCTAAAATATTTCAAACTCTGCTAAATATCTTGAAATACCTAAAAAAAAATTTGAATACCCTAAGATCTTCAGAGATCTTTGAAATTCTTTGAAAACCATTTAAATTCTTTACAAGCTCTTTAAATTATTTAAATCAATTAAAAAATCGTTGGAATCTTTTTGAATGTTTAAAAATTTTGAAATAAACTGAAAAATGCTTGCAATATTTTATTATACCCTTAAATATTTCAAAATCGGACCTTTTTCAAATATCCCTTGAAATATTGTAAAACCTTTTGAATATCTTTTCGCATGTTTTAAAAATAACCTACAATATTTCAAATCCTTGAAAATATTTTGAAATCCCTTTATATTTTTTGAAGCTCCTGAAAATTACTGGGATTTAAAAAAAAATATTGTAAAATCTTTAGATTCCCTAGGAATCACTTCTAATTATAAAATCAACTGTCTTCTAAAAAATTCCTCTTTTCGGCTTGAAAATGCAACTGATTGTTAAAGAGGCAACTATTTTGTTGAAGGTTCGTCAATTTTCCTTAAAAGTTCAACTTCGTTAAAAAATTGTCTTATTGAAATGAAAATCCACATTTTTTGTCAGACAAATTCTTGGTTGAAAATCCAACTGCCTTGTTTGAAAGTGAAACTTCTTTATTGAAAATATTAATTTTTTTGTGTTGAAAATTGATCATTTTAGTTGAAAATTTAATCATTTGATTTATTTATAGGATTTATTTGAAAATTCGTCCTTTTAGATTAAAAAATCAACTGTCTTCTGAAAAATTCGACTTTTCGTCTTGGCAATGCAAATGTTTGATTAAAGATGCAACTATTTTGTTCAGAATTCGTCAATTTTCCTTAAAGGTTCAACTTCGTTAAAAAATTGTCTTTTTGAAATGAAACTCCATCTTTTTTGCCAGAAAAATTGTTAGTTGCAAATTCAACTCTCTTGTTTGAAAGTATAACTTTTTTGTTAAAAGTATTGTTTTTTCTTCATTAAAAATGTTTTATTCTAGTCGAAAATTCAACTATTTTGTTCAAAATTCAATCATTTCATTTATTTATGAGAATTTATAAGAAATTCATCCTTTTAGATTAAAAAATCAACTGTCTTCTAAAAAATTCATCTTTTCGGCTTAAAAATGCAACTGATCGTTAAAGATGCAACTATTTTGTTAAAGTTTTATCAATTTTCGTTGAAAGTTCAACTTCGTTAACAATTTTTTTTTTTTATGAAAATCCATCTTCTTTGTCAGAAAAATTCTAAGTTGAAAATTCATCTGTCTTGTTGGAAGGTGAATCTTTTCTGTTAAAAATATTCATTTTTCAGTATTGTGGATTCATAATTTTAGTTGAAAATTCAACTACTTAGTTGAAAATTTAATCATTTGATTTATTTATAGGAATTTATTGAAAATTTGTCTTTTTAGATTAAAAAATCAACTGTCGTCTGAAAAATTCGTCTTTTCGGCTTGAACATGCAACTGATCGTTGAAGATGCAACTATTTTGTTAGAGGTTCATCGATTTTTCTCAAAAGTTCTACTTCGTTAACAATTGTCTTTTTGAAATGAAAATCCATATTTTTTGTCAGAAAAATTCTTAGTTGCAAATTCAACTCTTTTGTTTGAAAGTAAAACTTCTTGGTTGAAAACATTTATTTTTTTTATTGAAAGTTCATTATTTTAGTTGAAAATTAAACTATTTTGTTCAAAATTCAATCATTTCATTTACTCATAAGAATTTATAAGCAATTCATCTTTTTAGATTACAAAATCAACTGTCTTCTAAAAAATTCCTCTTTTCGGCTTGAAAATGCAACTGATTGTTAAAGAGGCAACTATTTTGTGTTTTGGTTGAAAATTCAAATATTTGTTGAAAATTGAAATAATGTGTCTGAAACTTTTTTTTATACAAGATTCATCGTTCTAGTAAACAATTCATTTCATTGGTGAAAATTTAACTATTCTGTTGAAAATTATTTTTCTTTTGTTTGCTGACAAAGATTTTTTTTTTAACTGAAAATTTAACCGTACAATTTTTTTTAAAAAATGTATTTTATTTTTATGTGAAAATTCAAGTGCTTGCTTGAAAAATCCTTCTGTTTTGGTCGAAGATTTGATTTCCTCGATTGCAAATTAATATTTTGGTTGAAAATTCAACTGTATTTTTATTTGAAACTTCAACTCCTTGGTCAAAAATTCGGCTTTCTCTGTAAAAAGTTGTGAGCAAAAAAAAAGTAAAAAAGTCTCGGTTGAAAATTCATCTTTTGGTTAAAAATTAAACTATTCCAGTTTTAGGAAGTTAATCTTCTGGTTAAAACTCATCTTTTGGATTGAATGTTGAACTATTTTATGGAAAATTTCTTTTTTTTCTTAGGTGACAATTAATTTTTTAAACTACAAACGTAAATATTTCATTCGTGGTTGAAAATTGATATTTTTAATTGAAAATTAAACTTTTCTAATGAGAAATTCAACTATTTGGTTGGAAATTCGTGTATTTTTTTAAGATTCGTTTTTTGGTAGGAAATTAATTTTCTTGTTTGAAAATTCATCCTTTTGGGTGAAGTATTCAACTATTTTATTGAAAAATCGTCTTTTTTGAATGAATTTAACTACTTATATTGTTAATTATTTTGAATATATTTTTTTTCAATTTGAATCAGTTTTTAAAATTAATTTTTTTTATCTAATTCGTCTAAAACTTTTTTTCGTTGAAGATTGATCATTCTAGTGGACAATTCATTCCTTTGGTGAAAAATTGACCAATTCTGTTGAAAATTAGTTTTTTTTGCTGAAATATGACTTTTAAACCAAGAATTTATCTGTTAATTTTTCGTTAAATATTTATTTTATTTTTGTTTGAAAATTCAACTATTTGCTTGTAAAATTATCTTTTTTGGTACAAAATGATATTTTCTCGATTGAAAATTAGTTTTTTGGTAGAAAATTAATTCTTTGGTTGAAAATTCAACTATTAGATTCTCAATTTATCTATTTTGGTTGAAAATTTAAATATTGTTTGAAAATTGAACTAATTTGTGAATATCTTTCTTCTTGGTTGAAGATTCATCGTTTTAGTTAAAAATTCATTTCTTTGGTGAAAAATTTGACTAATCTGTTGAAAGTTTGTTTTTTTCTTGCTGAAAAATAATGTTTTTAAACTAAAAATTGTACTGTTCAATTTTTTGTTAAAAATTGATTTTATTTTTATTTAAAAATTCATCTACTTGGTTGCATATTCATATTTTCCACGTATCACGCAGACGATTGTCCGAAGGTTGAGGATTCCTACCACAGTATATGGTAGCATGAAAAAATGTTAGGACTGACTATGTCCACTGGGCGACCCTAACGAACTAGTTGATCGTCTTCTCCTAGCGTCTCAGACAGCAGGCAACCCGAGTCACAACAATAAAATTATATCAATCATAGAGGAACTTGAGGAAACTGAACTCACTGCCCAGTTGGACGTTCGATTAAACGCACTCGAGAGTGGAGAAGAAGAAATTGGCAGTAGTCATAGAAATGCATGAACCTGCTAGAAAGAATTATCCACGTCGTCGCGTGGAAACGCGTGGTATTGACGAGACGTGGCAGGCAGATTTGGTTGAAATGCTACCCTATACCCGTGAGAATAATCGCTACAAGTATTTACTTACCGTTATCAACTTTTATAAAATGTTGAATCAGCTTTGTGCAATTTTGAATCAACTATGTGCAATGTTGAACCAACGTTGAACCAACGACGAACCAACGTTGAATCAATGTTAAATCAGTGTTAAACCAACGTTGAACCAATGTTAACACAACGTTAAAGCAATGTTGAACCAACGTTCAACTAATGTTAAAACAACGAAGAACCAATCTTGAAACAACGATGAATCAGTGCTGAACCAACGATGAAGAAATAATTACTAAACTAACCATAAACTTATGTGTTAAATTTATGATAAGTTTACGCTTGTACTAACTGGATATGAGGCTTTAAATAATATAGAAGTAATTCATATATATATATGTTGTCTTTTATCCAGTTAAATCCTAATAACAACTATTCATAGAATAATTACAGTAATAAAACCTCTAAAGCACTATTTGAAACTAATTTTTTTACAAGAAGATCTAAAAGTGTGTATGTTCTGAGGTTAGTATTGAGATCAATAAATGTAGATTGATTAAATTTAAGAACTCTATGAATTTTGACAAGTTTGAGACCATGAGCTAATGCATGTTTGAGAGTCCGGTAATGGAGAACGTACTTTCGTTTCGGTAGGAGAGTAGTTAGGAGTATCTCCTGGCTTGACCCTACTGGTTTCGAACGTTCTGAACAGAACAGCAAGTCATTGTGTGCATCATGGAGTTCGGCTGAATAATCCACATTTACTTCTAATATGTAACCAATGGGTGAATCATCGGGAACATTAAAGTCAAAATTTTCCAAATTTGTAACCCACTCCAAACCACCATAAGGAAGTGGTTGCACCAATGCCCAACCGTATAGGTTTTTGGCGTCAAAATATATCATGTATATGATCTCCCCATTTTCATTGAAAACTGCTATATACTTATTGTTGGCAATGGCATATCGCTTGGGGCATCGGCTCCCTCCACCCTTCTTGCCTTGCTCAATCATTAACAGTATGTCAACTTCAGTGAGTGTATGTGATTGGCAAAAGTTTCCAAAAAATTACAGAAAATTTGATATGAATGACACCATTTTTTTCGGGAATTTCCCAATTCAGGAATTTTATTATTTGGGAATTCCCCAATCATAAAATTCTTGAATTGGCAAATTCCCGAATAATAAAGTGATTACTGAAAAATCCCGAAAAATAAAACTCCCGGCACGGTAAAATTCCCAAATAATAACATTCCCGAATTGGAAAATATTCGGGAATTTCCCAATTCAAGAATTGTATTATTAGGGAATTTTAGTATTCGAGAATTGTATTATTAGAGGATTTTATTAGTAGGAAATTTTATTATTCAGGATTTTTCAGTCGTCTCGAATTTTCCAATTCGGGAATTTTAATATTCGGAAATTTTCGATTTCAGGAAAAATTTTCCAATTCCTGAAAAATAAAATTCCCGACAGTGTAAAATTCACAAATAATAAAATTCCCGAACAATACAATTCCCGTATATAAAATTCTCGAATAATAAAATTCCCGATTAATAAAATTTCATACTAATAAAATCCTCGAATACTAATATTCCCTAATAATAAAATTCTTGAATTAGAAAATTCTCGAATATTTTCCAATTCGAGAATTTTATTATTTGGCAATTTTACAGTGTCGAAAATTTTATTTTTCGGGATTTTTCAGTCGTCCCTTTATTATTCGGGAATTTTCCAATTCAGGAATGTTAATATTCAGGAATTGGAAATTTTTTCCTGAATTGGAAAATTTCCGAATAATAAAATTTCCGAATTGGAAAATTCCCGGATATTTTCCAATTCGGGAATTTTATTATTCGGGAATTTTACAGTGTCGGTAATTTAATTTTTTGGATTTTTCAGTAATCCCTTTATTATTCGAAAATTCGCCAGTTCGAGAATTTTAT
>JAABKJ010075445.1:181868232-181967422 GCA_011634705.1 Andricus grossulariae
CTAATATTCCCTAATAATGAAATTCCCGAATTGGAAAATTCCTGAATAATAAAGGGACAACTGAAAAATCCCGAAAAATAAAATTCCCGACACCCCAAAATTCCTAAATAATAAAATTCCCGAATAATAAAATTCTCGAATTGGAAAATATTCGATAATTTTCCAATTCAAGAATTTTATTATCAGGGAATTTTAGTATTCGGGAATTTCATTAATCGGGAATTTTATTGTGCGGGAATTTCATTATTCGAGAATTTTATAATTCAGGAATTGGAAAATTCTAGACGACTGAAAAATCCTGAAAAATAAAATTCCCGAATTGGGAAATTCCAGAATAATAAAATTACGGAATAATAAAATTCTCGAATTGGAAAATTCCCAAATATTTTCCAATTCGAGAATTTTATTATTCGGGAATCTTATTATTCGGGAATTTTACAGTGTCGGGAATTTTACTTTTCGGGATTCTTCAGTAATCCCTTTATTATCTTTGTGAAATCTTTGGAAGATCATTAAAGTCTTTGTGAAGTCTTTTAAATCTATCCGAAATCTTCAAAATATTTGGGAAATCATTGAATACCTTAATTTTTTGCAAAATCCTTGTGAATTCTCTGGAAATCTTTGAAATCTTTTAAAAATATTTGGTAATATTTGTGAAATTATTGAAATCTTTGGGAAATCGTTGAAATCTTTATGAAATCTTTCGGAAATCATTGCAATTTTGTCAAATCTTTGCAAAATATTTGGTAATTTTTGCGAAATCTCTCGGAAATCATTTAAATCTTTTAAAGCTATCCGAAATCTTTTAAACCTATCCGAAATCTTTGCGAATTATTTGTGAAATCTTTATGAAATCTTGGAAAAATCATTGCGAACTTTGTCAAATCTATGTGAAATTTGTTAAATCTTGCCAAAACCTTTGCCAATTTTTTAAATCTTTGTGAAATCTTTGGAAGATCATTAAAGTCTTTGTAAAGTTTTTTAAATCTATCCGAAATCTTCAAAATTTTTGGAAATTTTTGAAATATTGTAAAAATATTTGGTAATATTTGTGAAATTATTGAAATCTTTGGGAAATCGTTGAAGTCCTTATGAAATCATTGGAATTTTGTCAAATCTTTGCAAAATATTTGAAATATTTGGAAATATTCGTGAAATTATTTAAATGTTTGTGAAATCTTTCGGAAATCATTTAAATCTTTTAAACCTATCCGAAACCCTTTAAATCTTTGTGAAATAATCGAAATCTTGGCGAAATCTTAAAAAAAAAATCATTTAAATATTTCTGAAATCTTTGACAATATTTTTTAAATATTTAATAATATTTTTATAATTGTTGAAATCTTTGGGAAATTATTGAACTCTTTGTGAAGACTTTTAAATCTATCCAAAATCTTTGCGAAATATTTGAAATTTTTGTGAAATGATTGAAGTCTTTGAGAAGCCTTAAATCTATCCAAAGTCTTTGAAATCTTTAGGAAATTATTGAAATCTTGAGGAAATCATTTAAATCTTTGTTCAATTTTTGAAATCTATCAGAAATCTTTGCGAAATAATAGAAGTCTTTGTGAAATCTTTTAAATCTATCCAGTCTTTGCGAAACTTGTGAAATCTTTGGATACTTATTGAAATCTTTGGGTAATCTTTGGAATCTTTGTGAAATATTTAGCAAATCATTGAAATCTTTTTTCAATTTTTGAAATCTTTGCGAAATATTTGAAATCTTTGAGAAATCATTGAAGTCTTTGTGAAGTCTTAAATCTATCAAAAATCTTTGAAATCTTTGTGAAATCTTTCTGAAATCGTTGTGAATTCTTTAGGAAATTATTGAAATCTTTGTCCAATTTTTGAAATCTTTGTGAAATAATTGAATTTTTTCTAAAATCTTTTAAAGAGTTGAATTTCAACCAAGCACTTACACTTTCTACCAAAACAGTTGAAAGTTAAAACAAACAAACAAAAAAAAACGAATTTTCAATAAAAGAGATGAATTTCTGAACCAAAAAGACGAATTTTTACGTAAAAAAGATTTTTTAGATAAAAATAAAGAAAGGTTTCAACCAAATTGTTGAAATTTTAAACTAAAACAAAAAGTTAATTTTCAACCAAAAAGGATGCCTTTTTATCAAAATTGGGTATTTATCAACCAAATTATTAAATCGTTAACCGTAAGAGATAAAGTTTCAAGACAAAAAACTTTAAAATTAAAAATTAAAAAAAATTAAATCGTTAACCGTAAGAGATGAAATTTCAAAACAAAAAACTAATTTTCTACAAAATAGTTGAATTTTCAACCCGCTAATATGAATTTTCAAAAAAAAAAATTTTCCTTCATATTATTGAATTTTTAACAAAGAAAGATTTTTTAACCGAAAAAGATTATTCAGTCGTAAAAGAAAAAAGATTTAATTCAAATTGTGTAATTTTCCACAAAAATTCATTTTTAATAAAAAAAGATTTTTTAACAAAGACAGATTTTTTAATAAAGAAAGCTTTTTCAGTTCTAAAAGAAAAAAGGCTTTATTCAAAATGTGTAATTTTCAAGACAAAAAGACTAATTTTCTACAAAAAAAGTAGAATTTTCAACCCGCAAATATGAATTTTCAACGAAAAAGTTCATTTTCATTTAAATAATTAAATTTTCAATAAAATAGTGGAATTTCCAATCCGGAATTGAATCATTGAATCAATTGATCATATTGATTTAAAAAAACAAAAGATTAATGTTTAATAAGAGTTGAATTTTTAACAACAAACAAAAAAAAAAGATTTTTCAACCAACAAAGATTTGTCAGTTGTAAAAGAAAAAAGATTTCATCTATATTGTGTAATTCTCAACAACAAAAATTAATTTTTAACAAAAACCGATTTTTTAACAAAGAAAAATTTTTCAGTTGTAAAAGAAAAAAGATTTCATCCAAACTACGTAATTTCCAAGACAAATTCAAGGCAAATATGAATCAACAAAAAAGTTAATTTTCAACAAAAAAGTTATTTAAAAAAAACCGGTTGAATTTTTAATCAAGAAAGACTTTTCAGTTGTAAAAGAAAAAAGATTTCATCCAAACTGTGTAATTTTCAAGACAAAAAGAGGAAAGTTCTACAAAAAAGTTGTTTTTAATAAAAAAAGTTGAATTTTCAACCAAGAAAGATTTATCAGTCGGAAAAGAAACAATATTTCATTTAAATTGTGTCATTTTCAAAGCGAAAAGAAAAGTTTTCTACAAAACAGTTGAATTTTCAACCCTCAAATATGAATTTTCAACAAAAAAGTTTATTTTTAACAACAAAAAATAATTAATTTCAACAGTTTCCAAAAAAATTGTCGTGTTTTTGGCTTGAAGATTCAAATATTTAGTTATAAATTCAAATGTTTTCAGTTGAGGTTTAATATTTTTTGTATCAAAATTCAATTATTTGCTTCAAAACTAAACTTTTTGGTTAAAAAATTAACGGTTTAGTTTAAGTTCAACTATTTTGTTGAAAATTCGTCTGTTTTGCTTAAAAGTAATATTATTTTACTGCAAAGACAAATGTTTGGTCAAAAATTAATTGCTTTTTTATTTGAAAATTCTACAATTTTGTTGAAAACCCATCTTTCTTTTTGTTAAAAATGAACTTTTTGGATGGAAATTCATCTTTTCGGGTTTGAAAGACATCTGTTTTCTAAAATATTCTTTTTCTTTTAACTTGAAAAATCATCCTTTTCGTTGAAAATTCATCTGTTTGAAATTATTTTTTTAAGGTTCATCTCTTTCGTCAATAATTGAACTATTTTGTTGAAAATTCGTTTCATTTTTCATTAAAAATTATTATTTTTTGACTGGAAATTTTTACTATAGCATTTTTGGTTGAAAATTTATCTTTTTTAGTTAAAAATTTAACCAATTCATATTTTGGTTGAAAATTTATCTGTATTTGTCTTTCAGGAAAGAAAATGTTGGATTGAAAATTCAACTATTTTGTTGAAAATGCAACTGTTCATGGTTAAGGTTTAATTTCTTATGTTGGAAAATTCTACCATTTGGTTGAAAATTTATCTTTTTAGGTTGAAAATTCAACTATTTTATTAAAAATGCAAGTATTTGGTTCAAAATTTAATTCTTTCGTTGAAACTTCAACTATTTTGTTAAAAAGCAACCGTTTTTGGTTCAAGTTTAATTTTTTTTAATTCAACTATTTTATTGAGAACATCATTATTTTGTTCAAATTCAACTATTTTATTGAAAATTCTTTTTTTTTAGAGAAGTTCGTCGTTTTGGTTTGAAATTTAATCCTTTTTGGTAGAAAAGTTCTCGGTTGAAAATTAATTTTTCGGTTAAAATTTCAACTCTTTTTTTTTAAATTCGTATTTTTGCCTCGAAGATTGAAATATTTGGTTATAAATTGAAAATTTAACTATTTGGTTAAAAATTCAACTATTTAGTTGAAAATTCAACTATTTTGTTGAAAATTCGTCTGTTTTGCTTAAAAGTTTAGCTATTTTATTTTGAAGACAAATATTGGTCTAAAATTATTTGCTTTTTTTTTATTTGAAAATTCTACTATTTTGTTGAAAATCCATCTCTCTTTGTTAAAAATGAACTTTTAGGTTTCAAAATCATCTTTTCGGGTTTGAAAGGCAATTATTTTCTAAAATATTATTCTGCTTTTAACTTGAAAACTCAAATCTTTCGTTGAAAATTAATCTCTTTTAGTAAAACATCCATTATTCACAGTATGTGTGATTGGATTTCTCAACGGATCGCTAATTACTATCTCCGATGATAATACAGATTCCTATTTCAAAATATTGATTGTGTAACAACTTGCTAGAATTAGCGTATAACAGAAAGACAGTATCGTTCTCTGATCTCTCTGTAGCTCAATTGGTTCGAGCACCTGACCGGAAATCGGTTGATCTCGTGTTCGAATCCCAGTGGAGCGAGAGGAGAGAGATCATTTTTTGCTGAATAAATTTGATTATAATAAATTTTAATTCATACCTCCATCTAGTCTGTATGACGAAAATAATTTTTCTGTATTAGAGGATTTAACTTTGGTCAATAATGTAGAATTCCATTATTCACAGTATGTGTGATTGGATTTCTCAACGGATCGATAATTACTGTCACCGATGATGATACATATTCCCATTTAGAAATATTGATTGTGTAACAACTTGCTAAAATTAGCGTATATCAGAAAAACAGTATCTTTCCCTGGTCTCTCTGTAAATCAATTGGTTGGAGCACATGACCGCAAATCAGTTGATGTTGTTTGAATACCAGTGGAGCGAGAGGAGAGAGATCCATTTTTTTTGGCATGAATTTCAATTTAATATATTATAATTCATACCTCCGTCTAGTCTGTATGACGAAAATGATTTTTCTGTATTAGGGGATTTAACTTTGGTCGATAATGTAGATTTCCGTTATTTACAGTATGTGTGATTTGATTTTTCAACGAATCAATAATTACTAACTCCGATGATAATACAGATTCCTATTGAAAAATATTGATTGTGTAACAACTTGTTAAAATTAGCGTATATCAGAAAAAAATTACCTTTCTCTGATCTCTCTGTAGCTCAATTGGTTTGAGAACCTGACCGGAAATCAGTTGATCTGGTGTTCGAATTCCACTGGAGCGAGAGGGGAGAGATCCTTTTTTTCTGAATAAATTTGAATTTAATATATTTTAATTTATACGTACATCTAGTCTGTATGAAGAAAATAATTTTTCTGTATTAGAGGATTTAACTCTGGTCGATAATGTATATATCCATTATTCACAGTATGTATGATAGGATTTCTCAACGGATCGATAATTACTACCTCCGATGATAATACGGGTTCTTATTTTAAAATATTAATTGTGTAGCAACTTGCTAAAATCAGCGTATATCAGAAAAACTGTATGTTTCTCTGATCTCTCTCTATAGCTCAATTGGTTAGAGCACCTGTTCGGAAATCATTTGATATGGTGTTCGTATCGAAGTGGAGCGACAGTAGAGAGATCCTTTTTTTCTGAATAAATTTGAATTTAATAAAATTTAATTTATACCTCCATCTAGTCTGTATGACGAAAATAATTTTTCTGTATTAGAGGATTTAACTTTGGTCGATAATTTTGAAATTGTTATTCTTTTTGAATTCGAGGGAATTCTCGATTGATTTCAATGGTTTGAAGGAAGTTTCAAAGCTTTTATTTTTCTTTCATAAATATTATGGCATTTTTAGGACTTTATGACAGGTTCCAGGAATTAATTTTATGTTTTTCACTTAATTTTATAATAATGTTCGAATATTTTCTAATCAATTTATACTGATTTTAATTTGAAATTGCTATTCTTTTTGAATTCGAAGGAATTCTCGATTGATTTCAATGGTTTGAAGGAAGTTTCAAAGCTTTTATTTTTCGTTCATAAATATTATGGCATTTTTAGGACTTTATGACAGGTTCCAGGAATTAATTTAATGTTTTTCACTTAATTTTATAATAATGTTCGAATATCTTTCCAATCAATTTATAGTGATTTGAATTTGAAATTGTTAATCTTTTTGAATTCGATGGAATTCTCGATTGATTTTAATGGTTTGGAGAAAGTTTCATAAGCTTTTTTTCCTCATATATAAGTCATGGCATTTTTAGAACTTTTAGACAGGTTCCAGGGATTAATTTAATTATTTTCACTGAATTTCATAATAATGTTCGAATATTTATCCAATCAGTTCATAGTGATTTGTATTTGAAATTGATAATCTTTTTGAATTCGAGGGTATTCTCTATTGATTTTAATGGTTTGAAGGAAGTTTCAAAGCTTTTCTTTTCCTTCTATAAAAATCATGGCACTTTTCGAACTTTTTGAGAGGTTCCATGGATCAATTAAATGGTTTCCACTGAATTTTATAATAATGTTCAATTATTTTTCCAAACAATTTATAGTGATTTGTATTTGAAATTGTTATTCTTTTTGAATTCGAGGGTACCCTGGGTTGATTTGAATGGTTTGAAAGGAGTTTCCAACCTTTTTTTTCCTTATATAAAAATAATGGCATCTTTAAGACTTTTTAACAGGTTTCTGGGATTAATTTAATTGTTTTCACTGCATTTTATTATAATGTTCGAATATTTTTCTAATCAATTTGTAGTGATTTGAATTTGAAATTGTTATTCTTTTTTAATTCGAGGGAATTCTCGATTGATTTTAACGGTTTGAAGGAAGTTTCAAAGCTTTTATTTTTCTTTCATAAATATTATGGCATTTTTAAGATTTTTTGGCATGTTTCATGCATTAATATAATGGTTCTCACTTAATTTTATAATAATGTTGGAATATTTTTCTGATTAATTTATAGTGATTGGAATTTTAAATTGTTCTTATTGTTGAATTCGAGGGAATACTCGATTGATTTTAATGGTTTGAAGGAAGTTTTAAAGCTATTTTTTCCTCCTGTAAAAATCATGGCATTTTTAGGACTTTCCAATAGGTTCCAGGGATTAATTTAGTGGTTTTCACTGAATTTTACAATACGTTTTAAAGCAGTTGAGTAGGATTCACCGAGAACAGGCTCATTTTCCTTGAATGGAAGTTTGACGCAATATTTCCCGGAATTTTGATCGCGAAAAATGTGTTTTTCGTAATGCTCTTTGCATGCAATTTCTTCTTTTGATAATCGACTCGCTTGAGGACAGTGTTCTAATTCCCAAAATTTTTCTATATTTCGATTCAAAAGATTCAAGGATAAATTGCACCTAGCTGCGTTTGGAAATGTAGATTCAGATGTTTTTCCACCCAATATCCATCCCAATTTAGTTTTTTGTAATATCGCGTGTTTGTTAGCTTAAGTTATTTTACCATTGCAAACCAATTGCAGAAAAATTTCCGGACCGATTAAAGCGTCGATTTCTCTAGGTTTATAAAACTCAGGATCTGCTAGATGGAGATTGGATGTAATTTTGATGTCAGCTCGATTTATAGGCTCACTAGGCGCAAAGGGATTGATTTATGGAGTAATAAGGAAAGTTAGATCTTTGGAAAAGGTGTTTAGACGGGATTGGATCGTGGTACGTGTTATTTTGCTAATGCTTGAACTCATTTGATTTACGCCACCGAGTGGGATTTCGATTTCGTTTAAACGAAGACCTAATTTTGCAGCCATTCTTTCGGTTAAGAAATGAACTTGCGAACTATTATCGAGAAGGGCTCTGCATACGTGAGGGTAACCTTTGTGATCTAAGACGTGGATAATCACTGTTGATAACAATACTTGAGAAGATACGGAATTATGTAAACATGCCAAATTTGCGTTAAAAGTTGGCTGTGAAGCATTACCTTCTCGATGTAAAAGAGTGTGGTGCTTTTTACTACACGGCTTACACGCCGTCGCTTTACAGTTTTCTGCGATATGGTTAGTTCTGAGGCAATTAAAACAAAGCTTCATATTTTTGACGATTTCTATACGTTCTTGTAGGTTAGCGGTTAAGAGTTTTTCACAATTTTCCGTAAAATGTGAACCTTTACAGATATTGCAAATCGCTTGATATTGCGTTGCATACGACATTGCCCGATTACCCTGTGCTTGATATAAGTGTTTATTATTATCACGATATTGTCTGTCTCAAGCAATAATTCCATTGTTGGAGAATTATTGACATGAATGTGCTCTTTCCATTTAAGACGCGTTTGCGGATCAAGTTTTGAAGTTATTGCAAAAATGGGAAATGCTTCCAAAAATGGTTTCTTCAAAGCTTCTAATGCTTGATAATGTTTCGTTACTTGATTTAGGAGATCGCCTAAAGTGTTTGCGGAAGTGTTTTGACAATGTGATAAATCGAAAAATGCTTTAACATGATTATTGATAACGGCCGCCGGGTCGTTATAATATTTCTCTAATATATCCCACGCGACTTGGTAATTAGCATCAGTAGTTTCAAGCTATTCCCCATATCTGTTTCATTACCCCTGCTGCTTTTTTTATCCTTTCTCTTATATGAGCTCTATGATCTCCATTTGTTTGCAAGGTATATCCCAAATACTTAAACTCTTTCACTTCTAATTTTATTCCCTTCCATCTCCCCGTCCATTCTTTCTTTCTTCCGTCTCCTTTTCTAAACCTCATTATCTTTGTCTTTTCTACATTTAAATTTAACTTTTCCCCATCTAAGTCTTTCTCTAATCCAGTAATTAAGCCCGCCATCCCTTCTTCATCCTCTGCCATCAACACTATATCATCCGCGTATGCCAGTGTATATATCTTCTCGTTCCCTATCCTAATTCCTCCCCACCCTCTTCTCTTCATTTCTTCTTCCAAGTCTGATATTAATATATTAAATAAAAGTGGGCTAAGAGGACACACTTGATTTTTGTCTCTCTAAAAATTTCCGATACTCTCTTCATTAATCCCTCTCGTATCCACTTTTTTACCATGACTTTTTCTATCTCGCCTCGGTCTAATGCGTCAAACGACGCCTTTAAGTCCACTAACATTGCTATCATTGCCCTTTTCTCCCTTTTAGTCTTCTTATTTACTAGATAGTTCAGAACATATATGTTGACCATCACCCCCATCCCTTTTCTAAACCCTGTCTGATTCGGAGGCTCTGTCTTTTTTTCCTCAACTTCTTTCTTTAACTTCTCCGATAAAACAGTCACATATACTTTATATAATGTTGGCATTAGTGTCACTCCTCCATAATCTTTAGCCTCCTCCCCTTTGCCTTTCTTCACTATTAGTATCACTACTCCTTCTTCCCATAACTCTGACCACCCCTCTCCTGTCCATACTTTATTGCACATTATCCATGTCCATTCCTCTAATTCTGTCCCCCCATATTTTCAGACTCCATTTGGGATCTCATCTATACCAGGTGCCTTTCCATCTTTCATCATCCCTAATACCTTGACAATTTCCTCCCTTGTAATTTCCTCCTCCTCATATGTTTCCCTACAATCTTTTCCTTCTTCCCTAAATTTTCTCTCTACCCCTCCTAGTAATTCCATTAAATATTTTTTCCATTTCACCATCTCAATATTCTGGTTTACTCTTCCTTCTTCCTCTCTATCTATTTACCACCTTCCAAACCTCTTCTTCCAGCCTAGCCTTCTCCGCTTTTTCTTCAAACCTCTTATTTTCCGCCTCTTTTTTTTGATCACACAACTCAGTATACTCCTTCTATATACTTCTTTTTTCTACTATATTCTTCTCCACTACTTGTCTCTTTTCTCCATTTTCTTAAGTCCCTTCTCACTTCCTTCTTCTTCTGTTTACATTCCTCATCCCATCCACTTCTATCCCCTCCTTTACTAACTTCTTTTTTGCTTGTGCACTCTAATACTCTTTGAGGGGCAGCTCGAGCCCCATCGAAATAGGGCTACCTACTTTTGCCACGAGCGGAACTCAGGATTTTCAAACCGAGGGTGGTTGAACCATAAAAGTAAAATCTTGACCGCGAGCGGAACTCGAGTGCACCGTGCCTAATGTGTGTGAATGGCATGGGCCAAGAATGTGTGTGGTGTGTGTGAGTTAGAGAACAGGATAAGCGTGACAAGTGAAAGAAATTGTAACTTGTAGTTTTTCACCGTAACTCAGAAACTGCTGCTAAATCTCGTCGATTTGGAATATTTGCCAAATATGCATTTCATTGAAAATGAATTTTTGAATGTAGAGAATAGTGTATTAATTGTCTCAGATGGAAGAAATAAATGAAAATAATCATTTGAAATTCTCCTATCATAGCATTTTATACTTATTTAATTCTGAGTCAGTATTCCGCCTCTTTTCTAGATCATTGGATTTTTTAAATTGGAAAAATAGAGTGTTGCAAAATATAGATATACCATTTTGAAAGCAGGACATATATTAACTAAAAATAAGCAAATTAAAACTTCTTTGTTCTCTAAACTTATCGGAATTTGCAAGTCTTTCTAAACTGCAGAAACGTAGATAAAGTTTTGTGGTGACTAGGAGCTTTCAAATTAAAAAGTTTTTAAATGTACTTTCACAAAAATTTTTTCCTAATACTTTGATAATGCTCTTTTTTAATCCCATTTTACTTTATAATTACTTCACCATCTTCGATTTCGCAGTCAAAGAATTGTGCAAATTAAGTTGTACTCGGCCAAGTTATTGAATTTTTCACATGAATATGTAGCCACAAGATTTTTTTAGTAGGTAGGAACTTCACTGAAAATCAACATTCTTGTTAACACTGTAAAAAAGTATTATTTCAGAGCTAATTCCGGGCATTTAATTACGACTAAAAAACTACAATGAAACTACTTGTGGGATTCCAAAGTTGTTTTTCTACATTGAAAATAATAACAGTATTAAGTTATCATATTTCCAAAAAGGACTCGAAAAATATGATACCGTAAAAAATAGATCTCTTGTTTTTAAATAAAATAGGCTTGATAATATTTCAAACAGTTCCTAATAATAACTATAAGTATTTATTCTGAAGATCTTGTGATAATATATCACTAATAGCACAATACTGTCATGGACGTAGCAAAAAGCGTTTATTTATTCATAAAATAACAGCATATGAATAACAGGGGTGCTTTAAGTGTGCATAATTTATAAAGAGACTGATGATCCAAAAATACTCTTTGTAATAAGCCGCATCTTTTATATTCTGCATCATTTTCCAGTAAGATCAGCTGTTTTCTAAAAGATGAATTTTTATGTACAAACCAGACAAATTTACTATAAGTGACCGCTAAATACTATCTGTCTCATGTCTCCAAATGTTTCGATGTATGCTCTGTATGCATAAGCATTGTTTGGTGGGGATACGAGTTTTTGATTGAAGTACACATCCACCTGGTTGAACATTGAGTGAAGTAGATTGTTTACCGGTGCGACTTTGTCAAAATTCGTAGCATTTGCTGCAGTTTTTTCTGGAGCTTGTAACTTGACTTTCATACTGAGCATCGTGTGTGCGAGATCGATATATTCTTCGCCGTGACCTGGGATGACGAATTCTATCGGACAATCGTCCGCGAGGGAGGAAACGGGTTTGTAGTGGATCCATTGCCAGCTCTCTATAGAAGTTTGAGTTGTTGGTAGCGAAAAAAGGTCCAATTCAGTTTTCAAACATTCGTTAGAATGTGAATGTAAAAAGAATATAACTTAATTTCACTTATTTCCAAAAATATCAATAATTTGATTTTTCCACCGAATACACTCCCACGTTTCTGCCTTCTTGTAACCTTTCTCGCTGTTCTCGTCGTTGTTTTCTTTTTCTTATTTCTATTTCTTCTCTTCTTTTTATTATTTTTCACCTTACTTTGTCCTATTCTCTTTACTCTTTTCTTAGTATTCCTCTTACGTTTTACTCCCACGATACGCGATCCACAACGTCCGCTATTCAACTGAGCAACTAAATTTGTTGCCGCGATTTTATAACCAGATCCACTCATAAGATTTTCAATTTTATCCATTTTTTTTTCAAGATTCTCTCCAGACTCTTTAAAACGGTTGTTGAATGCTTTTTTAGGAGGAATTTTGTTGTCAACATCGTTTAAATCTTTTACTCCTGTGCAGAAGACCTCCTTACCGACTGTACGTGCACCGCGCGCAAGTATTGGTAAAACTCGCCGAAAAAGTTCACCCAGAAAACTTCCAATCCCATGTCCTCTCTGATATCTCGAACCGACATAAACTTTTGATATACCCCCTCCCCCAGATTGTGTTGCATAATATTCAACGTAATGACTCATTCTCTGTTCATTTCTTTCTCTCGTTATTTTCTTCTTCTGCTTGCATCATCCACATACACTATACACACGGACTCTATATATTTGTTTTAATCAATTCGTTTAAAATGAAGTGTGACAGTCAGAGTACCAAACTCGAATGGCATTGGTAGTCCGAGATGATCTCTTATATCTATTTCCACTGTACGAAATTCGAAATTTAAAAGAGGTATGTAATTAGGTGAAGCGAATTGTGTAATTTGTGTAGATGCAAATACGTAATTTTTAGTTGAAACAGGAATTATTCGTAAAAGTGTTGTTTGAACATCACCCGTGATTCGTGGTTCACATATATCACAGTAAACAGACATTTTTGCAGGAAGACCCCGAGCTAGGCTAGGTGGGTGATTAGCAAAGTGGGTGGTATCAGCAGATATCAATTCCTGCGGTGCACGTTTCTCGAAGTCTTGGAGAACAATGTCAGGCCTCGAGTGGGCAACGGAGACTGCTGTCCGAAAATCGTAGTTCCAAAAAATTTGGCACTTCTCGTTTTG
The DNA here is from genome assembly GCA_011634705.1 of Andricus grossulariae. Lineage (NCBI taxonomy): Eukaryota > Metazoa > Arthropoda > Insecta > Hymenoptera > Cynipidae > Andricus > Andricus grossulariae. The sequence continues at coordinate 181,881,469 of JAABKJ010075445.1, forward strand.
GACAATTGACTCTATCTTCCTTGGAGCGTTCAGCAGGGCAGGGTCGAGGCCAACATCGTAAGAGCAACAAATATGGCAATAAAGCACAATTAGGGCAGCTTTATGTCTGTAGATATAGTTCGTTCCTGCGTGGGTAGGACAACCCGATAGAATGTGCTCTAGGGTCTCAGAGTGTGTATGACACGCTCTGCACCTATCGCTTGAAACTTCTTGACATAAAATGCGATTACGGTATGCTAAGGTGGAAATGACATTGTCCTGGCATGCAAAAATAAAACCTTCTGCACCTGTAGTAGGCCTCGATGATCTGAGAAAAGCAAAAGTTTGTTCCTTCGACAAGGACGGGTTTTCTACAGTCCTGTGAAAATTGTAGTGCATTTTCTTGACGAGTAGCTCTTAATGTAACTTTTAAACTTCTGCTTTCTTCACTTTGGCTTTTAGAAGTTGGCATCTGGATGGAGTTATACACTTTCTTCAGTTCTGATGTTAAAATTCAGGCAAAGGTTCTCAGCCACCTGCTACGCAGATTTGTATAGTAACGCTCCTTTGCCAATCATCCCGTGATTTCTAACCATTTTCAGGAGAGGATCTTTTGCATTCGGAACGGTGTATTCTGTACTTAGAACAATTCGGTTTGATATGCAAGCTTTTATGCAGATGCATGATCTTGCGTGTTGGGATATTAAGGCCCGTAATCTCGTTCTTTCGTCCGGTGAATCGCCCCAATCGAGTAGATTAGAACCGAGAAGGCAAGCATGTTATTCGCAGATACCTTGTTCAGCGCCGACAGATTTGAAGACCAAATCTGCTGAATAGATTCTTTTCTCTGCTTCGGAGAGACTCTTTAACTGGTGTTGCGTCCTGAATACGGTTTTGAGGCACGCGCAGGTATGTATAGTTCTCTCCAGTGTTAAGATGTCTAATAACACTTATATCCACAAGCTCAGGGTCCTTAGAGGCGTTAAAAATATGTTCTTTCTTCAGATGAATGTTGGCACACTTATCCAATCGAAAGTCCATCTCACTCTCTCCTGTTTACTTCTTGGCGATATTGATAGCAGTTTGAAGTTTGCTCTCACCAGAGGCATAGATCTTTAGGTCATCCATATAAAATACATGAGTGACCTAACGCTAGCGATAGATAGTGTCGCCACAGAGGTATCCAAAAGAATTTTGCAGTGCGAGAGATAGAGGCAGCGGGCAACGGGCAATGGGTCGTCCACCCGTCCACCCCAGAGGAGGTCGAGGCATTTTGGAGAGAAGTCTACGAAGTCCAGCATCCACTAAAAGAACACTCAAAGAATCCCCAAATTGTAGGGAATATTTCCAAACTTTGGTATAAATTACCATAAGTTTCGGGAAATTTCCCCAAAAATTGTAGGTATTATCTAATTACCTAAATTTTAGGAAATTTTCCCCAATTTTTCAATGAATTATAAGAAATTTTAGGGAAATTTCCACAAATCTTGGGAAAAATGATTTTCAACAACGAAAATGTGGATTTTTCCCCAATAAAAAGTGGGGAAAATTCCCGACATTTTTTACAGTGTAGGCATAGAATTTGGGTCCACCGGTATATTCAATAAATGCAGAAATTCACCTTTACTCACAGACTGTTCCAGATCAAAAGCTTTTGAAAGTTTCTTAATGGCATATGAAAGTAATTTAAACTGTCCAAAAAGACTGTTGAACCTACTTGCATAGACATTATACTATTACCGTTCAACATAACGTCGGGCGGATCTTTAAGCTTATTTTCTTCAACTAAATGTCGCAATATAATTTGAGCATCAAAACTCTTTGCGTTATGTGCTATGCATATAGTTTTGGTGAAATTTTGAACTTTTCGTATTGCGAGTTCTACAAACTCTTTAACAGGGTCCTTCTCAAACACATATTCACGTACACCACATTCTGAGCATATTTTTTAAACATCTTCGTCTGCGTAACATCTTGTACAAACTTGTTGCACGACACACAGATTTGGTACATGAACATATGTTTTTGGATCACCTGGAAGAGTGATGTTTTGCTGAATTTCGAAACCGTAAGACAAAAACATAATTTTTCATTCCTTCTCATACTGATTTAATGGGCTCATGTAACACTGATGATTATAAGGTTTCACAAGCCTACAAGCTCCACAATAAGCTTTTCCGCAGTCATGTTTTTCATTTTCTTTTTGCGTCACAACTTTCAGGCAACAAGCAGATGCTTTAAATTTCATAGATACACTTTTTGTACCGTTTATATGATTTTGAAAACATTCATTACCGTAAAAATATCGCCTGCATTTTGGACAACGGATTTGTTCAACTGTGATATTGCAAGGTGGATGTGATTTGCATCGGTAACATTGTTTTGAATATTTGTGCAATGTCAGATTTGTAAAAGCCTTATAACAGCTAAGACAATAACCTCTACTTCCAGCAACTGCTTTTAAATTAAGAATTGTCCCGTAATGGTGTTCACGCTCATAATATAAGAGACAGAAAGTGTGACGTAATACACTGTATGTGTGTATAAAGTGCTGAGTGCCATCAAACAGCGGCTCACTACTACAGCCGAAACCAAAAATGTAAACACAACAAGTGCAATTCCTTCTTGGATAAGATAGTCCTGAAATTTTTTCAATTCTGGAATACCACATCCTCCATGAGGAATTTTAACTTTAGCTTTCTTTATCAATTCTTTAGCCATGTTTCTCTGCAGAATTGTTATAGATCTCTGACAGAACATGGTTCTGTAACAGCGTTACAGAACTGCTACATCCATTTGGGGACGACGTCGTGCGGAAATAAAAATCCGAGCAGTACCTGGCCCTGAAACGGTTGCCGTATTATATTTAAGATCCGGATAAGTAAATCCTATCAGGCCCTTATAGTGTTACGTAACGTTCGGAATTAAAAGGGCCATAAGTAGCAACCTTATAAGGTCCATGTCAGACAGCCTTTTTTGCGCCTTTAAAATAATTAAGGTCCTTAGCAGGGCCGTATTTATGTAGTGTCAAATCCCTTAATTATTTATTTTTTAAATACAAATAAAATAAATATGAAAATATGTATTTTAAATTTGAAATATAATATTTTATTAAAATACATACAATTCTAGAATACATGACGTATTCTAGAATCATTTTTAATACTTTTCTTTATCAACACTTATTAATAATACCAATTAATAATTCTGTCAAGTCTTTAATATATGTAACTTAATAATTATGTCTTAAGTATGTAACTTTGGTTGATCTAAGTCCATAAATTATATATAAATCGTACAAAACCCATAGAAATCTCGAAATAAAAAATAATACATTGTTGTTTATTATAACGAATTAAACTGTTTTTACGGAATATCCATAAATTAAATCTAAATCGCACAAAACCCATAGTAATCACAAAATCAAAACTAATACTATGCTTATGAATATATTCTTGAAAGTTTAGTATACGAGTACTAATCTGATCCCAAGGCTGATCATTCATCTTCATCTTCCTGTGGATGGTCTACTCTATCTTCGGCTTCTGCAATGGCAAGGTCCTCTGGAATGTCATAGGGTCTCACCTGCAATGCAGCGATAACTCTCCTCTACCTCTCGCCTTCCCAATCTTTAGCGTTGTTAAATATTTTACCCAGAAAATTGCAAACCATATCTTCCGTTAAAGGCCTGTTATTTGAATCGGGACGTCAATGTGTTTGCATAATAGAGTCTGACAAAAATAAATGGAAATTAATATACTGGAAACAAAATACTTGTTATAAAAAGTTATCGGAGTACATTAATATGACTGCATTCATATGAGAAAACACGCTACATTTCTGTGTTTGCTTATATGGATATAAGTAGAAAATATTTTACAATAGTCAGTAACTCTCACCTTAAACACATTCATAGAAAGTACTTTCTTTCATGACTTTTCTACCAACAACCTTCCTCTTGTCTGTGTATTTTGCCATCACCCTGCGGCTGAGATATTTTTTGAATATATTGGTCAAAATCTTTGACACATTTAAATCTCGATGGAAAAGGTACGACCGAGACGCAGCCTACAAAGAAAAAAAGTAAATAAACCAAAAATTGTATAAAAATTGTGGTAAATATAATATCAGGCCTTTAGATGACAGTTGCTCCCAGTGGGACCCTGCGGTGGTTGTTAACCTTTAGTTTTTAATTATATATATGTATATATAGCGCATTAGGTACATCTCGCTTGCGCTTGCGCATCTACTTTGATAAACAAATGGCTTAGTATCTACTATAATGTATGACAAGACGGACTCTGTATACAAATGGGGTTCAAATCAGTATCCAGAGTCCGTCTTGTAATTCATATCCAGACTCCGTCTTACTTTTTGAGCCAGAGCGCAGCCTGCTCATCTACTAGCGACCTCCAAATTTTATCCGTTTCATCTGCCTTTTCACGTAGTATATTTTTAACCCAAAAAGAACACGATAATTGGAGAATGCAAGTTGAGATTTGAACTTCTTTTTTTTTTAATACCTCTAATAAACATGTTTATTTATATATGATTATTATTAATTTTTGCCTTATTTCATTGGCGATAAAACGATGTCTTTTAATATTTATGGTGAATATTTCTCTTATTTTCATGGTAAAATGTAGACATTATGTTTTTCATTGAATAATTGATTCAAGTTGATGGTAATCATATGTTTCAGCAATTTCTTCATCATAATATTAGTTTATATTATTTTGTATACTACATTGCAATCAGTTTCATTGGAAAACCTAATAACAACTCAATTATAAGTCACAACTTTTTGTTAGTAGAAATTTGTATGAATATAGTATTTATTAATATATGCATACAAATTTTGAGTTGTAGTTTATATTGAAATTACACAATTATATGAGATATAAATGCTTTCTGGGGACAGGAACAAAAGAATAGAACTTCACTTCTTGACTACTGGACGAAGAATCTATATTGACGTTTTTACCTGTGTTTTTTTACGCCCGGCTAGGGCAGTCAATTTTTTATGAACAACATGCTTTTTGCATATTTTTTCTAAGCAATGGCAAAACTCATTCACTTTCCTGTACCTGGTAAAAAAATGAACCTTTACTGTAAAATTTACCTTCAAAATTCAAAGAAAGACATCTTTCTAAATGTGCTGACATCATTTTCGTACAATCTTAACGCAGTGAAATTAAAATATTGTCAGAATAATATTTTGAATAATACAGCAAAGTAGCTGTGAAATTCAATTGCATTAAAACGATTCAATGCTAACATCGTTTTCATACAATCTAAGCACAGTGAAAGTAAAATATTGTCAGAATAATACAGCAAATTAGCTGTGTAATTCAATTGATGAATATATAGTGTTGCTTTAAAAATTGCAATAGCACAGCGAGCAACACTGGTACACCGTCAGGAGTGAATTTCCATCAGATTCCATTTCAGGAATCCGATTCTAGTCACCCATTCTAGGATAGGCCACGTTTTTTTTTAGGATCTCATATATCTTTTATTAAAGAACCGCCAACTTTATCCCTTCTTGAAAAATCATAGGAATCCTTAAATTCCTAAATCTATAGGGATTCTGAGAGGATTCTAAGAGGGATTTTTATCAGGGGCGCCGCGCCACGCCGGGCCGCTTCACCCCGAGACGTGTACATACTGCTCGTGGCATGTCACGTGACCGTGTAAACCGTGTTGCATCCCAGCACTGTCAATTTCACCTATTTCTTATCTGGCAAAGTTATTTGTTCATTTATGTTAAATCGTTTATTGCTCTTTTATTTCAAATACTATTGAATTTTCAAACCCAACAATAGTTTCAGGTACCATTATTTCGCTTAAATAATTTAGCTGCAAAAGAATTAACAACATTTTTGACATTTATTTTAATACATTACTGGTATAAAATAATTTTCAATTGCGATTTTAAGAAATAATTTAATTTTTCTAATAGAAAATTTCTGACATTTAAAAAGTTAGATTGGACATAAGCCGTTAAATTTATTATCTAAGTCTCACTTATTATATAATTTATTCCTCATCCTGCAGCATGCAAATTCTCCCAAGGACCCCTCTTCAGATTACCCAAAGTACTGACCACAGTAAATGATGTGTGAACGCTGATATTTCTGGCATGAGCAGTAGTGATTTCTGTGTATTTCTAGGTTATGTTTACCCTTAAAATGATTGTGTTAATTGCGCTTGACTTCAAATTTCCCATATTACCAGCCCCGGCGAAATCCCCCACTCCAAATTTCCCATAGTACCAGCAATTACGGACCCCCCACTCCAAATTTCCCACAGTACCAGCAATGAGGCGCTGTGCGCTATCTACTAACGAGCTAACGAAACCAGATAAGCGGAAAAATTTTATTTGGATCAAGTAGCTTTAGCGAAAAAAACACGTCCGTGGACTGCACATTTATTTCTAATTCAAATTTAATTGATACAGTGGCTATACGAGAATGTCGTTTTTACCTGCCTTCTGTTCGGACTCTTTTTGATGTACTGCAGCTTAATTTTCGTATTTTTTTTCGGTGAATTTTTATAAATTGAAAGTTTCTCCGTCATCAATTTTCTTCATTTTTAAAGTCAATAAATTTTATGTGATCATTATAAATGAGCCTTTATATTGCAGTGAAAAATAAGAATAACTTGAATAAAGCTGTGAACTTACGGATTTATTTAAATAAGCTTAAATAAGATTGTTGCTTTTTATTGAAGGTAGCTCAGAAAATAAAATTAAATTGCTTTGAGCAATTTTCTTTTTTTTAATTCATTTCTTTTTTTTTATTATTTCAACTATGTACTCGGAATTTTCACACAGACATTTTTGAAAACATTATCTGAATCATTGTCGCTCGTTAAGCCTGCCGAAATCAGTTTTAAATACTTATTTAGAATATTCAGATAACTTATGCAAAATTTTAGAAACCTAGTCGAATGACAAATCGCAGGCACATAAGTATGGTAAAGGAACCCGCGGGTCGAACAAGAGTTCTGCATCATCATCTTATCTATCAACAGATCAAACTCAGAATTCTCATCAAGTTCGAAAATGTCTCGGTTGTGGGCAAGCGCACTTCTTGATGTATTGCGCTCAATTTAGAGCGATGAATGCAATACAACGAAAGGAATTTACGGCTAAAAGGAAACTTTGCCTTAATTGTCTGCGTCAACATTTAACAAGCCAATGCCCTTGATCCAGAACGTGTCGATTATGTGATCAAAAACATCACACCATGCTTCATCAAGATGCGACGACATCGAACATCACTCATCAGTCACCTTCAACTCAAGGAGAAGATCGTACATTGTCCAGCGTTCATAATCTGAGCATTCATCATGTGACTCGACCTAGAGCAAAAGGTCTATTACCTACAGCTTTTATCAAGGTCAAGTCAATTAGTAGTGCTTCAGTGTTTGTGCGTGCACTCCTTGATCAGGGTTCTCAAGTGTCTCTCGTATCTGAGTCTCTCGCACAACGACTCAAACTCGCGCGTTCAAGTTGTGAATTAGGTTTGTTAACTATCAGTTCAGGACTTCCCACACCAACTCACGGTGCAGTGTCCTGTATTCTTGCGCCACGTTTCGAATCCGACTTCGAGTATCCATTGGACGCGCTCGTGCTTCCGCGTCTTACTTCATACCGCACACGTTTCCTTTCGCTCAGGAAACATACTTCGGCTGGACCTTATCTGGGAAAACTACAGGAGATTCGTTACCTGAATCAGCTGAAGGGCCTTCTTCAGTACTAGGAATGTATGTTTTTGTGTAAAACACCATAGCTTTTAACCTTCAAAGGTTTTGGGAGGAACAAGAGGTTCCATCAAAGTCCATACTGACGTCTGAAGAACAGGCGTGTGAGGATTTCCTCGTGTCAACTCAATCGCGCACTCCTGAAGGACGCTATGTTGTTCGTCTTCCGATGAAGCAAGACATTTCATCATTTAGCAATTCTTTTCGTCCAGCCTTCCGGATGCATCAGCGCATGGAACATCGTCTCGTGCGCGACGCTTCCTTCTTTAGGGCCTATGAGGAATTTCTTAAGGAATGCGAAATTCTTGGCCACATGGTGCCTGAAACTGAATTTTCTATTCGTCATGACTCTTCTCGTTCCTTCTACCTTCCACATCACGGGATATTGCGTGAATCAAGCGCTACAACAAGGTTGAGAGTCGTCTTCAATGGATCTCAGAAGACTGAATTTGGAATTTAGCTTAATGAATGCTTGCACACTGGAGCCACACTTCTCCCAAATCTAGTCGACATTTTGCTTCGTTGGAGGTGTTTTCGTATAGCTCTCTGTGCTGACGTAGAGAAAATGTACCGACAAATCCAGGAAAAGATTATTTATTTGTTGGCGACTCCATCATCATTAAGAAACAACTTCTCATTGGGATACTAGTCTTCAATTTTTTTTTGCACTTATGTAGTTCTCTAATAAATGATATAATTGCCATAGTTAATTATTTCATGATATATTTCTAATAATGAACATTCTAGCTATTATATGAGTAGTTTCAATGTTTAGAAGAAAAAGCGTAAGTACCATCAGAGCAGGAATAAGAAATATTTTGTATTTTTGTCGTATCTTATTTAGTTTTTCTGCAAACATGATGTTCGATCTATTAAAAAGCTTCTCCCATTAATAATACCATAAATGCTGGTCAAAAATGAATGGTTACGAAACTCGTCATTTCTTGTTCGTCCTCTAAAAGTATTCCAAAGCTCAATCCAAATTGGATACCCTTTCGAAATTCATCTTGACTATACGACACTTTATACGACAGAACACAGACTACAGACTGCAGATTACAGACTACAAACTAGACACAAATAGACGCCTTCGAAAAAATCGTTTTTTTATAACTTTCGACATCATAAAACGTAGAGATTTGATGAGAAACCAAGAGGTCCAATTTTACGTAAAAGTAATACCTTTTCGGTGAGCCTCAACCATCTTCAACCTAAAAGTGGTTGAGCTCAATTTGTCTTTATGGAAAGCGTCTTTCTGATGATTTATCAGTAGTTTAAAGGCAAATTTGAAATAAAAGAGACCCGAATGTAAAAAAAATTGTAAAATTTTAAATGCTTTTGTTGTTGTTAGTTTTTAGTGTTACCCACAACAGAAAATGTAATCAAAATTCTGAAATATAATTATTTAACCCAATAACTTCCTATCCTGCATGTTCTTTTCCGTTTGTTGAGAAACATACATTTTTGCTAAAAACAGAATTGAATTTCTCACTTCTTTCAAAAAGGGCTCGACAGTTTTTTTATTCGTTAAAAATGTTAATGACAGAATACTGTTTTCTGCTATCAAGAAAACGTCCATAAAACAGTTTTCAATTTGTCCAATTCTTCGTGATACTTATTTACTCATTTTTGGTCGTAAAATGAAACTTTTAAGTAAAACGAGGAATTGAATTTCAGTTATTTCGAACAGGGCTTGGCTCTTCATTTTCGTTTTAAATAGAAAATATACATACTCATCAGAAAACAAGTATTCCTTGAAGAAAACTCGCGTGCAAGAACTTTCAGGATGAAAATAATTGAGAATCTCGTATCGTATTTTTAGCTTCCCAGGATTTTCCATTTTACGGTTAATATTTGTTATGATTACTCAAAAATCGTGTCATATTTATTTTTGTCCTTGTACCAGATTTCGAGCAGAATGTGCTCTTGATTTAATTAATTGAAAGCATTTTGAAGAACAAATTACTAGATTGGGCAATAAGTTAAACCTGTGGCATCGAATTACAAAAAGAAATCTGTAAGTTTCCTTATATATAACTTCGGCGTTACTTTGCCAAACTCTATCGTTATATTCAAAAATAAAGGCTTGCTACTCCCTAGCATAAATGATTAGCATTTTTCTTTCCTAGTTTTACTCTTTACTATTTAAAGTATATATATTGCGAAACAAGGTGGGACCTCCTTTAATAAGAATATACCCACCTTCTTAAATCTCTTAGCCGCTCGGGAGATTTGAATGAATAAATATCTTTCTGTACGACCACTCAGGACTTAACAATTTTACCCTAATAAGTTTTCATATATTTATGCATCACTTTGTTTTCTAAGAATACACTTAAATGTTTAAACAAATTTAAATTGTGTAAAAAATGTATTTCATATAGCTGATAGCATGTGTTTTTTTATCAATAGAGAGAACAAGAAGAGTTTTTTTTCGTTTTGCCACAGATTTAATTGGTATGAGTTATCTGTTTGTTTTGTAGAAACGGTCTTAATATATTTCTAAAACCATTTCAATTTGCTTAAGCATTTAATAGTATTCTCAGAAAACAAAGTAGTAACTAAAAATATTCAAATAAATTGAAAAATGGCAAAAATTATACATAATAATAAATAATGAATAAAATAATAATAAATAATAATAGATTTGTTTAAACATTTACGAGTATTCTTAGAAGATTAATTAGTACTCAAAATATTAAAATCTGTCCAAAATTTGTCAAGATAAAATGTTTCTCCTGCTTTTTTTTATATAAACTATATACTTAAACAAACACGTATCAATCAGAAAAAATTTAATTATTCAAGCAAATTATTTTATTAGTATCATTGATTAAAGGCTTATCACGCCTAGAAGATACGTTCATTTCGAGACTCACCTGAAAAAAAAAACAAATGTTTAAACACATTAAAATTGCTTGAGCAATTGAAAATTTGTTAGAAAATGTCTAGGTATTCTTGAATTAATGATAATTATTAATGACAGAAAACTTTTCAAAATCCTTCATAAAACGCAATATGGCGTGATATTCAAATTTGTCACTCATACAGTATTTTTGGGGACCTATAAGAATGGCCTTCAAATTTATGATTGATTCTTATTCTCTGACAAATTTTGATTATTTTTAACATATCATTGTGTATAAATATTAGACCCACAAAAGCTGACTTTTTCCCATATTAAATCAATGGGAAACTTCATGGACCTAGCGGGTACACTTGCGAGAAATAATGTCCTATATTTTACTGTTTGAAACCTCTGCGTATAATATGAGGGAAAACACTGATGGACAAAGTTCGAAACGAGATAATCCTAAAAGAATGTGGTACAGGGGAGACACTAGTTGATATATGGGAAAGAAATCAGTTAAGATGGTTCGGACATCTAGAAAGGACAGACAGACACCTTCGTAAAAACCATTTTTTCTGACTCAGGGGGCCTCAAAACGTCGACATTTGATTGAATCCGCTAAAGTCATTTTTCACATAAAACCAATACCTTCTCATTGAGATGAGAATGTAAAAAAACCTCATTACGAGGCAATAAAATCATCTCTGCATGTACGTCATCAGAGGGATTTTCGCGAGCGTATGTTTTCACTTCGAAATGCACCCGGAAGAAGTAACATGGTACTTTTTTTCAAACGCGTGCAGTGAAATCATCAAGCATTTAATTATGACTGTCGTATCGAATTTTTCAATGGAATTTTATCGACATTTTTTGTAACGATTACAACAACGAAAATTGGAAAGACTATTGAATTGAAAATAAATCGAAGCTTATTTGAATGAATTCAGAAGTGGTAAAAGATTTGTAATAAGTTCAAAAGTGTTCAAGATCATTCATCAGAATTCAAGATAATTCTACACAATTCAAAAGTCTTTTACATAATTGAAGATAATGTTATGAAAATCAACGAGAATTCTGCCGAACTCAAGAGAATTCTACTAAATTCAAGAGAATTATGCTCAACTAAAGAGAATTCTGCTAAACGTAAGAGAATTCTACGAATTTCAAGAGAATTATAAAGATATTTAAACAATGCATAAATAAAGAGAATTCTACTATATTTACGAAATATTTATGCAAAATTCCAGAGAATTATGATTTATTCAAGAGAATTCTGCCTAACTCTGGAGACCTTGCATGAATTCGAAAGAATTTTGCTGATTTCAAGAACATTCTGCTGAATTCGAAATGAAACACGATAATTTGACTAAATTCAAGAGAATTCTGTCGAATCTAGGAGAATTTCCATGAATTTAGGAGAATTAAACAAAGTTTAAGAGAATTTTACATATTTCAAGAAAATTCTACAGAATTCAAGAGAATTCTACTGAATTCAAGAAAATTCTGCTGAATTAAAAATAATTGTACACAATTTAAGAGAATTCTACATAATTTAAGAAAATTCTACTGAATTTACGAGATATTTTTACAGAATTCCAGAGAATTATGATTAATTCAGGGGAATTCTGCCAAACTCTAGAAAATTCTTTTGAATTCGAAAGTATTTTGCTGATTGCAAGAATATTCTGCTGAATTCAAAATGAAACACAATAATTTGACTAAATTCAAGAGAATTCTGCCAAACCTAGGAGAATCCTACTAAATTCAAGAGAATTTAGCAAAGTTTAAGAGAATTTTAAAATTTTCAAGATAATTCTACTGAATTCAAGAGAATCCTGCTGAATTTAAAAGAATTGTTAGTTTTATAAAGAAGGAAGTAAAACGTATTCGGTATAAAAGTCAGGTTTATTTAAAAAATAACGTGAAAGTGTAAGATACATAAAAACTAAAGATAATTCATAATCACCAAATTATAGTTGTTGATGCTTTCACCTTTAATTTTAAAAGTGGGGAAAATACAATGACCGAGCGCGTAGCGCGAGGTACATACGTTATCGAGGGCGAAGCGCGAGATAGATATATTATCGAGCGCAAAGCGCGAGAATCAACAGTCGCGCGCCCTAGGCGCGCTCAAACTTGCGAGCGAAGCGAGCCGCGCTTCCAGTGCGCGACGAGAATGTGCCCGCGCAGCGGGCAGATTTTTATTTCTATAAATTAAACGCGAGCGTTTTAAATTTGTATTGGAATTGAATTTCATTTATAAACATTCATTTTAATTAATACTTTTTTTTGACAGCGTAAAAAATAATATTAATGTTAAAAAATTCACTCAAAGTTAGGGTGCCGCCCGTGCCCCGCTCTCCCCTACCACTATTCGGGGGATGATTTTTGTGAGTTTTGTAGACTACAAAATAACCATAAATGTATTAAGTTCGTACTGATTTGGACATTTTCTTAAGTTTTTGGTAGTTATTGGTTAGGGGTGGGTTCTCGATATGTGAGCGAGGTGTTTGGTCGCCAGAATTATTCGAGGGAGCAAAAAGGACAGTTTTTCACGATGTTAAATACATAATATTGTATTAACTTCTGGCTATTTTTGTTGATTTTTCCAATTCGAAAAACGTTTATCAATAGGGGTTGGTTTTAGGGGTTGGAGCGAAGTTTCTTCATATCAAATTAAAAATTTGGCTATATTTTTGCATGAAATGCATTTTTAGATTGCCAAAAGCAATTTTAGCAAACAAAAATTCGTTAAAATTTTATTTTTTTCATCGTTCATTTCAACGTTCAGAACTTTTTGGTCATTGAATTGCGCGTTCTTGCGGGCATTAAATACTCGACCTAAAATTATAAGTAATTTTGTTTTTATAAACACTCTATAATATGTCTAAATTAGACCCTATATTCCTAAATCCCCTAATATAAAATAGTTTAAATTGCAGACTTTCAAATTTGGAAAAATTGTTATCGAATATATTTTTATTCAAATCTTTGCTGGAGTTAAATTTAATTGCAAAATATTGTTTTCATTATCGTTTTTATATGGCACCTATACAATTTTTAAATATTTCCAGACCAGATCTAAGCATCCCATTTAAAACATTTTAAATTTGAAGAAATTATAAGTCATCAGAATTAAAATAGAATGGTTTGATCATGAGCGGTGCTATTTCATGGGAATGCAATGGATCGTGCAAAAAGGGTGGTCCAATTTGAATGGTTTTGGAAATATATATTTTTTAAATGTATACAAATTATTGAGACAGTAATCCACAACAAATTTGAGACGCGTCGTTTACTATTGTTTAGGTATTGTCCTTTTATATATATATATATATATATCGGTTTATATTTTGTAATATCGAAATTTATAGTTGGGCGACTTGATAAACTTGGAATTTATAAATAAATTTACAGAGGGCCCCATTTGAAAATTTCAGAATTCGAAATTGATGGTTTCGATATTTATTGCTAGGTGAATTGATACATTTTTTTATTTATAAAGAAAAGTGGACACTTGCCAGTTTTTTCATATTGGAATTATCAATGTGGAACATTTTTTAATATCGTAATTTATATTTCGACGTCTTGATAAACTTGGAATTTATAAATAAATTTGCAGAGGGCCCCATTTGAAAATTTCAGAATTCGCAATTGATGGTTTTTGAAATTTTTTGCTGGGTGACTTGATACATTTTTTCATTTATAAGGAAAAGTGGACTCTTGGCAGTTTTGTAATGTTGTAATTATGATTGTGGAAAATTTTGTGTTATCGTAATTTATAGTTGGGCGACTGGATGAACTTGGGATTTATAAATAAATTTGCAGAGGGCTGTCTGCAAAAAAAATTTGAACATTGTGTAGTCACTTTTATTCACATTTTTTATTTTTATTTCTGAACTCAAAACTGCTGCTGAGACTCGAAGCCTGAATCGCGCTCAGTAAGGAAGGGCGTCCCGATTTCGCGAGTGGCAATATGTGTTTCGGACCAGTGATACAATTCAAAATTGGAATTAAAAACAATTCTTGTGATTGAAAAATGCACAAGAATATATATAAAATGTATAACTCCTGATTTTAGTTAAGAAAAAAATTTATAACACATATATTAACAGTTTATTTTCTTTGACTTCCGATGAATAACTTATATTTCACGAAACATTTAATTTCAGAAGAAATTTGTTGAAAAAGTGATTCAAAATAATTTTTTATAATTTTTTCAATATTTTTTGGCATATAATAATAATAATAATAATAATAAAAATATATTGGCATCACTGATTTCGGACTTCAGAGCATGGGAGCAAGATTTTGACAGGTGGTCTGTATGCCGTGTTTGCTTTGCTGCTTACAACTACAATCTTAAAGTCTTTACATGCACAGGACATCTCAAATTTGTACCCACTTTTCTCCATTTCGCGACGTATTTCGCAAAATTTAGGTTCATCATCATCAAGTCGTGGGTCTTCGAATAGTTGATAGCTCCTGAGAATGCTTCTATGATGTCAGAATTGTGAGTAAAAAAATAAATTTGCGAACGATTTTCACCGTTCAAATGCTGTCTTCTGCTATCTGCAGATTGCTCCCTTTCAAAAATTTTTTAATTTCTGTAAAAATAATAATTGCCTCAGCAAAAGGCTTAATTTCTATACATTTTATTGATCCGAGGATCTCGCACATCCCCAAATATTTGACAAGTTTTCTTTCTTTCGTTCTCAAATGCTTGAGAAAAATTATATATTGAGTCAGTGACGTACGAAATCTTTTGAAATTTGTTGAAATCTTTAAAATCTTTTGGATTCTTTGTGTATTTCTTTGAAATGTTTAAAACCTTTCTGAAATCTTTGAAGTGTTTAGAAATTTTGGAAATATTTGGAAATCTGTTCAAATCTTCAAAATCTTTTGGAATGCTTTTGCATTTCTTTGAAATGCATAAAACCTTTCTGAAATCTTTGAAGTGTTTAGAAATTTTTGAAATATTTTGAAATCTGTTCAAATCTTCAAAATGATGCTGAAGTCTTGTAAAATTTTTGAAAACAAAATGAGATCTAACTCAGTGAAATGAGGTAATTTTTAAGGAATCAACGCGAAAAAAACTGTTTTGTAATTCTTTCTTTATTATATTTTGCAGGGGCTAATGTCATATTATTAGCTGACGAACACAAAAATTTCAAAAGGATGTATTCCTCAACTGCAGATATGAGACAAACTATGGCAGCCTGGCTATCCATTGTATTTATTGACGGGACGTACAAATTAACAGATCTTGGTCTAACTTTATTGATTTTACTTGTTGAGGATGCTAACGGATGCAGTGAGGTAGTAGGTGTTGCATTAGTTGCCATTGAAGAT
Source organism: Andricus grossulariae (assembly GCA_011634705.1). Taxonomy (NCBI): domain Eukaryota; kingdom Metazoa; phylum Arthropoda; class Insecta; order Hymenoptera; family Cynipidae; genus Andricus; species Andricus grossulariae. Next base: position 181,897,418 of record JAABKJ010075445.1, read on the forward strand.
TACGAAACAATTCATTGGATGTTGACTTGTTTTAAAACTGAAAATGCAGGAGCGTGCAGTAAAATTAAATGCTGCATGAGCGACAGAGATCTTCTAGAAAGAATGGTATTAAAGGAATTATTTCCCGATGCTGCTATCTACATCTGTGTGTGGCACACACAGCGAACTTTTAGTCATCAAATAACAACGGAAAAGATGCAAGTAACCAGCAAAGAAAGACTACATTCACTGGAATTGATATCTAAAATGGTTTATAGCGACTCGGCAGGACACTACGACGAACCATATGATCTTTTTTTACCTCTGTATCAGAAACTGTCTTGGATTATTTTAACAGAAACTGGCACAACATCAGATCAGAGTGGACTGTATATAGTATGACTGAAGGAAATACTGGCCATACCACAAATAATAAATTAGAGACGACAAACGGTAACATCAGGCAAGTCGTGAAAAAATAGCAGTTTAGCAATGTTCGCACACAGCTTTATGTCTTGGCTTAATTCGCACAAATTTGACAAGGACCACACAGCGGCCTATGCGATTTCAAAAAGGCCAGCTAAGGATTATGGAGAATCGAGCGAGTATATAGATACCTTGCCAGAATGTTGACATCCGTATATTATTACACAAATAAATTTAACCAATAATGTGAAGGCGCTTAGCAAATAAGTTAATTCGTATCGTGTTCAGTCATCAAGGGGCGTCATTAACGTCACAACCCATGAATGTTAATGTAGAGACTGGCTCTCCAAACGGATGCCATGTAGGCACATTTTCGCTCTACGAAGAGTTGAGAAGTTACCTCTGCACTCTAGCATACCGTCGCCACATTTTGAGCCAAGACATTCCCGATGATAGCTGCAGGGCGTGTCATGCACACCCCGCGCATCTAGGACACATACTATCTAGTTGTCCAACTCATGCGGGAATGACCTACATCCAAAGGCACAAAGCGGCACTAAGAGTGCTTTATTACCATCTCTGTCACTCTTACGGCACCAGCCCAAATATCCCTCCGCTAAATGGTCCCAGGGAAATAGAGTAAATTGTCGGCGACAGCGCCTCTTTCGCCCTTTTTACTCACGGCAACTGTTAAGAGGGGATTGATACTTCAGCGGGTAGAGAGGCACACCGGGGTAGGTTAGGATTTTCGCCGACAGCGACGTCTACATTTATCCTACCCTATTAATAATTCTATCCCTACTCCGCCGCCACTTCCCGCATCTAGGTGTATAATTTCTTTGGTTAGAATGTGTGAATGAGACCCTAATTCGAAGAGACATAAGAAGCCATACAAACACAAGAGCTTGCATGAGAAAATGTATGGACGTGAAGGAAGCTAGAGAGGTATGCCCGAGTGGAGAGCTTCACATGCTGAATTTATAAGGCTCTCCACTTGGGATGATCGCTGGAAGGATTGATCAGCAACCTGGGTTGGAGCAGTGTTGCGGAACGAACTTGATATTTAAATAAATAACATGGAAATTCTAGATCGATATAAAAATCTATACCTCCCCCCCCCCCACGTTACTCTCTTCCTCACCGAGTAAGTCACGCTTTCCCCGATATATATATAATTTTCGTTGACACATTTGAAGCCAAGGCATTCCCGATGATAGCTGCAGACCGTTTCGTGCACTCCCCAAGCATCTGTGACACATACTATCTAGTTCTCCAACTCACCTGGCAACGACCTACATCCAAAGGCACAATGTGGCACTATAGTGCTTTATTACCATCTCTGCGACTCTTACGGCATTAGCCCTAATACCGCTCCCCTAAACTCTCCTAGGAAAATAGAGTCAATTGTCGAAAATGAGAAGTGCCGCATATACTGGAACTTAATATTCTCGACAATTGTTTCTGTTATGTACTCAAGGCCTGACATAGTTATCCTTGACTTCGACAAACGAACCATATTCGTTATCGAATTTTCGGCACCAGCTGACAAAAACATCATAGCCAAGGAGAATAAAAAGAGAGGTATGAAGACCTTGAGAGGGAGTTGCAACGGTTATACCCACCCAGGCGGAAAAATTCTATATAGTTTATACAGAATGTATTATGTATAGGCACTATATAAAAAATTATATATATTTTATACATAATTGGTGACTCACAATTTATATGATAGAAACATAATATTTCTTCATATAATCACCTTCTTGGACACGATTTAAGTAGGTAATTAAGTCCGGACGGTATAAGGGCGTAGAGGTAAAGTGACCCCGGTGTGCCTCCATATTGCCTGTCACGTGACGCTGTGACGTCATGATTTCAGATCCCAATTGCTCGAGACTTCTCTTCGATATCCCCACCACAGCCACGCTATAGGCATGTGTATGCTTCCCCGCCCCTCTCTCTCTCACACCCGTCATCACTCTCTAACCCCTTCCTCACTCTCTAACCATTTTACAATAAAGCATATGAAAGCATATGACGCCGCCGCAAGAATAGCTCCGTTCAAAGTTAATCTCGAGGTTAATCCATCAAAGTTTCACTTCTGCAATGTGGCCCCACTTCCACACACAATTTTTTTATAATAGGATCAGGCTTCAAAATATATAATATTTATTTAACTTGACCGCCCAATATACACAAAGCACAAATACCCAGTAATTTTCACACAATGAGAAAGGTACATAATAGTAAATACTTCAACAAAATGCTCTACAAAATTTTCTAATTGACATTTTAACACAAAACAAACATCAATTTTGAGAAAAATATATTTCTTTAGAGAATTGAAGCCCGTGAAAAAGTGGTTAATTTATTTTTATTTGAAATGCGAGACATCCGAAACTATGTAGATTAAAAATACTATAATTATAGATAAATATTATGAGCGCGTGCACATTCCAGACCTTAATTGAATGGATTTTTATGAAGGTTCTGTATACAAAGCCGGTAGCGGTGAAAAACAAATTGTCGGTACCGGCAAAAAAAATTACTGGTACCGTCAATGTTTTTTACCGTTTTTTTTATAAGGTCGAGTATTCTGTTGCGGCAAATTTTTCCGTATTTAAAGTTTCTATTCCGGCTTTTCTGTACATAAGGAACTTTCTGTACTGATGATATTTTATGCTACTTTAGAAAAATAATACAATATTTTCCTGGGGAATTTCCCCCAAAATTGTCTTGAAGCTACTTTCCACACATTTTGTGGAAATTTCCCAAAGTTTAGTAGGGAAAATTCCCCAAACATTCGTGTGGAATATTAACCAAAAACTGGTGATTCCCCTCCCCCCCCGATTTGATGGGGAAAATTATCGATGCTATTGTGTAACAATACCTAAAATTTCGTAAATTTTCCCGCAATTTAGGCAGGGAAAAGTTTCCAAAATTCATGGAATATCGCTTAAAACTTCTTGAATATTGATACTCATCATTCAAGGAAATCTCCGTAAACTTGTTTTGAATATTAACCAAAAAGTGGTGAATTTTTCAAAAATTTTATGGGAAATATTCCCCATTTTATTGTGTAATAGCCAGGGACTGAGAGTAAAAGGTTTTGGTCAGTTTGGGTTTGGATCCCTGATTCGACGCAAAATGAATCGTTAGGTTGAACTCTTCTCAAGATCCGAACATGTGGACTGCAGGGAGAAAGCGATCCCATCGCCTGTCGTTGTGATTTCGTCGTGTCCTGTGACCACCCATCTCACGGTTGTGAGACGTGGCCATGAGTGGGATTTACGACGGTACTACTGGGAGCCGATGTCATTTTTTAGATGGCAGTTGCTCCCAGTGGGACCCCGATCGATTGGAGGTATTTTTAACTTCCGGCTCCCACCGGAAGTGGCCTATTCGACCGTCAGTCATTTTTTTTAAATGAAATGACATATTTTCTTTATTGATTTCGATTCTACGGTAAAAAGTGAGTAACTTTTATAGGAAATTTTCTTTTCTAAATCGTCGTTTTCCACCCCAAAAAGCTTTCTGTAGTCTAACTGAGCCGTCGTTCGTTTTTGACATCAACTCGTGATTAGTCAGTCACTTTTAGGAATATTGAAATAAAATTTTTAGGAATACACTTCGGAATATCCTTCGACTGAGAAGTGCTGCATATACTGGTACATCATATTCTCGACAATTGTTTCTGTTGCGCATATGAGGCCTGACATGGTTCTTCTTGTCAAAAACGTCATAGTTAAGGAAAATGAAAAGAGAGGTATAAAGAAAGACCTTATAAGGGATTTGCCACTATTATACCCGGAATATTCTGTCAAGCTAATCGTCTTGATCATATATATATATATATATATATATATATATATATATATCATAGTCAAGTGTCTCAGCATTTTAATGACACGCAGGGATGCTTTTCAGACTATTAACCAGTGAAACCTTAGCACCTCCAAGGTGCCGATGATCAAGACGATTAGCTTGACAGAATGTTCCGGGTATGATAGTGGCAACTCCCTTATAAGGTCTTTCTTTATACCTCTCTTTTCATTTTCCTTCGCTATGACGTTTTTGACAAGAACAACCATGTCAGGCCTCAAATGCGCAACAGAAACAATTGTCGAGAATATGATATTCCAGTATATCCGGCACTTCTCAGTCGAAGGATATTCCGAAGTGTGTCTCTAAAAATGTTATTTCAATATTCCGAAAAGTGACTGAATGAGCACGAGTTGACGTGAAAAATGAACGACGGCTCAGTTAGACCACAGAAAGCATTTTGGGGTGGAAAACGACGATTTAGAAAAGAAAATTTCCTACAAAAATCACCCACTTTTTACCGTAGAATCGAAATCAATAAAGAAAATATGTCATTCCATTTTAAAAAAATGACTTCCGGTCCGAATCGGCCACTTCCGGTGGGAGCCGGAAGTTGAAAATACCTCCAATCGATCGGGGTCCCAATGGGAGCAACTACCATCTAAAAAATTACATCGGCTCCCAGTAGGACCGCGGTAAATCCCACTCATGGCCACGTCCTACAACCGTGAGATGGGTGGTCACAGGACACGACGAAATCACAACGACAGGCCGGTGAAACCCTCGTGTGTTTTGAGGTATGTCACTAGAATGTCACACGTGTTCCAAGAAAGGAACATAAAGGTCACACTGTTCTGTAACGCTGTTACTGTAAGCATATGTAACAGTTCTGGAATTGTGTAATGTAACCAATATAGAACACAGTGATTGAACTGTTATATCAATAGAATGTCACACGTGTTCCAAGAAAGGAACATAAAGGTCATCCTGTTCTGTAACGCTGTTACTGTAAGGATATATAACAGTTCTGGAATTCGGTAATATAACTAATATAGAACAGAGTGACAGAGCTGTTGTGTCACTAAAATGTCACACGTATTCCAGAAAGGGAACATGAAGGTCACACTGTTCTGTAACGATCTTAGACCAACGTTGTGCCGACGGTCGGGCAAAACGCGAAGAAAATATATTTTTTTTAAACTTTTTTTGTTAAGGGTATAGCCGCGTAGGCAGGAAAAAAATTCCCGTGAAGAGAATCAAATGTTGAGTCAGACATTTGAAAGCATACAGTCAAAAAAAATTTTTCCCTACATTTGAAACCGTTAGCCGTCATATTGGATGAGATGAGGGGGGGGGGAGGTATCATCCATTTAATTATATATTTTTTTCTCTGTTTCTATCGCTCGAAACAATCTGAAAAAATTCACTGGACTTCTTTCAATCATTCTCAACGTCTAGGATTATCCAGAAATATTTTGACGGGAAATTCAAACTCTAACAAATTTTTAAAATTTTGTATGAATATGTTTGTGTGATAAAACTCAAGTACTATCAGTATTTTTACCACAGAATTGTAACCCACAATAGCAAACCACAGATTACGTCCTGTCAGTTTCAGTTTTTTTCCATCAGAGTAATAAGTCACAACACGAATTGAAGTAAAGAAACAAAATGCGAGAAGTTCTCGGCAAACACCACTTCAAAATGTCAACAATATTTTTATGAGAGTTTATTCCACGCGTAATTTAATAAGCTTTTTAACAGATTTGAAAAAAAATTCTCGCTCATTTTGGGAACGAGTAATCACATTTTAATGTCAGCAGGGATTTTTAATAGTACTTTCGCTTATCGTACTGACAGTGAGGAGGATTAAGTTTTCAATCAATATGAAACTGAATCAGATATATGAATAAAACTTCCAAAAAATTTGAAAAATATTGGTACCACGAATAATCATTTATCTTTTCTGTTACATTGTATATATACATTATGTGTATATAATGTATCTAATAATCCAATATGGCGGCTAACGGTTTGAAGTTTTGGAACAAATTTTTTTTGATTGCATGCTTTCAAATGGCTGACTCAGCATTGCATTCCCTTTGGGGACATTTTTTGCAGGCTTGTCGGTTATACCCTTTTTTGCACCTTACAATTTTTTAAACCCATCTTCTCATAATATGCCTTAACTAAAAAAATAATGATGGTATGCCCCCCTCTCTTCTGAAGTCGTGTCGCTCCGCGTTTATTACTCCATTATACCTAATTTTCAACTTGTCATTTTTAAAGGTTTATCTCCCTCAAGAGTGGAAGAAGGGTATAATTGTTCCCATATTCAAATCAGGTAACTGTAAGGATGTTAAAAAACTATAGACCAATAACTATACTCAATTCCATGGCTAAAGTTTTTGAGAATATTATTTTTTACCATCTTTCACTTGCTTCCAGTAATACCATTATAGAGGAACAGCACAGCTTCATGAGAAAGAAATTTACGGTAACTTATCTTTATATTTACTACGCATTATTTATCACAGAAGCTTGAATCGGGCTCTCAAGTTCACGCAGTATAGTATACTGATTTTTCTAAAGCGTTCGACTTAGTTGACCACGGCATTCTAGTGGCTGAGCTCGGAGCTCTTGGGATTACTTCTAACCTAGTCTCATGGCTTACTTTTTATCTGGATTCTAGATTCTAATCAGTACGCCTTAATGGGAAATTTTCTGAAATGTCTCTCGCCTCGTCTAGTGTACCACAAGGCTCGCATCTTGGACCTCTCTTGTTCCTCCTTCATGTCAATGACATTGGCACATTTATTAAATTTTGCTTCTTTCTGCTTTTCGTTGATGACCTAAAATTATACAAAGAACTAAACTCCCATCTACTATCTGTTTCAAAAATCCTGGCCCCTCTACAAATCATTGAATAACTCAGTCAAAAAAAATCGCGAAGAAAAATGAAAAACATCTTGTGAATCCTAATTTTATTACAAATAAGTACAATATAATTCGATCGCGATGCGTCTATAACTTTCGATGCAAATTTGAAGTGAAATTGAGAAAACGTGGTTAAAAGCACCTTTTCCAACTTGGTCAACTTTCGACCGTTGTATTTCGTGGAAAAATGCATAAATTCTTTTGCAAAAAATTGAGTAGTTGCCTTGAAGTTTTATTTATGAGTAACTTTTCGAAAAATTCGAAAATATTTATAATTTTTGTGTCAGCAGTATATAAAAGAGAAGTATGCTAACTCAGCTTCTAATTAAGCTGGAAGGCTCTACTGAGGCTTTTTCAGAAAAAGTCAACAAATGAAATGGAGGGTTTTTAAAAACAGTTAATTGAATCAATAACGCACTATCACACATTATGGGTTTCCGGTTTCTTTTGGGACTGGAGGCACAATAGAAGTCGATGATGCTCTCAGCGGGTTCCAGGGTATCCATGTCCAGCTTGATCCTTCGCCTCATAAAGTGTACCAGATGTCTACGAACATGAATTTAGAAAGAATTTGTGAAGCCCAAAGGCGTAGGAAATTTTCTTGTCCTTTTAAATATATGAACAACGAAGAACTATATTTATTAAGTGAGATTTATAAGTATATTTAAACAAACAGGTGTATAAAGGTGAAGTAAATGGCAGAATGCCCAGAGGTAGACCGCCGAAAGAATGGTTAGAATCTGTGAATAGCTATGATATATATTTCGTTAAAAATATTAGTTATAATTTTATGAAATTTTGGAAGAGACTGATTATTTTTTTGAAAAATTAAAAAAGCTTAGATTCTGCATAAAATAAAAACACTAAATAGAGATAAATAAAATATTTTTTCTCCATGTATTTCTGACGATTTGATATAAAACCTGCAAGTTTGCTGTATTCCAAGTAAATTGCAGTAATTTAAGGAGATTTAGCGTCGAAACAGTTATCACGACGCGATATACATCGCAAATGAGACCAGAATGTGTCAAATTAGTGTCATTGAGTCATATAATGATGAGACCAGCTGCACGAAATGAACACGATGTATATTATTTTTCTTACTGCATATTTTCTTCTTCAGTAAAACATCAACTTTCAGTTTTTTTTATAATTGTGTATCATATCTTAAGACTCTTATAAAAGTATTATTAGAAATATAATCTGGTATTCGATTTAAAAGAAAAATTGACGAAGAACCTACTATCGGCGAGAAAATTTGAGTCCTCTGGCTTTGACGTTAAAAAAGTAAGTGAAAAAAAAATGGTAGCTCAATGAATGAAGGATCATTTCAAAGGTCAAAATTTTGTACGTTGATCAGCCTGAAACGAATATGCAAAAAAAAATGTATAGCTTGCAGACCCGAAAATCTGTTAGAAAATAGGGAAATTTTACAGCTTTTAAAGACAGTGAACTTTGGAACATAGTTTTTTATTGAAAAAATATTATGAAAAATCTGAAAAAATTCCTGGTGGTACCTTGAACATTTCTAAACAAATTTCCGTTGGAAAATTTTCAGAATATAACAAATTGTTCATTGTTTTTACATAAATATACAACTGTACTATATTCAGTTCTAATGAAGATAATAAAGTGATTTAAATCAGAGGTAGTTAGTTGAACTATTTGTAATTATTTGCAATTTGAAAGAAGTATGTGCTTTTTTTCTCTTCGTGCAAATTGTGATATTGGAAGAAAGTTTTTAATACTGGAAAGCAAGTGTGAAAAACCAGCGGGGTGCCTTTTTTCATGCGACCGTCCTCCTCTTTCCTCAGAATGTGCTCCCAAGAAAGACGAGGACGACCCCATGAAAAAAGGCACACCGCTGTTTCTTCACACTTATTATTATTATTATATCATTAAGCCATTTCCCTTTCGGTTTTGGCGTGCATTGCTCGGTTGGAAAGTAGTGATGTGTGGATGGGTATATAGGTGAAGGGCAGATAGGTATATAGGTTTGAGGTATAGATATTTTAGATTGATCTAGAATTCTCGTGTTACTTATGTAAATAACACGTTCATTCCGCAACACTGCTCCTTGGAGACCTGTCAACACCTGATCCATCATCCGCTGAAACGTGGCGGGTGCATTCTTAAGCCCGAATGGCATTCTATTGCACTCATAATGGCCATAAGGAATATAAAAAGCAGTTTTGGCCTTGGACTCTGGGTCCATTGGGTTCTGATGAAATCGCATAGCCGAATCTAGAACCGAAATGTATTGAGCTCCGCCAAACTGTTCTAATATGTCTGTAATATTCGGTAAAGGATAAGCATCTTGAACAGTTTGCTCATTTACGGCACTGTAATCGATGACCATCCGCCATCGCGTATTACCTTGTGCATCAGATGGTTTAGGCACTACTAATGCAGGAGAATTGTATGGGGAATTTGAAGGTTGAACTATTTTATCTTGTAGTAATCTTTGAGTTTCGCACCGAATTACCTCTTTATGAATAGGGGGATTTCGATATTGCTTTATATTAACTGGCTGTTCACTTGTTGTATACATTTTATGGGTTACCGTGCTGGTCATTCCTAACTTATCCCCAGGTAGGAAAAATTCATAAGGAAATTCATTGAATATTTCCAATAGACTACTTTTCTCTTCGTCATTCAAATCACGTAAATCAAAATTTTCTATAAGTTGTGTGAACCTAACAGCTTTAGATTTTCCTTCGTCTTGAGAATCTTTAGAAGACCTTGAATCCTGAACTAAAGGAGAATGTACTTCACACTCCTCCAGCTCAAGCAGTGGTATTATTAAATCTACATCTTTATCTGATGTATTTATCACAATAATTTTAACTGAATTAGCGATATTTGATACCAAAGCCTCACCAGCAAATACGGCTGGTCCGCATTGAATTTTCCTAATATAACCTTCGCTTAAATTTGTGGCCTTTATGGGCAGTGTTGCTAATCTTTTGGTTCGAGCAGGTAATTTTACATTTGTGTGCGTAATAAATGGAAGACCTTCGTCTCCCAAATGCTTGTAATCGTCAACAAAATTCAAAATTGCCCCATGTTGCTTCAAAAAAGGAACGCCTAAGAGCCCATCTTGTCGAATAGGAAAATCTTCGGTTACCACCTGAAAAGGTGTGATAATTCCTCTCACAAATATTTTTATTTCTCTTTCTGTTGGAATCATGTCTGGGCCGATCCCTACAAGATTGTAAATTATTTTCGAATTTACACTGTAAAAGATGTCCTCGAAATTTCACATTTTCTGTCGTGGTAAAATTGCACTGATGCATAAAATACGCCGCGGCAGCGCATGTAATTTCACATTAGTTACTGAAAATTACACCATCGGTCGTAGGAAATAAAAGGACCCTGCACTAGCGTGGTAATTTTCCGCCAACTGTCGTTGTAATCTTACGGACTAAAGTAGCAGGTTTCCACGGTACCGAGCGGAATATTACCAGGTGTCGGTAATTTTAGAATGTGTTCGTTAAAGCCGAAGGAGCTTTAACAAAAGATAATTCACAATCACCAAATTATAGTTGTTGATGCTTTAACCTTTAATTTTAAAAGTGTGGAAAATACAATTGTAAGTAATTGTAAGTAAATTGTAAAACTCATTTGCCCCCCCCCCCCCTGTTAACTCCTTACTACCCACTCGGGATAAAAGTTATTATACCGATGCTATAATATTTCCAGCAGGATCCTTCAATTAATTCCCTTTTCCAGCCGCAATATTTTCGAGAAGAAAATGTTGCTTACAAACTGGCCAGTTCTTACTAAAAAATATTACCTATTTATTACTTTCAGAAATTGAGCAACTAAACTTCGAGAAACTTAAAAAAATTAATCATTTTTGCCGTTATCACAAGTTGAACAGTAGTCGGATTGACATTTTGGAGCAATGCACTTTACCATATTTTTATTTTCCTTGACCCACTTAATTTTTACACTCATTTTCACTGGAATCCACCTCTTTTAATTTTTTCACTTTTATAAACATTTGAGGCTTACATTGTATAAAATCTTATGCAAATATTATTGTTTCAACAAAATCCTGTTTAGCTGCATTTTAAAGCGTAGAGCGCGCGTAAAGGTTGAAGTAGGACCACGTGCGAAAAGCGCCAACATGCGGCGAAAGATCGTAAATAGAAACTCATAGGAATAATAACAGACACTTATCTAGCTGAAATGCAGAGAGAGAGAGAGAGAGAGAGAGAGAGAAGAGAGAGAGAGTCAGATAGGAATGAGTAGTTATGTTATTGTTTTCCACAGTTTTTCTATTGTGCAACGCTTTGATACTTGTTTGCCAGAACAGTTTTGTACAATGTGATAACAAGAAGTTTTAATTAATCTAAGCGAACAGATTCTTTTAATTTGATGTACTATCAGAGGCTATTATGATACATATTTGAAATATGTCGTAATAGTTTGAATACGTAGGCATTATTAGTCTATTTCATCAAACTGGTTATTGCGTGAAGAGTCAGAGCTCGTATTGGTGAAAACTGTGCACGATTTTTCTACACGTCTTACTGGTTTTCCCCTGCCATTATACATTGCTTTATACTTTTACTTTGCCGATGGAATTGTTAGGAACCGACAAATCAGAAAAATATTACGTACCTGATGACTCCTTAATCTGAATGAAGCCAATGAAGCATTAGCGGAATGCTATAGATAGAAGAAAGTGCATTTGGAATACGGTAATGAAAATTACATATCTTAATGCAAATTTGTATTTATTATGTTATGTAGAGGAAAGTCGTTTCTCCCAGAATTTGGGAAACAAACCAAATTTAAAACACTAAAGTTTGATTTTTTGTAACGGTGTAACCTGAAAATCGGAAAAAAAAAATAGAAAATGTTGGAGTCTACTTTGCTTTAATAATAAGAAATAGCTCCTATAGCCTGATCTGTTGCACATGAGTTTATGGATACGAACTTGACAGACGGTTTATTATGAACGAAAAGAGCATTTTATGAAATGCTAGTACTCAAGAAAGTAAAAATAGCAATACTATTTTTAAACATATGTTTGAACAGACAGTATACAAAACAGATATTGAAAGCGATAGCGAGAATAAAGATGGAGGGAATTTGTTTTCTACAGGCAAAGGTACGTCAGATTCAGAGTATAAATTTAGCCAGATTAGTAGAGATAAACGTCTTATGTTTACAGAATCAAAAACATCAGTTGCTGACGTTATATTGATGATAAAATGTCTTAAATTTAAATTTGGTCCTGTTCGAGAATTCCAAAATGCTTTGATAGATTTTGTAAAAGTATTGACAGGTCCTAATTTTGAAACATGGAATTTCTCGGCATATTTAATTTCAAAAACTTAATTCCTCCAGGTAGAAAAAATCTCAAATCAGTATCATTGCAAAAAATGTAACGTCCTCTTGATAACTATAAATTTTAGGGAAAACATAACTACATCGATAGAATGTCCGTAATGTAAAAAATCTATATCTATTTTCACACAGTCAAAAAATTACTTAATAAGTTTGGATTAAAGGTATCATTTCGAATTATTTTCAAATAGCCCATATATACAAAAGCACATTAAAGATGGCTGAAAAAAATGGAAAGGATATTTTTGATATTTATGACGGCAACATATATAAGAAACTTCAAAAGTTAATACCCGGCATATTTACATTCAATCGTGGTTTAGGTGGCCCTATTTCATTGAAGGGAGCGAAAAAGAGTGATTGGGCAATGGATCTTTACTTGAAACGAACTATCGACAGAAATACACGCAAGAGTTACAAGAAAATTGCGTAATAATAACTGACTGTGAAACAGAAGAAAGTTATGAACAGAAAGTTGTGGCTTTCTTCCCCTGTGATGATCGTGTAGCAAGGTCAAAGATACAGAACAAGTTTCAATTCAGTGGAAGATATGGTTGCAGTTGGTGTTACCATTTTGGGCAGTGGGCGGCAGGTTCGCGGAGGTACGGTTTACTAGAAGATAATGCTCCTAGTCGGATCTGATGAAGAGCCTATTCTTAAACATATTTTTAATGTAATCAACTTACATTAATCTCTTATAGCTATCGAAATTAACAAGATAAAACGAAAATCTGCAGTTATCGATGCTGAAGATAAAAATACTTTTCGTTCTTTCCAAATTTCTTACGAAAGTCATTGAAAAGCTTATTAAGAGTCATAGTTTTACCATGTAGAGTTAATCACTTTGTTAATTTGATGCTTATACAAGTAGGTACTGCAATGAATTTGACGGCTTCAACACCAATACGAAATTTTAGAAATGGATTACAAAATAATTTAGAATTCAAAATAAAAATTTGAAAAACCTATTTATTTGTTTTAATTTTCCATCACTTAAATTGGAGCTTGAATTAGGTTTTAGGAAAGTAAAAAAGTCTTAAAAAAGGTAAAAATTTTATTTTGAAATCTTCAAAAATTAACATTTTGTTTGTAATTTTTTGAAATATTTTCAAATTGAAATAAATCTAGGAAATTCCAAGAACAAATCCGTATTCCGAAAATAAAATTTCAATCTTTTTAAGGATTTTCAAAGGTTAAATTTTGAAATGATTATTTATTTCGAAAAAATTGATTTTACGAGAATATTTGAAAAGATTTCCAAAATCGTTGAGAAAGCATTTCCAAGATTTTAAGGGAACTTTTTTAATTTTGCAGCATTTTTCAAACCCTTTAAGAAAAATGAAAATTACATATTTAAAAGTTGTTTAGACGTTTTGAAAAAAAAAAATTAATTTAAAAAAATTCCAAAAAATGAAAAACAAAATGTACACTTTTGACGACTTTAAAATAAGATTTTGCAAGCTTTTTCAAGAATTTAGAAGGTTTGAAGGTTAAAAAACAATTTTCTTTCGATTTCGGGGAAAAATTGAGCAAATGTGGACATAATTATATTTTTTTACATCTAATTTTCAGAGTTCAAACATTTTTAACTTTATTCGAAATAATAAGTCATAATAATTTTTAATATACAATGTACATTGGAATTCACGAGCTCAACATTACTTCCAAAGTGCAGTAAATTATGTGGTCTCTTTCAAATTATAAACATTTCATTCGGACACGAATGTGAGAAATATCTTTTTATAAATTTGAATTTCGCGGTATGCAGATACCGTATACGCTGTGATTCACTAATCATCGCGTCACATCACATCGTTTTGGCCACAGAGTATTATAGAGAGTGGAAGCTGAGCGTATACGCAACAGTAACGCTGCTCTGTCTGGGTTGCAACACTATTATGATGAATTTGGCCTGCGAGTCAGATTTGTGTACACATTTATAGCGAATTCGGTTATCCTGCACTGGCGCACTCCAGAGCACTCCGACCTGCTCCAAAGCGGGTCGAAGGGAGAAGGAAGAACGTGAGAACTAAGAAGGAGCAGGTCGGAGTGCTCTGGCGTGCACCAGTGCAGGATAACCGAATTCTCTATTATTATATGGTTAACGGGTTAACGGTTTGTTTGGAAAGTTCAGATAAAAACAATAACAGTGTGTGTTTTAAATGAATTTTTAAACGAAAATGGCATTTTATTGTTGTGTTGGGTGCTGAAAACGAAACTCGATAGACGATAAGTCATATTCGTTTTTTAGCCTACCGAATGACCCAGAAATGTAAGTATAATATTAATCGTACATATATTCGGATGCCAAGCAATAGTAATTGTAATTAATTAGAATTTTGACAAGTAGAACAACCGTCACAAAGAAAACCTAGAAACTTATGTCGATTTCGAACGAATTCAAGTCGAAAAAATTGGAGTCAAAAATTAATAATAATAGAGCTTGTTATTGAAGTCTCAACAAAATTAAGGAGACTTCACTCACTTCAGAAAGTACATCTTAAAAATATGAAACAGCGATCTTTATAATGGTTAGGACGGACGAAAAAAAAATTGACAATATGGAGATACAATAAGACAGCATACGTAATGAACGTTCAACAAGGATGCAAGTATGCTGTCTTGTATCTCCATATTGTCAATTTTTGTTTCGTCCGTCCTAACCATTATGAAGATCTCAGTTTCATATTTTTGAGATGTATTTTTCAAAGTGAGTGAAGTCTCTTCAATTTTTTTGAGACTTCAATAACAAGCTCTATTATTATTAATTTTTACCTCCAATTTTCTTGACTTGAATTCCTTCAGAATCGACATAAGTTTCTATGTTTTCTTCGTGATGGTTGTTCTACTCGTCAAAATTAATCCTATCTCAGGTGTAAATTCATATTAATTATTCTTTCTATTTAATTTTTTCTGTTTAATATGACTAAATTTGGAATTTTATTGTATTTAGGTTTTTTAAAAACCTTTTGAAAAAGGTACGCAATTGTACTGAAACGTAAAGGATGGAGAAACGAGTTTTTTTGAATTAATAAATTCTGAGTCGAAAAGATGTTTTTTTGGCTCATTTTTAATTAATTTCTTATGTGGACCGTAAGACATCAATAATTCACAACTTATAATTCTCAATCATCGCTGGTCTAAAAAAAGGATTGATTTGTTACTTTTTTTGTTTTTATTGTTATTTTTTATAATTCATTTTAATGCTGATTGACCTATTATAGTTTTCTTTATAATGAACTTCTAAAATTAATTTCCTATAATCGCGTGAAAATTATAGGAATTTCATTATAAGAAGATCATTATAGATTTATCCTGATTGTCCTAAGATTGGATCAAATCTGTAAGACAGGAATTAATATTAGTAGGCCCTTGCTAAAATAGTAATGATTCTTTA
This sequence comes from Andricus grossulariae, assembly GCA_011634705.1. NCBI lineage: Eukaryota > Metazoa > Arthropoda > Insecta > Hymenoptera > Cynipidae > Andricus > Andricus grossulariae. The sequence goes on from JAABKJ010075445.1 coordinate 181,913,340, forward strand.
TTCATTCTACAAAAATATCTCCTGGAGCGGCATACTTCAAAAGGAAAAGAACCTAAAACGAAGTGCTCAATAAAAAGGTAAAATAAGCTTTTGATATGCTTTTTAGAATCTTTTCCTTTAAAACATTAAAAACAAAGATCCGTGCACGATTAATAGTTGTTAGTTTAAGAAATAACTAATAGTTTTGAACTGGTGAAATAAAAAACTTTTCATTAATTAAAACTTCTGTTATAAATTTTTGTTTGAACTAGGGTTACCTTGATGATACGCATATTCGTTACACATCCCAAAATTTGCCAGAAAGTCCCTTGTTTTGGGCGGCATGACTGATGATCTTTCTTTGAGGATTGTCTAAATTTGGATTAAAAATTCGAATAAACGACTGCACACCTCTAATTTGTATAGTCACTCTTAAAAAAAGACCATTAACGAATATTTTTATCTTTGGCGACACCAAATTAGTTAGTCGAAATCGAAAAAGAAATTTTAGCAAACTGTCGCATTCTATTCTGCAAATATAAGTGACCAGTGTAGGCCAAAACTCCTTTCCCATCTTCTGCAGAAAAAAAGTAGAATTTGAGTTTATACAACTCACTTTCAAAATTTCATTAATTTGGAATATTCAGGATTAAAAAGTTGATTGTTCATCTTCAAAATAATCAAAAGTTAGGATTTTTTATTTACGTATCATTTAAATTGAACAGTTTTCAATTGTAACTCTTCAACGTTATAGAAATTTGACTTGTAAACCTTTAAAATTAAAGAGTTTTTGGTTTTGACAATTTATAATTAAGGGTTATGCAGGTTTTGGGTTTTGAAAACAAAAATTCTATGATTCTGTTGCCAAATTACAAACCTTTAAAATATAAATCGTGAGATTTGAATAATTTGTATTCCTATATTTTAACATTTGTAGAATTTTCAATTTTAACTCTTCAAAATTGAAGAACTTTGAATTCTACATAGCTCAAAATTAAAGTAATTAATTTTGCAAATTCAAAATTAAAAACCCTCTAATTTTTCTATCTACTTTCGAAATTTCTTCATTTAAATTTAAGAATTTCTATTTATATATCAAGAGATTTGTCCTGTAATGTAATACATTAAAAAATGATTGTGAAAATGGCCCGGTGGAGTTTTCTACTAGTGTTTTTATGTTTATCGCATTAATTATTCCAATGTGTATCGCTTCGAAGTGCAAGTCAGGTTACAAAAGTGAACTCGGAGAACCCGAAGATCCTGAATATGAAAAACATTAATTTTTCCGTCGCTCCGAAAGACCCAGGTATTAAAGCTTTATGGGGAAAAGCTTTAATTCTGAAATAATTTACCGTGAAAGTTGGCCAGTTCGTTTACAGTAAACATTTTTAAAAGGAAAACACTCTCCGCGAGAAAATCCTAAAAGGACCCGATGGCACTATTTTGATAAAGGTAAATAATTACATATGTACTGTAGAATCCAAATCACAATATACAAATAAAACAAAAGTAACTTGTTTTTTATTTAATAAACTGTATTATTAGGTATTTTCACTTCTAGGCAATGTTCTATTTAAGTAGGATAGAAAAACGTGACGTTAATTTCAGGATTAAATCGGAAGGCTACAAACTGTATGATACTAACCTCAAATTATCCTTTTTAAGCATTCATGCGACCAAAATCTTAAATTGATGTTACTTTTTTTAAACGAGTAGTAAGTGAAAATACCTAATAAATACTTATTGAATAAAAAAGAATTTACTTTTGTCGCACCCCTGTGACTGGGCAAAGAAATAATGTTGGTCAAACCCCTACCCCTTTTCCAACGTCTCGTGGGGGGGGGGGAGGGACGATGGCACCCCTGTGACGGGCCATCCCTTTCCACTAGTGAAAGATGCCGCTAGGTAGAGATGCTGCAGTTGTGACATGCCGTAGGAGACTTGCCGCATGTAACATGATATGGACCCGAGAACGTCGGCAAATTTGTATGAGAGCTTCGATTTTAATTACATGCCAATTTAGAACCAATTTAGAATAAATTGTAAATTTGAATTCAACTAAATTGTCATTGGAATAATATATATTCATTACCTGAGTTAGGTCTGACATTACTTATAATGCCCGGGCAATTTTTGAAATGAGCAATTCCATGTCAAATCATGAAGTTTAACACAGATTTCTCATAAGAAAAATATACATTTTTGTGAATTTGATTCAGAATCGTCAATGTTAGGTACATCAAATTGAAATTCAACATTTTCCTTTAAAATGAACCATTAAATATCGAATGAAAGTTAATTTTTTAAATATCACCCCCATAAGTCTATTTTGAAGTGTTAAAAAAAAACGTTGTAAGTAAAAAATTTAGTTTTGCAATTTTTGGCGTTAATTATGTCCTTTTTGCGGTTTTTTAAAATACAAATTATTAATAATTCCACTTTTAATTAATAATTAGATGTTTATATTAATTATTCAAACAATCTATTATTGTTTTTAGCAATTTTCTTTTAGTCTTGAATTATGAAGTAGTCTTGAGTTATGAAGTCGCGGTTTTTTCCAAATTTTTCAACTTACTATCAACTGTTCAGTTAAAGGGAACCAAGAATAAATTAAATTTGACATAAATAATTGTTCAAACAATTCATTATAATTTATCCCAATATGCTCTTAGAATAATGCTAGAAAGTTGCAGTTTTTTCTATAATTTTCCACTTATTGTCAACTTTTCAATTAGTCTTAGGTGATAATAGATGCAATTTAACAAAACTGATTGCTTGAATGAATAATTATTGGTTATAATTATCTTTTTTATTACTACTTGTTAGTTGCAGTCTTTTTCTGAAATTTTGAACATTTGATTCAATTTTCACATTTGTATTAATTATTACCTAACTCTTAGTACAAAGTGGACTATAAGTTTAAAATTTCAGAAAAACGGGCAACTATCTAGCACGACTACAGGAGAAGATAGTTATAAACAATAACAATTAGTTTAAAAAATCAGATTTGTTAGATTGTATCCATTATTACCTCAAACTAATTGAAAAGTGGAAAAAATGTTGAATATTTCATAAAAAACCATAACTTTCTAGCATAATTCAAAGTAATATTATTAAAAATAATACTAAATTCTTTAAACAAATATTTTTTCAAAAAGTTGAAAATAAGTTAAAACCCCTGTGACTGGGCAAAGAAATAATGTTGGTCAAACCCCTACCCCTTTTTCAACGTCTCGTGGGGGGGGGGGGCGCGAAGGCACCCCTGTGACAGGCCATCCCTTTCCACTAGTGAGAGATTTTTCCCTTTTTCTTGTCCTACTACGTGCATGGCTACATGTATGGAGTTAATTTCAAGTCTTTAGAATTCATCCAACGGTAAGTTCACTACAACAAATCATGACATCTTAGCTTAATCGTATGAATTTTTCTCGTATGTAAAATTATTCTTTTTTAAACTGTTTCAGCGTTTTCCAAAAAATTAATCCCTCTTCAGGGCACAAGAGAGGGAAAAAAGCCAAAAGGAACCTTCACACTGTGAATGCGCAGGTTCAAAAATGAATGTACAAGGTGGAGGAAAAGGAAGGAAATTAGAATTCCGGATTACTGCTGTCCTGCGTATGGCATTTCTCTGGAGCTGGAAATTGGCATTGAATGAAGAAAATTTTGTTTAAGAAAAATATCAAGAAAATTTTTCTTGTCTCAAGAAGATAACCTCATTATTATAATAATCGCTGGGGGATTGTATTGACCCTCAATAATAAATTTCGTAAACAATTTTCAAAGCATTAGCTTTAGGGTCAGGTGAATTGAAACCAATTTGATTGTTTCAAACGTTTCGGTGTAGTCAAAAAACTCTTTAGGAAATATTTATCAACTACGTATATTTCATAAAATAATAATAAATAATATAATAATTTTTCATGAAACAAATATTTTCAAGCTGTGACATTAAAGGGATAGTAAAAGTACGAAAGTATCAAAAAGGATTTTAGTTAAATAATTATTCAAATATTCTTTGAAAAAAAACAACTATTTATCTATGAATATTTAAAGAAAATATTTACACAGTGGTAAGAATTAAAATGGTCAAAAAAGATTACAGTATCATAATTTTTTCCTCACAAGTTTTCTATACCAACGTAAGTTTGATACAAGAACTTTTTTCTTAATTCCTTGTGTGAAAAGTTTTTATTTTATCAAACTTGGTCTTTCGAAAAAAAATTATTTATTAATTTAAAATTAATATGAATCAAAAATTTTGAACATTATTTCCTTGATACAAAATTGTTTCCAGGGCATTTTTTATGCAAAAAGGATTGTTTGTATATTCTTAATTAACAAATAACGCTTTCGATTTTAAATGTGCGTATTTTAATGTGCGTATGTGCCGAAACGTTTGAAGCAATTTAATTGGTTTCAATTCACTTGTCAATTTGTTGCTCTTGAATAAACTCTACATCAAACTAAACAACGTTTCTTATATTATAATAAGCGATTTTCCCACCCTATATATAATTAAAAACTAAAGGTTAACAACCACCGCAGGGTCCCACTGGGAGCAACTGTCATCTAAAAAATGAATATTGTGAAAATTGTAAACAGATTATGTGGAAACACTTGAATTATTCACATACCTATCTATTTTACCCTAATTATTCAAGGTTGAAAATAATTCTAAAAAATCTCGATTTCATATCGAAAACAATCGATGAGGAAAGTTAAATAATGGTTTAATTACCGTATTTGACAAAGAATTCGAAAATATTTTTACCTTTTTTATTTTTTTATGTTTTAATTTCGTAAGTGAAATAAATTTGTGATTTTTCACCATTCCATTAGTGAAATGATAGAATATTACTCTAATATTAGTTAACAAATCGGTATATAAGCTAATTAGAAAAATGTTCACTAATTTAAATTCATTGAGTATTTGATGCACTAATTACTGGAGATAATCATAATGATAATAATTTTTGTTTGAGCCGCAGGGATAAAAAGTTTGCTAAGGAAATAGATGATGTTTCTAGGTTTGAAAGCCTTGGTTAAGTCAAACATGCTCTCTCGATATTTGTATTGTCGCTACCATTGACAAAGCGTTCCATGTGTAATTTCATATAATCATTTTTGTTCAATCCGTTGGATGTGGAGATGCAATTGTGATTCTATAGAACAGACTCAAAATCATATGAGAAAGCTCAATCTCGAAAGGACTGACTTTCAGTATTTGCAGTATGGCTCACGGTAAGAAGTTCATATTAATCAATTCAAATACCTTATTTAATGAGTCGTTATTCCTTATTTGTACGAAAAATTACAAAAATATGGTACAGAGAACCATTCTTTATTCACACTCTTATATAAACAATATATTTTTCATAAATCTCTGCTTACCTACAAGTCACAATTTTCAAGGTATCAAAAAATGTGCTGTTGCAACGATAAGCTGTATTAAAAAAATATTTAACTCACTAGGTATTGTGCTAAAACTTATGAATATTACACCTTACCCCCGAAAAGTATATATCTAGCTCAGTGGGGTAATGATAATGAAATTATCGTTAAAAGTCGAGCCTCGCTCGTTGTTAACTATATATCTAGCTGTTTTAGCTAATTTTCTCATCTAGGAATTATCTAGCTAATTTATTTTGATAATTTCTAGGTGGCAAAATTTGGCTCAAACAGCTAGATGTTCAGGTAACACAGATAGAAATTTGGGTAACACAGCTATATTTTCTTAAAAGACGAAATCCATCTAAACTCCTAGCTGGGACAGCTAAACCATTTTTTTCAGCATACAAATTCGTCAACAAACAATTTTTAGAGAGAACAGGTAGTTTTTGATTCATTCGTAAAAAACAACGTTAAAAATGAAAGAATTATATTTTTGGAGAAACGACACAAGCTTCGGAAAAATTTAATGGACATAAGTTCCTCATACAAAAAAGAGCTATAAATTTTATATAAATAATTTTTTGATAAGACGCCACCAAACTCCCGGTTTGATTTTTCAATCTTCACTATCCTATCTTCCAACTGTGCTACCTTTTTATTATGCTCATCCTGGTTTTCCAATCCTTGTTCTAAAGTGTGCATCCTTTTTTCCAAATTTTTCCCTAACTTCTTCCCATTTTCTCATCTCTTTTCTAAGTTGGGCCATTTCTATCCTAATTTCTTGTTTTATTTCATCTCCTCTTTCTTCCTGCCTTTTTCCGTTTATTTGTATTACCTCTATCATTTCCCAAAATTCTTCTAGCTTTAACTCTTCAACTTCTATTGGTCCTCTATGTTCAACTTTGTCTTACCACTTTCCTTTCTATTCCGCTATATTTTGATCTTTTCCTGGTGTTTTTCTGATCATTTTCGGGTTTTTAGGGTGAATCCTACTTCTATCTTGTCTTCACTACTTCTTCTTTCCGTTCTATCTCTCTTCCTATTCATGAATGCTTTGATTGACCCAAAACTATCCGCCCCCCCTCTCTCTCTCTCTCTCTCTACCGTTTTCCTATAATGTCCCCTCTTTTTTGTCTCACCTTTCGACGTGCAAAATAATTTTTCATCTGAATCCATCAAAACGATTCGAAGAAACCTCTGCCCGTATCGCCTTATGTAACTTACGTAGAAAATTCTGAAGAAAAATTGCTTTTCTATAAAATTCGTTTTTTCGGATAAATCCAACTGTTTTTTAAATTATTATTATTTCAGTTGAAGATTCAACTATTTGTTTGCAAATCAACTTTTTTTTATAAATTTTATTGTTTTGTTGAAAATTCGTTTTTTTTGTGTGTTGAAAATTAATCTTTTTTGATACAGATTTGATCTTTTTTGGTGAAAAGAGCCAACTGTTTGGTTAAGAATCCTTATATTTTTGTTATATTCGTATTTTTTGGTCCTTAAAATGGAAAGTTAATATTCTTCGTTTAAAATTTATCTTCTTGGTTCAGAATTCAACTATTTGTGCTTCAATTCAACTAGGGAAAAATTTGATTTTTTTGTTTGAAAATTTTTTTTTATTAACTAAAAAAAGAAAATTCACCTAACTGTCTTGCAAATTCAATAATTGTGTTCTGCTTTCTTGTTAAAAATTCATCTGTTTTAGCATAAAAATTTAACTATTTAGTTTACAATTTTCAGGAACGAAAAAAAAAAAATCTGCCTGCTGCGCGGGCACATTCTCATCGCGCGCTGGTCGCGCGGCTCGCAAGTTTGAGCGCGCATAGGGCGCGCGACTGTTGGTTTTCGCGCTTCGCGCTCGATGATATATTTATCTCGCGCTTCGCGCTCGATAACTTATATGCCTCGCGCTACGCACTCTGTCATTGCATTTTCCCCACTTTTAAAATTAAAGGTCAAAGCATCAACAACTATAATTTGGTGATTATGAATTATCTTAAAATCTAAAAAAATGTATTCGAATATAAATCAAATTCATACGAAAAATATAACGAATTTTTGGAAAGATAATACGCGCTTTGTATGGTTACGGAATTTTTCGTAACTCTAAGCTCTTTTCCAACTCGTTCAGGGCCAACGTTACGGAAAATTCCGTAACCATAGACAGTTCTAAAATCATAAGGTTAACGTCCCAGTAATCTTGAAATCAATTTTCTTTCTTTTTATATAATTTAAATGCATTAAAATGTCGCTACTATAAAATGCTCAAAATAAATTGTTTTTATTATTAAATGTTACTTTTAGCATATTTTTTAACGATTGCTAGGACATTTACCATATATTTTAATTTGATTTATTCTGCTACCAATAATTTTGTTACTAAAATGAATTTCATTTCCGTCTGAAAAGATTTTATATTTGTTTTCTTATTTTAGTGGTTATGAGAAATTGGGCTAGTTCCTTTATATTTTCTGCCCTTTGGAGTTTTAAATTTGTTTACAATTTTCTAACCTACGGTTTTATCAAAGAATTAGTTAGATTTTGTAAAATTAATATACTTAATTATTTGATTTAGTATCAAATCATTAATTTGATGAGCTCGAAATTGGCGATGGTTCTTTTCGGCCTTCTTATTCGTCGTCAATCCATTTCCATAATGTTCAAGTTCTGCTACTTTATTTTTTAAATTTACGCAAAACGTCAAACTCAAAATATAAACATTAGCAAGAATCTTGCCCGATCTTGCTTGCATTTTGAAGTCGGGACGGGATGAGATTAAACAATTGAAAACCAAAAGATCTCGACAACAAAATTACCTCGAATACGGGCAATATCAGGCAAGATCCGAGAAATTCTCGTCTCGGCGTGCATCTCTAGATAGGTGCAGAGCATGCCATGCACACAATGAGTACCGAGAAGACATACTATCTGGGTGTCCCACCCATGTGGCAGCAACGTATATCTACAGACATAATGCGTACACATTAAGTTTTTGGTAACAAAGAAATTATAGCAACCCACAATTATCCAAAAAAGTTTAAAATTTAGTTAAGTAATCCTCAGTTGTTGAATAAAAGAAATGCAAAGAATACAATAGAATTCAAGGAATGCAAAAAAATGTATTATATATACTATAACCAAGTTTTCCAAAAACCTCGTGTGCACGACGGCTAATCACGTCCTGGCCGGGGATGGCCCAGGATTGGAAAACCCTTCTTTAACCCTATCCTAAATTTTTTGGCTGGCACTTACCGCTCAGCCGTGACACAAACACTGGATTATACCGATTTCGTGAGTCGCACTCTTTCAACTCACGAAACACCCACGAAGCTCGTTGAATTTATTTTACAGGCGCCAGATAGGTTACCCTATCCGAGCCCCGTCGGTTCCGGTCCCGTCGCAAATAGAATGGTTAAATTTTCAACCGAAAAGTAGAATTTTCTACCAAGAAAATTAATTTTCCACCAAAAATACGAATTTTCAACCAAATTATTCGATTTCCAAGACAAAAAAGCCAAAAATTTCACAAAAAGGCCAGAATTTTATGCCAAACAGTTTAATTTTCACCAAAAATGATGAAATTTTGGATAAAAGAGATGAAATTACAAAACAAAAAGACAAATTTTCTTCAAGGCAGTTGATTTTAAGACCGAAAATTATTACTTCATTGAGATAATAGTTGAATTTTCAACAAAATAATTAATTTTCCAACTAAATAGTAGAATTTTTAACCAAAAAAGATGATTTTTCAACAATAAAATTCACTTTCTACCCAAAAAGACGAATTTTCAACAAAATAATCAATTTTTAACAAAATTTTCGATAAAAAATGGAATAGTTGAATTTTCAGATAAAAAAATTAATAGAAAAAAACGAATTTTTAATAGAATTGTTAAATTCCCAACCAAAAAGATAAATTTTCGATTATAAATGGAAGAGTAGAATTATCAGGTAAGAAAAATTTAAAAAAAACTAATTTTTAATAGAATAGTTAAATTCTCAACCAAAAACATGAATTTTCTACCAAGAAAATTAATTTTCCACCAAGAAAATTAATTTTCCACAAAAAAAAAGAATTTTCAACCAAGTATTGTTTGATTTTCAAGACAAAAAAGCCAAAAATTTAATTTTCAAAAACAAAAGTTAATTTTCTACCAAAGAATTGAATTTTTTAGAAGAAAGCTGAATTTTTAGAAACCAGAATATGAATTTCAGTTGAAATAGATAAAATGTTATCAAGGCAGTTGATTTTACGACCGAAAATTATTACTTTATTAACAAAATAGTTGAATTTTCAACAAAATAATTAATTTTTTAACCAAATAGTAGAATTTTGAACCAAAAGAATTCTGAACCAAAAATATAATAGTTAACTTTTCTAATAAAAATAATTAACTCATCTTTTATCATTTAAAGTTAACTTTTTTCATTTTAAAAGTTTACTATTATATTTTTGGTTCCGAATTCATTTTTTTTTGTTAGAAATTTAATTATTTTGTTGAAAATCCTACTATTTCGTTGAAAAGTCATATTTTTTTGATTGAAATTAAACTATTTTGTTGAAAATTCAACTATTTTGATAAAGTCATATTTTTGTGGTTATAAGTTATTTATTTTTATTTAAATGTTTAATATTATATTTTCGGTTCAATATTCATTTCTTTGTTTGAAACTTCAATTATTTTGTTGAAAATTATACTATTTCGCTAAAAATTTGATAGATTTTATACAATTTTGGTTAAAATTAAGTCTTTTTATTTGAAAAGTTTAATATTATATTTTTGGTTCTAAATTTTGCTATTTGATCAATAGGAAATTTTTATTATGATTAATAAGGTGTGTTAAAGCCACTCGTTGCACTATTTTAATAATTTCAAAAATCAGTTTCACGCAATTTACTTAAATCATATAATTTGATTTGAAGTTTGATTTGATTTGAAGTGATTTGAAGTTACATTTAATAATAATACGGTGAGTACCAACTTCACGTTCAATTGCGTTGAAATAGAGTGTCATGTGAAATTCGTGATCATAACCTACAAATATAAAAATTTTCGTTATAAAGGTAATGATTGTATTTACATTCCGAATTATAATTTTCTCATAAAATATAATTGCAAGGATTCTCCTGACTGAACCGCTTTATTTCATCTTTTATTCCTTTGAAAGAGACCAGCATGTAAACTTTGAGGTTGTAACCTAAAAAGACTGAAACTTATTGGTATAAAGTTTTTTCCATTCCTAATAATAATTTCTCCTTTCGAATACAGTTCAAGCAATTCTCTTTATTTATTAAGGTGGTCCCAATTACATATGTTGAACAATAACTTAGTAAATAGGATTTTGAACATTATTGATGAATGCCTGTTTTGAATTTTCGTGCCTTTAGTGCCTTTCGGTTAACAAGATATCTGTTAAATGCAGATCTTTACACGCTGAATAGAATTTTCAAGGAGTAAGAGGTTATATCTAGGTTTTGCGATATACTTCACTTCGATTGATCAGGAAACACTTATTCAGTGCTGATCATGTTTCGAGTTATTTTTTTTTTTTTTTCGTCACATTATACTTTCAAGAATAATTATATTGTACGGTTTTCATTCTAGAAAAATTCACATTCATGAAATAAACCAGCAGTAATATGACGGACACTATGCCCCATGGTATGAGGTAAACTGATCGAAATACAAGACAAACGAATTAGTTAAATTTCAAATAATGACGTTGTTAAAAAACGGACTTAAGTAATGACATATCTAGCCTGCTAATGTGAGCTTCTTACCAAAAAATGCAGACATCAAAACCACATTTCAATTATAATTCAAAGGGCATTTCATTCAGAGCCTGACACCATACCCCACTCTTCCCTACAGTCAACATATTTATAAACTCAAATAAATTATGATGAGACTTTCTTTGTATTGAACGGTGTCTATTCAGCGTTATAACACTGGAATGTGATTTTTATTAATCCGATACACACAGCAAACAATTCAAATATGAAATACCACATTTCTTAAATCTTGCATGAGGATAATTCTTCACATAGAGGGTACATTGGTATCCATGGATTAGATTATTAAAACTACTGGTTCTATTATTGTTAAACTTGGTGAATATCTTCATGTTAGTACTCCTTCTGAGTTTCTCTCTAGGTTCTCGACCAATCAAATTTGAGATTTCAACACTGGGAGTAATATATATTTGAATAAATCTCCAGAATTGCAAAGACGTCACCATCGAATGTTGATAATACAATCTGTTCTTCGCTTGGCACAGGCTCCCACATACTTGGTCCTGTTCTCACTTTAATTAATTTATGGACATCAAAAGTGTATCTTCGAAGTTCGAATATTCGGCTCGAATTCAAATGCGGAATGAGCCGAACATATGGAAGTTGTTCAACTCCACATCCCAATCCGGCACGAGAAGGAAGCCTCATAGGTGGAGCTATAGGCATTGAAGGAGGATGAGCCGTTACAGGAGGAGATCTGGACCTGTTACGTAGAGGAGGATCGACCGCAGGATCATGTGAGTTGACAAATTTCGGTTGATTTCTAGATAATTGCAGGGAACAAATTTAATTTATCTTAATCTCGAGGGATTTTAGATGATTCATACAGATTTATAACAATTTCAAAGATTTTAAAGATTGCAAAGGAATTTAAAAGGAGATAATATATTTGAAAGATGTTGAAGGATTTTTATGGATTTTAGCAGATTTCAAGTATTTTAATGGATATAAAAATATGTCCAAAGGTATCAAGCGATTTCCATGAAATATCAAAACGTAAGTCGCAAGATTCATCGCGGGTATTGTGGAAAATGTAGGGTTCGGTAAAATAGGAAAAGTGAGGTTAGGTTGTCAAGGATTCAGGTGAAGTTATGGACAGGAGTTTTGGGCTTTTGAGCGGGTCGGCGGTGGTTCGCGTATGGTTAGCAGATGTTAAGGGAGAGAAAAGGATGTCTTCAAGGGTTGCTAAGGGGGAATAAAGTGAAATGAAGGGATATATAGGGTTATGGCCGGCAACAGCGTTCAAAGACATCTGTAGGTAGCAGTAGGTGCTGCAAGGAGAAGTCCCTATTACCGACGAAAGAGCAGGGCGTAACAGAGCTGGAGGAGGTTAGCGAGAGCGCTGGTAGTGATCTTGACGGGGAGGGAGCTTTCCACACTGGGAGAACGAGGCAAGCGTGAAAGCGAGAGATGGAGAGTCTATCGCAAGTGAGGGGAAAGATCTTTTGTTACAGAAGAGCAAGAGAGATAGTCAAGAGAGCCCACAGAGAAGCGCGGTAGAGAATCCACTCAAGAGGAGCGGTAAGATACGTAGGACACCACCCTTGAAAATGGAAGTTCATTCGGAAAAGGAGGAACTGGGGATTCGAATAGGTGAAATTAGATGGTCGAGAGAAGACGTGAGGGGAACTAAAGAACAGATGGATGGTATCAGGAAGAACTCGAGGATTAGAGATGCTAAATGGAAAAAGGAGATGAAGGAGCTGAGGGAGAAAGTAGAAGGGTTAGAGAGAGTGGGGGTGTCGGGAGGGAAGGAAAAATACGTTAAAGTGAAACATATGGAAGAGGAAATTAGGGAGTGAAAGAAAAGTACGGAAAAAGATATATCGAGTCTTGAATAAGTTCTGGAACAACTTGAACATGTGGAAGTCATCTTGTCACTGGCACAGTGAAAATGGCTGCTCCTCCTCATGTCCTCCTCTTTCAACTCCTCCTCCTCCTCATCATCATGCCCTCCTCCTCATGCCCTTCTTTTCCAACTCCTCCTTCTCATGTCCTCCTCTTCCTCCTCCTCCCCCTCATTCCCTCCTCTTCCTCCTCCTCCTTCTCATGCCCTCCCCCTCCCCCTCGTGCCCTCCTCTTCCTCCTCCTCCTTCTCATGCTCTCCTCCTCATCTCCCCATGTCCTCCTCCCCCTCATCCTCATTATGCCCTTATCCTCATGCCCTCCTCCTCCTTCTCATGACCTCCACCTTCTCCTCCTCATGCCCTCCTCTCATGCCCTTCTCATCCAACTCCTCCTCCTCCTCATGCCCTTCTCTCCCAACTTCTCCTCCTCATGCCCTCCTCTTCCAATTCCTCCTCATGCCCTCCTCTTTCAGCTCCTCCTCTTCAAGCCCGAGAAAGAGATGTTAGAGTTGGCAGAGAAGAAGGAGGAGGAGTTGGAAGAGGAGGACACAAGAAGGAGGAGGATTTGGAAGAGGAGGGCATGACGAGGAGGAGGGCATGAGGAGGAGGAGAAGGGGGAGGGCATGAGAAGGAGGATTCGGAAGAGGAGAACATGAGGAGGAGTAGGAGGAGGGTAAGGGCATGATGGGGAGGAGGAGTTGGGGGAGGAGGAGTTGGGAGAGGAGGGCATCAGGAGGAGGAGGAGTTAGAAGAGGAGGGCGCGAGAAGGAGGAGGAGGAGGTCATGAGAAGGAGGAGGAGGAGAAGTAGGAGGAAGAAGAGGAGGGCATGAGAAAAAGGAGGAGGATCTGAAAGAGGAGGGCATGAGGAGGAGGAGGAGAAGGAGGTGGGCATGAGAAAGAGGAGAAGGAGTTGGAAGAGGAGGGTATGAGGAGGAGGAGGGCATGATAGGGAGGAGGAGTTGGAAGATAAGGGCATGAGAAGAAGGAGGAGGAGGGGAGGGCATGAGGAGGATGAAGGCATGAGGAGGAGGAGGAGGAGGAGGAGGAGGAGGGCCTGAGAAGGAGGAGGAGGAAGAGGAGGGCATGATGAGGAGGAGTTGGAAGAGAAGGGCATGAGGAGGAGGGCATGATAATGAGGAGGAGGAGTTGAAAGAGGAGGACATGAGGAGGAGGAGGATATAAACTCAGCTTTCATGAATGAACCGCCATTTTCACTGTGCCAGTGACAAGATGACTTCCACATGTTCAAGTTGTTCTAGAACGTATTCAAGACTCGATAATTTAAAGAGACATGAGAAATACTTTTGCTTAGCAAAAAATCATAAGCAGGATGAGAGAGACTTCCACGAAATTGCAAAGGTACCTGGAGGTCTAAGGACAAGATTTTTCTGAGCAATGCATTCTGAGATACAACTGTGCACATATGTCAATTTTGTTGAAAAAATCATTTGTTTATAAAAATAATTATTTCTTAACAAAACAGTAAAATTTGCAAGCAAAAAGATGAATGCACAAGAAAGGTGAAGAATCTAAGAAACCTAAGAAAATTTCGTATTAACCAAATTGTTAAATTTTCAACAAAATACAATATTTTCAACCAAAACAGATGAATTTATGCTCAAGGAAACAGTTGACTTTTCAACGTAAAAGAATACATTATTTTCGAACTGAATATTTCAATTTTTAAACAAAAAAAACGAATTTGAAAGAAAATAAATTAATTTTAAACCAAAATTTTTAATTTTTACCCATGAGGAGTATTACTTTTGAACGAAAAAAGACATATTTTCAAGAAAATACACGAATCATCAACCAAACAGTTGAATAAGGTTACAGTTTCAACAAAATAGTTAAATTTTCAATCAAAGAGATGAATTTTCAAGTCAGAAGCATGAATTTCCTACTAAAAAAGGAGCAATTTTAACAAAATAGATCAATTTGCAATGAAGAAAGATAAACTTTTCACGATATAAGTGGAATAGTTGAATTTTCAGTTAAAAAATAAAATTTTGACAAAGGCACAGAATTTTTACCATAATACTTAAATTTACAGCCAATGAAATGATTTTCTAAGTACATTTGCAAATCTTGCAGTGGGAGAGTCAATTTTTCAGTTAAAAAAAATAAATTTCCAAACCAAAACATTGCTTGTTC
This sequence comes from Andricus grossulariae, assembly GCA_011634705.1. Lineage (NCBI taxonomy): Eukaryota > Metazoa > Arthropoda > Insecta > Hymenoptera > Cynipidae > Andricus > Andricus grossulariae. The sequence continues at coordinate 181,928,506 of JAABKJ010075445.1, forward strand.
AACAATCTAGTGAAATGTTGAAGCAAACAGATGAATTTTCAAGTAAAATGAAGAATCCTAAAAAAAAATGACTTTTTATTAAAATTGTAAAATTTTCTACAATGTAAATTATTGTTATAGAAAAGAAATGAATTTATGCTCGACGAAAGAGTTGACTTGTCAAACAAAAAGGATATTTAAAAAAAATGGATAACTTTTTTAAAGAAAGCAGATTAAGTTTTGACAAAATAGTGAAATTTTCAATACAAAATATTATTTAAAAAAAAAGAATTGTTTTTAATTAAATTTTATTCAGAAAAAAGATCTTTTCCTTTCACTCCCCTGAGATTCGAACACCAGGACAACTGATTTCAGGTCATGTGCTCTAACTACTAAGCTACTGGAGAGATCAGAGGAAGAATTCTTCTTCCTGAAGTACACCTTATTTAGCAAGATGTTATATATCAATTTTTATTAGAAATCTGTATTATCATCGAGGAAGGTAACGGATCGAGAAGAGAAATCCACACATAACATGGAAATGTACAATCTCGACCGAAGTTATATTCTCCTATTCAGAAAATATTTTAACGTCATTTCAGACAAGATGGAAAATAAACATTTTTAATTAAATTTTATTCAGAAAAAAGATCCTTGATAATGAATATGCCCAATACCTACCAGTAAAATGGCCACGAAACATACGAAAATCCTTATATTTGTTAAAAAACGTCTCCATCATTGACAATTGACCGAGCTTGAAATCTTCCGAAAGTAACAGTCAACGAAATTAGAGTATTTCCGAAATTTCAAATGTCCTAAACATCACATTTTTTACTTTTTTATTTCCCGAAATTTCCAATGACCGGCAAAATTACAAAAAATTAATAATTGATATTTTTATGTTCGAATATGTTGTAATAAACTTATGTTATAAATTATTTCAGAATTATATTGATATACATTTTGTTGGGGGAATGTGAAATTTCTATAATTTGTAACTTTGGCATTTTGGAAAGTCGGGTTTTAAAATTTCGGTAATTTTATGAGTTCGAAAATATAATATTTCGGGTTTTTCAAATTTCTGACCGGGTCGTATTGTCGAGTATTCTGGTCCTTCTACTTGCCACGTTGTGCATATATATATATATATATATATATATATATATGAAGTGAAAATTATTATGACATCACACTGAAGCTAACTTGAGTTAGCTTCTTGTTAGCTCCCGGCTGCGAGCAGACTGCACATTCTTATACCTACCACGAATGACCCTTTCATTTTTATGTGATTACCATGACTAAAATCATAAAGACATGGCTTAATTAAATTTTAATAAGCTCTATAAGTTTCGTGATATAATTTAAAAAAACATTTAAAAAACTTTCTTAAAAATCGGTGCATATCTGCACTAATAAAGGAAACATTTACAAATCTTGTGAATATATAAATGGGACCTTTCAGTGTAACAAAAGTGAGATAACTCTTGAAGGTATTATCCGATTTTTAAAAATCTTTCTTTAACATTTTTGTCATCATCCAAAAAATCTAACGCGGCCTGATAAAGTTCAATTTTTAAATATTTTATCAAATTTTCATTTTCCTTAACCCGCTCTAATTCTCTAACAATGGGAAGGTCGGACGAAGCAAGCATCCGCGCCCGAATGACAGGCGTCCAGTGTCTTTTTTGTGTTCCAGTATTGTGAAAAAATTTAAGGGTGGCGACCCTGCTGCTCCTCAGAAAGTGCGAAAAAAATTTGGGAAACGCTGATCTAAACATTTGGATAATGCTGGAGACTTGCAGCGACAGAGTCCCATAGTCGCCATAGAGTCGTAGACTAAACTTTGGCGATTATGGGGCCAACCAGGGGCCTAATATCTTCAGGGGAGGTGAAACAGAGACACTTTTTCTCTGGTTGTCGTCCTAAGCAGTCGCTCACTATTCTTAATCTGGATTTATTTATCCTTACATATTCAAACATATATATATATATTTTCGGTTTCTATTCCTTTCGAATAGAACTGAAGGGCCTATGACAAAGCCACCGAACGCGTCCTGCATGTCCTACATTTCTCGTGGGCGCTCATTCTGCCTAGATTTAAAAGTCACTCAGAAAAATAATCTTTGAAACAATACTGCATTCATTGTGGCATATGTTTACAAAGACAGAACACCCCAAATGGAGCACTGCTCTAGTGTCCACACAGTGGGTCAAAATCTAATAAACGTGGCAAAAAATTGAATTTACGTCGCATCTATATAAACCTTGTCACAAAGGGGGTTTTGGAGTCGCTGATTTGAAATCGGATGTCAAATATTACAAATTCAAATGATGGGTCCCATATGTCGGCCAAAATTCTTGAATTTGCACGCATTCGAATGAAACTTGAAATGAGGGAAGTTTTGGTGTCGCCGATCCTCAACTTAACATCAAAAGTTAAAAAAGCACAATAACGGATCCAAAATTGCGGATATTTGTTTTGAAAAATGCTAAAACTAAGTACAACGAAGAACTGTTGTGATTTATTTTTTGTTCTCGATATTTTCTCCACATTAATTGTTAAAGGTGGTTGGAATAATGTAATTCAAAAAGAGTAAATAATGGATATTTTTGGAAGAAATACAAAAATTATAGGTACAAGTATAGGCGAAGTTTTTTTACATCGTGTAGCATGCCCAGAAATTGACAATCGGCAGAAAGTGCTTCATGGATTTTTTTTTTGTAAACTACGCACCTGCCAAAAATATAATTACAAATCATTTTTGAGACATTTTTTTACATTTCTTCAATAGACCGGTTCATATTGAAGAAGCATAAGAAAAAATCTCATATTTTTAACCTTTATCAGTTAATGTATTCACTTTTCATCATATCTGACCTCGAAACAACGTTCCAAGTTTTTTTCTCGCACATTTGTCAATTAGCAATAAGAAGTCGAAATAACGTAATACTCTAAGAACAAATAACTCAGGCCTTCTAGATTCTCAAAATATATTTACTTCATCGAAATGCTGACCCTTGTTTTTGTTAGTATTAACTTCCTCGGGATTACATATGAGATATCTTTAAGATTAATAGCAAATTTTTGGGTCTCGCTAAAAAAATTCGGCAATCAAAATCCCTATATTATATTGTACAGATGCGGATTTGCCACAACCAAACATAAGAACAGCTCAGTCAATGCGTTTGCGTCATTTGGAGATACAAATGCAAGAATTAAGCCCCTCCTCTCAAAGTAGTGATCATACAAGTAAGTACATATTAATTTTTTGAATTTAGAAAAGATTGTTTTGTATAAAGAAGAAAAATTCACTTCACAACTGTCAATAAATTGCTTTTGCTGAATGGTGTTGGTCGTTGGAGACCCTAGAAACAAGTTTCTCATTTTCACTTACAAAAGTACATATTCTTATGGAAAATTTAATAGCGCATGTTTTTTCTCTGCACGAAAATGTTGTAGCACATCACTACTTTCCAACCGAGAAATTCACGCCTACCCCGAAAGGGAAACGGCTTAATGATATAATAATAATAATATAATTTATATGATAAAAGTTTATTTACATCTAAAATACCTCTATTACAATTACGTGATTTCTGTCAATGTTTGTAATGTTGCGAAATGACTATCTGAATTTAATTTTCAAAATTAAAAAATGTAAAGTAGAAATTATTTGAATGCCTGAATGAAAATTATAGTTTAATGCTTTTTATGTTGTGAACAGATTAATTAGTTCTTAGCTGATTAATTTTTCACAATATTAAATTACATAATGATTCAATTTTTATTTGTTTACATTGAGTACATAAATTGATTATTTACTTCAAGGCTATGTAAATGAATATTGGCTATAATTTTTATAATAAAAGATTATTTATGTTCAAAATACCCATATTCCGAAGTTATAATTTTTTAAAATTATTATGATGCGGTAAAACAAGTATGTTGAGACGGTCCAGTCCTTTCTCATAATCTTATAATATAAAAATAAGTATAAAATATAAAAACAACTGTAGAATTTAATATTTAGAATATCAAAGGACGGGCGACAAATAAAATAGGTACGCCCGTGACTCAAAGAAGAATTTGCAACCTAGAAAATCAAATGGAGCGTAACGATGCCCCTGCAAATTATACAATCGATGAATTATCTGCGCAAACGCAGAAATAAGTGGGGATAGCGTGGGTCCGATGATGGTAGCCACCAGGTAATATATTCATAAATCAAGGAGGATTCAATCACTTCTTCCAAAACGCTCGGGGTGGAGAGACATGTTTGGACTTTGCTCCAATAAGAAGAAAATCTGCCAGTGAAGACAGAGTACCTTATTTTAATACGTACTAAAATTCGGTAAGGAAAGCTTACTGACTGAGATTCTCCTTTAAGTGTTAATAAATTATTTTAATTCATTATTTTTGAATTAAAATAATAAATGTGAGTTGGTGGGGATTAAAAAACTTTACTTTGTGTGTGATGCTTGTAACGACTCTGGACCTTATCGTCTTTGCGTGAAAGTGTTAAATAGACTGAGAATTGGGAACCAGAATTGGGACCAATTGTATGAAAAGATCCCACTCTTCTTTTTAGTATGCTATAAAAGGTACGTATAGACTTAATGCTGTAACTTTTTTGTACTATAACCCTACTTTTTTATTCTTTGCCCGACGTGCTAAAAAACTTCGTTTATAACATTTATACTTGGGGTTTTTTGGTCGTTGATAGTAAAATAATTTTTTTATTGATTAGAAAGAATATATAATCGTATAGCAGAATTTAATAAAATTTCGAATTTTTTTCAGATCCAACACAATGAATCTAAACCTTGTTCGACCATTCCAGTTAGTGGAATTTGTTAAAAGATGCCTCGATGTGGCTATTCGTGTGAAAATAAGTTTACAAATAAAAAAAGTGTCGGTAAGGTAGGAAGCCAGTCACGTGACGCACTCGTCACATGGCCTTAAGGATGTCATAAAGTTATCCTAAGTTCAGAAATTAAAATTGTTAAAAATTATTTATAAAATATAGGAGAATATTGCTATTTTTATTGGTAAATAATTTTGGAAGAGAACTGAAGGTGAACTTTAGGAAAAAATATTTTTGGTTAAATTTGTTGATTTAATATCAGTTTTTTTTGTTGTATTTTTCCTTTCTCTTCAGGTAAAAATTGTACTTCTTATTCAATCCTAATGTTTGAGGGTTTTTTTTATTCCTTGAAAGGTTCTCTATACAAATCTCTCTTGTACGTTTTAATTAAAAAAATTTTATTCAGGAATAGTACAGTTCTTAATTTTATAAATAATATTTTTCCTAAATAAACTTTTTTTTTACATAAAAGCATACCGAAAATATTTGTAGAGAATCTTTCAAGGATTAAAATGAGCCCTACAGCATTAGGATTGAATAAGAATTGCAACTTTCACCTGAAGAGAAAGCAAAACCATAAAAACCTAAATAACTATTGTTAAATGAACAATTTCAACCTGAAATATTTTTTCCAACTTTTGCCTGCAGTTCTGTTTCGACATTAGTTACAATTAACAATGGGAATATTTTTCTCATTTTCATCAATCATTTTTAACAATGCACCTTTTTTGGTGTTTTGTAACCCTGTGCGAAAACCTTTTTTCAAGGATGGGAAGTAAGGGGAAGTGGGGAAAGGGGTGGGGGAAGTGTGGGGGAGGAAAAGTAGTGGGAGTGATGAGGGAATAGGATGTAGGGAAAGTGACGGGAAAGAAGGGGAAAGAAGGAGAGTGGAAGTAGGTGAAGTAGGGAAAATGAGGAAAGGAGAATTGAGTGGATGGGATGTAGGGGAAATGAGGAGAGGAGAAGTAGGGGAAATGAGGAGAGGGAAAATAGGAAAAATGATGGGAGGGAAAATAAGAGGAATGGAAATAGGAGAAGTGAGGGCAGTGAAAGTAGGGGAAATGAGTTAAAGTAGGGAAATGGTTAGAAATTAGGGCGAGTTGGGGAGGGGAAGCGACGGCTGGGAAAGGAGAGTAGGGGAAGTGAATTTTAGCTGGGGAAGCGAGGACAGGAGGAAGTTTCGACAGAACTGGGTTAAGGGTGGCGAAGGGTGAAGTGAGGGGAGGGAAAGATAACTTTAGTACATCCTTAATACCCCATAAAACCATACCTAATTTTGATCGATTAAATTTTACATTGTTTAAAATTGCTACAGTTTTCAAGAACAGTAGTTAGTTAGTTAGTTTTAGGACGGGCGAGGAGCCCATGAAAAGCTCCTCTGGCGCTCAAGCTATACAGCCTATTGAATTCCTTGGAATTTCTAAAAATACCCTAAAATCTTTCAAATCCTTTGGAATCCCTTCAAATTATTGAAAACTATCAAAAATTCCTTGGAATCTTTTAAGATACCCCAAATCCCTTGACATCTTTTGAAACAACTTGAAAATATTTAAAATTCTTGAAAAACCTTGGGAATTTTTCAAAATACCCTAAAATCTTTCAAATCCTTTGAATTCCTTTCAATTTACTGATATCTATTGAAAATTCCTTAAAATGTTTCAAAATACTCCAAATCCCTTGACATCTTTTGAAACAACTTGAAACTATTTAAACTCTTTGGAATTTTTAAAAATACCCTAAAATCTTTCAAATCCTTTGAAACTTTTTATAGTTCTTAAAAAATAACTTGGAAGTTTTTTAAATACCCTTAAATAATTAAAATCCTTTGGAATTCTTTCAAATTACTGAAATCTATGAAAAATTCCTTAAAATGTATCAAAATAACGAAAAATCCTTGACATCTTTTGAAATAACTTAAAACTATTTAAAACTCTTTAAAATTCCTTGGAATTTTTTTTAAATGCACTAAAATATTACAAGTCCTTTCAAATTAATGAAATCTATTGAAAATTCCTTAAAATGTTTCAAAATACCTCAAATCCCTTGACATCTTCTGAAATAACTCGAAACTATTTAAAACTCTTAAAAATTCTCTGGAAAAAAAATCTAAAATATTAAAAATCCTTTCAAATTACTGAAATCTATTAAAAATTCCTTAAAATGTATAAAAAATACCCAAAATCCCTTGATATCTTTTGAAATAACTTAAAACTACTGAAAACTCTTGAAAATTAAAAAAAAAATTCCTTGGAATTTTTTTAAAATACCCTAAAATATTTCAAATCCTTTGGAATCCTTTCAAATTACTGAAATCTATTGAATATTTTAAAATGTATCAAAATACCCAAAATCCCTTGATATCTTTTGAAATAACTTGAAACTATTTAAAACTCTTACAAATTCCTTAGAATTTTTAAAAAATACCCTAAAATATTTCAAATCCTTTCGAACCCTTTCAAATTACTTAAATCTTTTGAAAATTCCTTAAAATGTTTCAAAACATCTCAAATCCCTTGCCATCTTTTAAAACTATTTAAAGCTTTTGAAAATCCCTTGGAATTTTTAAAAATACCCTAAAATATTTAAAATCCTTTCAAATTACTGAAATCCATTAAAAATTCCTTAAAATGTTTCACAATATCCCAAATCCCTTGACATATTTTGAAATAACTTGAAACAATTTAAAAGTTCCTTGGAATTTTTAAAAAATACCCTAAAATCTTTCCAATCCTTTGAAATCCTATCAAATTACTGAAATCTATTAAAAATTCCTTAAAATGTTTCAAAATACCCAAAATCCCTTGACATTTAATCTTACGAAAACGTGAAAAATGACTTTTTTCACGAAAAAAATCATAACTCAGTCAATTTTTGATATTTTAACCTAAAAATTTAACCTATAATTCTCGAAATATAGCTCTACAAGAAAAAAAGGTTATATTGCAGCTTTGATAAAAGGTATTTATTTGGGAACTTGAAATGGGGTTTTTCATGAAAAGTGGGAGGAACATTTGTTAATGATTACCTCTTAATTTTTCATATCATTTTATTACTTTTTACTAATATTTGCGAAAAAAGTGGGGTCTTCTCATACCACGGGGGCGCTTTAAGGGTCAAAATGTTTCAAAAAATTTCAAAGACTTTAAAATATAAAATTTTTTGTTGAATATTTCAAGATTCCAAACCTTTAAAAAAATTTCTAAATGATTCAGAAGATTTCAAAGATTTTTCAAAAATTTCAAAATTATTTCACAATGATTTCACAGATTCCAAAAGGTTTCAAAGATTTCAAACGATTTAAAAATATTTCAGAAAATAAAAAAAATTTGTCAAAAATTTAACATAGCTTTCAGAATGATTGCACAAAGATTTCAAAGAGTATAATGAATTTAAAAAGGTTTCGTAAAATTTCAAGGATTTAAAAGATTTTTAATATTTCAAAAGATTCTAAATGATTGAAAAACATTTTAAAAGATTTACAAATATTTCAGAAGATTTAAAAATGATTTTAGAGTTTCCAAAAGCCTTCAAAGATTTCAAACGATATAAAAGATTTGAAAACATTTAAAAATATTTCAGAAGGTTTCAAAAATTTAACATAGATTTTAGAATGAGATTTTAAAAGATTTAAAAATGATTTAAAATATTCTAAAGATTTGAAAATATTAAAAAATATTTCCGAAGATTTAAAAAATGTAGCAAAAGTTTAATATAGATTTGAGAATGATTGCACAAAGATTTTTAAAACGTTTCGTAAAATTTCAAAGATTTAAAAGACTTTGAATATTTAAAAAGATTCCAGAAGATTTGAAACATTAAAAAAAATTTCCAAATATTTCAGAAGATTTCCAAGATTTTTCAAAGATTTTAAAATGATTTCAAATTTTCAAAATGATTTCAAAGATTCCGAAAAACTTCAAAGATTTCAAAATATTTCGCAAATAATGCACAAAGATTTTAAAGGACTTTAAATATTTCAGAAGATTTCAAATATTTCGCAAAAACTGCAATGATTTCGCAAAGGTTTCAAAGATTTCATAAAGACTTCAAAAGATTTCACGAAGACTTCTACACCAGATTACCAGGGTGGCCACTATTTTTTCAATTTTTGTCTCCCGGCTTTCTCCAAGTTAATATCCGTGATTTCTCCCGGTTTAGAAAAAAACATATACTCGATAAGCATCAGCAAACTTTTTTGCGAGAAATCAGTTGACTCGCGGCTAGAGACCTGATTCCAAGGAACAGTGTTGAACGATGTTTTCTCGCGTAAATTTCCCGCTCTTGCTTACCTTAGAAGGAGCAGAAGTGGATGACGTACACGTTCCAGTTGCGTCAGAATTGGTTGCTTTAAGGAACCATGATAGTAGCTTCCGGAGCCTCAAACTTTTTTCGGACGTTAAGATCTACACTACTTAAGTAATTAAGTCACATTATACAATTTTTTGAGAAAAATTCATTTGTTTATTTGCAATGTGCAGCTGAGCATCTCTGCATCGTTTGATTAAAAAATTATTGTTTCATAACGTACTTATGAAAATTTGATAAATAATTTAAGGGATGGAGAGAAATAAATGCAATTAACAACAACATTCTCAACATTGTGCTATTTTTTATTGTTGCTAATTCATTCTATTTTTTATAGACAAATGCTGATTATGCCCTGTTCTAGACACCGAATAAAAAATTTGTTTTAAGTAATGGGAAGTCTGAACGCTTAAGATTCATCTAGATTGATTAGCAATTGATATGCCTGGTTTTTATAAATAATGTTGAAGACATAAGGTATATGCTTATCACTTTCGCACAGGAAGAAGACCAGGAAAGTGCTTTAAAAATTTATATTTATAATAATATGATTATTATAAAAAAACTTTGAATAAATAAATAGAGATTCAACACTGGAATCAATCTTGGAATCGAATTATTGTAAATATTATTGTTATGCGTAATATCTCACTTGAATTTAATTATTATGGTTCTCCTAAAATTAATTATAGAATAAAATCTTTGTGGCAAAAGTATCTCATATCTAGTTTTTAAATCAGTTTCAGTTTTTCGTGGGATAATTTCAGCGAAGGAATTGTATTTTTTGTAACTAAAAATGAGTAACCTTACTTTTTGTTTAAAAAATGTTTGTAGCAATCACATAAATTATTTTTTTATTAACTTCGTTGATTAATCGTCAGAAAAAATATTATTCTAATAATAATTGAAGAAACAACATTTTTTTCTATGAGGAAACATCCATTTGGGACATTTGTTCAAATAAATTGTTATGCTGATTTTGCGTTATAAACTTTATTAAAATTATTTCTGTTATATAAGTGCAGATGCAATAATTCCAGCTGATGGTGAGTTTCTTTCTGCATTTTTTCTTCGCATAAAAATTCACAAGTCTAAAGTAGCCAATTTTCTTACTTTATTTGTTTATATATCGTTGCTCTGTGAAAAAACGTTAAGGTCGCAAACCTCACTTCTCTTAAAAATCTAATGCTAAGTATTTCCAAAAAAGATCATAACACCGGCACACAAAAAAAAAAGTTGTCTGCCCGGCGGACTACACCGGCATATCTATATGTTTTTGGGGTCGCTGAATCCGAATCCGGGGTCCAAATACCCAATAGAACATTAGACAATTAGCATCAGTCGGTAATGCAGATTCATAAACCAATCACCCTTATCATCTATCTCCTTATTTATCTAATGCCACTCCACCTTCTCTTGTATCTCCTTGTCATCTATTTCCTCTTTTATCTCCTCCTCCTCCTCTTCTTCATATACTTCCGGCTTCTCCTTAACATCCTCCTTCTTGTATTTTAACATGAGGTGAACGATAAGAAGCACGAGATAGGCAAAGAAGATTATCAGGTGATGTAGAAGATAGATGAAATAAATAAGGAGATAGATTATGTGGATCAGGAAATAAATTAGATAGATGATAATGAGGAGAAGATAGAAAAATTGAGATAGAAAAGGAGAAATAAGAGGAGGAGATGGTAGAAGAGAAGGAGGTTAATCAGTAAGGTAGATCACTCATATATTGACTGGTGCATGATCTATTTTATAAATCTACATTACCGACTAACTGTAACACCGATTGCCGGTAATTCAGCTTGGAACAGAACCTTTCTCGGTCGGTAAGTGTCACAGCTCCTGTTTTTATAATTTATATAATAATAATAATAGATTATTGAAAGTAAAGTTTAAAAATCCAAGAGAAAAGGTAAAAAAGATTAAAGGTGGGATATTATAAAGATTCGGATCACTTTCCTATAATTGTGACATTACAGGAAGGAAAGAGTAAGAACAATAAGGTGAAAAGGGAAATAAAGTTTAAAAGAACAAGCAGAGGGGATTGGCCAATAGAAGGAAAAAGTTTAAGAAAAAGGTGAAGAATATCAAAATGGAAGGGGATATGTAAACGAAGAGATGGAAATAATAATAGGAGAAATAAAAGGAGTGGATAAGGAAAAAATGTTAGTGAAGGATGAGGTAGAAGTGGATGGGAATTGTAATATAAAGAGAAGAAGGAAGTGAGACAGGCTTTAAGAAAATGGAGAAAAGGGAAAAGTAGCGGAGTATATATGATAAAAAGGAGTACTCGGAGATAAGTTATCAAAAAAAAGAGGAGGAAAATAAAAGGTTTGAAGAAGAGGCGGAGAAGTATAGGAGGAAAGAAGAGGCTTGGAAGGTAGTAAATAGAGATAGAAAGAAGAAAAAGAGTAAATCAGGATATTAGGATGATAGGGGATGAAAGGAGGAAAAGATGGTAGGGAAAGAGACGGCGGAAATATGGGGGGGAAGATCTAAAGGAATGGGTACATGAAAATGTAAATAAAAAGTCGTGTAAATTGCTGGTCATCGTTTCACTTTAATAAATGTCTGAGAAACTCTTAGTGCATAGTTAGACGTTTCGACTGTCCGTCGACAGTCATCATCAGTAAAAAATTTTAATCTGGAAATGTGAACCTGTGTGATAAAAATACATAACTTTTAAGCGTAAAGACTTAAAACGGTATATCGACATATATATATATATATATGATATATATATACATATACACACACATATATATATATTATTTAGATAACCTATAACATTTCTCATAAACCTGAAGTTTGCAGACTTTTTTTAAGCGGCAAAAAAATGAAAATATCATCTAATCAAGGATGCGGGTTTCCCGTCAACAATAGTTTCAAATTGTTTCGAGTATTTTTGAGATAGTATTGAGAATTAATTGAAAATGGCGCCATGCACTTTTTAATAGATGACAAGTAGCAAAAGCGCGCTACGCGCGCGCATGCTTGCTTTTATGAATTTCGAAAAAGATATTTAATTCTGGCAATCAAGAATAATAATTTTGAGGAATAAAAAACGTCTTTACATTAAGACGTTTAATTTTTGGTCCCTTATAGGCCTACCCGGGAAACCTGAAATTGTCAGGGAATTTTTATGTACATGGAAAAACCTGGAAATCTCAGGGAATTTTTTTTGAGAACGGGCCTAATTATTTAACAACGCCTAAATATAAAATTGAATAACAATGATTCTTCATTTGTAAAAGTAGCTTTATATTACTTTGATTAACTATATTGTTGAAAATTCGTTTTTTTTTTCGTTTGAAAGTAATTGTTTTAACTGAAAATTATACTGTTATATTTTTGGTTAAAATTGGATCGTTTTTAGTTGAAAATACATGTACTTTGTTGAAAATTCGTTCTGTTTGGTACAAAGTTATTCTTCTTTGTTAAAAATTCATCTTTTTGCTTTAAAGTTCAACTATTCGTTAGTAGTTTTTTCTCTCTCTTGACTGCAAAATCTTCATTAGATAAAAATTACACTCATGCTGAAAAGACGTATTTTTTTTGGTTGAATTCAACTGTATTTAATTAAAAATCAAAATCTTTTTCAGTTGAAATATCAAATACAACATTTTTCGTTCAGAATTAATCTTTTTTGGAATAAAAATTTAATTGGTTTAATAATGATTAAAAAATGTTGTTGTTATTGTTGAAGATTCATAATTTTAATTGAAAATTCATCTCCTTGGTTGCAAAATAAGTTATTTTGTTGAAAATTAGTTTTTTCCTTAGCTGAAAATTAATTTCCTTTGCGGAAAATTGTACTATTCCTGTTAAAACGTACACTATTGTAATCTTTAATTTTGAGAAAAACCTTTTTTTGGTTGAAAATTTATCATATCTAGTTGAAAAATCGTGTATTTTGATTAAAATTAAGGGTCCATATCATCTCACATGCGGCAAGTCTCTTTGCGGCATGTCACAACTGCGGCATCTCTACCTAGCGGTATCTCTCACTAGTGGAAAGGGATGGCCCTTCACAGGGGTGCCTCCCCCCCCCCACGAGACGTTGGAAAAGGGGTAGGGGTTTGACCAACATTATTTCTTTGCCCAGTCACAGGGGTGCGAAACCAAGCAGTTGAATTTCCATCAAAAAAAGATAAATTTTCAATGGAAAATTTAACACTTGAATCCTCAACTAAAAACGATAAATTTTGAACCAAAAATGGAATACTTAAATTTCCTGTTAAAAAATTAATTTTTAACAAGAACAAAAACAAGTTAGTCTTGAACCAATAAAATGAATTTTTTAAAAAGTAATTCAACTTTCAACCATGTGGTTAAATTTTCAGCCAAAATGGTGAATTTTGAATGCAAAATTAATTAGTTGAATATTTAACTAAAAACTATCAATTTTCAGCCTGAAATGGATTAGTTAAATTTTCCGTTTAGAAAATTGATATTCAACTAAAAAGCGAATTTTCAACAAAATAGTTAAATCCTCATTCAAATACTTGAATTTTGAAACAAAAGGGATCAATTCAATTAAAAAGAACTAACTTTCAACGGAAAATAGGTACATTTTCGTCTTAAGCTCTTTTAATTTAGTTCACATTCAAGTTCAAAAACGGGAAAAAGAGGAAGTTTTTTAAAAAGAGAGCAAAAACAGGAATCTTTCAAAAATGGGTAAGAAGGAAAATAGGGGAAATGGTGTTAAGTCTGTTTTTAGATGTTATACTTTATAATAAAATCAATAAAATTTTAATTTTTAACTATTTCCAAAAATTGTTATCCACATTTATATTTTCCATGCCGCTAATCAAGAATAATTTCAACAGGCTAAGTGGAAACTGCATCGGTCCAAATATACAATTTACCACTATTACTCTCGATATTGGAAGTATATATTTATGTTCCTCTCATATCTACGAGGTAATTATACAGAAATTATTATTTATAATGCAAATTAAATTATTGTGATTAATTAAAATTCTCATTAGGTAATGTGTACCAATAAGAGTCTTATTCCCGGTACAATGGTGCATAAACCAAAATCGTCAGATTTTGGAGGCTTAATTACAATTGACCCTCCGCAATTGAAATTGCAACCTGGTGACTTTAAATTATTTTCTATTTCATTTTCGTCGAATCGCAAAGGAGATTTCGTTGAAAGGATTGATTTTGTGATTAAAGAAAGTCTGGAAAGAGTTTCTATGTATATAAAGTAATTAATTTCTGTCAATATAAATATATTATCTATAAATTTGTAGTGAACAGTTAAATATGTATTTGTTAATTATCAACTAATTATATTTCAGAGGATGCGTTGTCTGTCCCATTCTTCGCTTTGATAAGGATGCTTTGGACTTCGGGATCACAGCACTAGGTACATTAATTTAAATATTGTTATCCCACACACACACACACACACACACACCTACATATATATATATATTTATATATATATATTCGGTTTCGGTTTCTATTCCTTTTGAATAGAACTGAAGGGCCTATGACAAAGCCACCGAACGCGAATTAACTTACTCAGGGACTAGAAGATCTGCCTTGTAAAAATAGGATAGCTCAGGTTTTCTGAATGAAACGCACATTCTATGTGAAAGGAATCTTATTCTTTCTCCTAAAGAAACCCATTTTTATCAAACCGATATTCTTCTGGGTGAACTTCACGAAATATTGCGTTACTCAGTAGAATATCTAAAGCGCAAACTCCACAGCCTCCCACTAGTATCTCCCACGCGAATAGTGGGAGGCCGAAAAGCTGTGGGTCTTATAAAAACTGTTGCGCAACACTGAATCTGGAGTTGAAGACTTGCGGGCGAGCCGCAAGGATCTAAAAGGGAGTTCAAGTGAGAGTGGCTAGTGATTTCAGTTCTCTTGTTCTGTCTCATACTTCTCTCTGGGTAAAGTGGCTGAAAGGACTTACAAAATTTTTCTATTTTCTTTCTGCTTTCTCCTTGCCAATCGGTCATTGTGGTGCCTGTCAAGAATTGAACGATTTTTCGAGTATCGAGAGAATCTCTGCGTGTATCTCTTACTTGTATTTTGAATTTAGGCATGTAATTTTGGATTTCTTCTTTTAAATATAACCACTGACGGGTTGCGCAAGGACAGCTTGTATCTAGCCTAAGAAGTGGCGTATTAAAAGAAAACATCTTGTGAATTGATCTTGTGATTTCATGAGCAGACTGAATGAGTAACCTTTCTCAACTCGTCAAAAGAAGTCGCAATATAAATTCACAGAATTCCATGCGTACTTCTCTGAAATAATTTTAAATCGAGAAAACCTCTAGAAGGGAAAATCGCTAGCTGGTCATATACCATAAATCCGCTAGAAACTCTCTCTCTCTCTCTTTCGTGCCTCTGTCACGGCGTTTTTACCTGCACCGATTTTTGAAAGCAAGGTTCGACACTGTCGTCGACTCGGAGGACATAGCGATCACTCCATTTTATTTTATTTTGGTACATGGAAAGCCAAGGTAACCGCGTTTGAGCAGAGCCCCTATTCCAATAATCAGCAAGTGAAATCCGAATAAAATATCGATAAGTTAAGCTTTCATTTTCCAATATGTGTGTGTCTTATGAATAGAGTACGGTCACCGGAACGATTTAGATTATGAGAATATAAATTTTTAATCGAAGAAGTTAAGACTTGTGAGCCGTTGCTCAGATACCAAATATAATCAATAGGAATTGTCAGATTGACATTCTTAGAAGAGGTTATTTTTACGCGAATCAAAAATAGACTAGTGGAATAGAAGTTAGGGACTAATGCAAAGTATAGCTAGCTCAGATTTTATGAATAAATCTTATGTTGCATGAAGAATCTTACTTTTTCTTACCTGATAACTTAATCTTTATTTTGAATTTATTTAAATGCAAAGATTATAATTAATAATAATCATAAACAGTTAACAAAAAGTAGAGGTCGTCTATAAACTACGTTATCAACTGGGGGGGGGGGCACGCTAAAAACTACGGTTATGGCAAGAAAGATTTATTTGCTACCAAAAAAAGAATTTTCAACAAAATACACAAATTTTCAACAACATTATTGAATTTAAAAGCCAAATAAAAGACGAATTTTCTACCAAAAAGATAAATTTTTATAAAGTTGGTTTAATTTTCAACCAAATATTTAAATTTAAACTAAAAATATGCATTTTTAACCAAGAAGGATGAATTTTCAAACAAGAAAAGTAATGTTCGACTAATAAATACTCCTTTCGAACAAAATTGTTGAATTTTAAAGCCTACAAAACTTGATTTTTCAATCTGAAAATATGATTTTGTAACAATAAAGTGAATTTCCTACGTTAAGAAGTTAAATTTTCGTAATAATAGATTAATTTTTAACCAAGTAGTTAACTTTAAACTAAAAATATTATTTTTTGACCGGATAGTTTGTTTTTTACCAAATTGTTGAATCATCAACCAAACCATATTAATTTAGAACCAAACAGTTGTATTTTCAACCAAAAAGGATGAATTTTCAATCAAGAAAATTAAGTTTCTACTAAAAAGTACGAATTTTTAACAAAATGTTGAATTTTAAAGCCAAAGGGTTGAACTTTCACCCCAAAAATATGATTTGTCAACAAAAAAGTTAATTTTCCACCGAAAAATGTAATTTTCTACCAAGTTGTTGAATCCTTAACCAAACAAGATTAATTTTTGACCATAAAAGACGAAGTTGCAACAAAATATATGAATTCTTAACTAGAAAAAAGAGAGGATCAGTGGAAATAACGTTACGAACTTAGATGTCATTTAGTACAATTTCTGATGAAGTTTGAAGAATTCTTTTTTTTCTCTGTTTTTAAGACACATACCCTTTCTCCCCCTTTTCTCGTTTCTTTAATTATCTCATATTTTTTATTAATAGAAACCAAGAAGACCAAAGAACTACTTTTGGTTGATATATTTTATTATATTCATATTTATATTTTATTTAGTGTTGCCGTCCGAGACGAGAAATACCGAGCCTGGCTCGCTTTCGCCTCGTTCATTCCTCGGTTCCGTCTCGTTTTCCCAGGCCCATTCCTCAGTTTGTCTGGTGACATTCTTCCTTGTCCCGTCTCGTTCTTCCTCGTTCTCGCCTCGGTTTTTTCGAGGAATGGGACAGATGTGCGCTAGTGGAGCGGACAGCTCGCGGGTGCGTTATTTTGCTACTCTGACGCGCTAATTCTAATTGGCGTTCTTCAATCTATAGTTAGAGTCAAAATATTATTACATATTATACTTTTTTGTCCATTGCTGATTAATTTGATATCAAACACGACTATGTTTCGATTGTTTCAAAGATTTAACTTCACTCTATTAGTAATATAATTTTTGAACAGAAATGTTATCATGTGCCGTAGTACTAGGTGATTATTTATTTATACTTAATATGAAATTATCTGAAAAAACCCTTTTGAGGGTCCTAAAATGAATCTTGAGTTCGTTAATCAGATATTTCCAACCAAAATAAAAAATTTTAGATCATTTTGAAAATTCGCAAAAACAATTCCTGCTGCGATAGCATTGTACCATCGGTCGGTAAAACAGAGAGGTCGGTAAATTCAAGGTTCTGTTCCATGCTAAGTAGGTAAAACAGTGCGGTTGGTAATGGCGATTCCTGCCAAGTGAACATTCTAAGGTTCTGTTCCATACTAAATCGGTAAAACAGTGAGGTTGGTAATTTCTTATGTTAGCATTTTAGCAAATGTCGGTAAGGAGGTAACAATATTACCATCAGCCGGTAAAACAGTAAGGTCGGTAGTTTTTCATATTATCATTTTTCTATATGTCGGCAGGTAGGGAACAATGTTACCAGAAGTCGGTAAAACAGGGAGGTCGGTAATTTTTATAGTATCATGTTACCATCGGGCTGTAAGGTAGGGAACAATGTTACCATCAGACGGTAAAACAGGTAAGTCGGTAACTTTTTATATTATCATTTTACCATAGATCGGTAAAACAGGGGCCTTCGATAATGCACCTCTCCAGCCACAGATGGAGCGTCAGTCGCTACATCAGGACTCTATCTTACCAATCGCTTCCAAATAACTGATGACGTCACTCAGTACTTTTATCCAACACTCATGTCAGCAGGAGGTAATGCATGAACGAGATACATGAGAATTCGAAACGAAGGTTTCAAAACGTCTCTCTTTCTATCGTGTGAGCTAGACAGAGAGAGAGAGAGAGTCCGATGATTTCAAAAAACAATTCATACTTATCGCTTTTCGAAACTGAGAGATTCAATCGAAATAGAGGAAGAAGATATCAGTGATCTAACCTCTAGGTTGAACTCTGCGCATGCGCTGTCTACTATTGTCGCTTGGATCATCTTGCATTTTATCAATTTCAATTTCGCGCACTCAGACTCTATGGATATTGTGAAGGATTCAATTCATGAAAACAATTCAATTTAAAAAAGTGATCATTTGCGCATGCGCGATATGAAGTCTCAGCCATAATCGTCAATTGCTGAATGAGTTTATTTGAAAATTAATAAAAAATAACTATAAACTAAATAGAATAACTTATAACTAATTAAACTATGATAAAAATACTTAAATTATGCTGAAACTAATTAAAACAAGATAAAACGAATTAAACTAAGTTTAAAATAATTAAACCAAGATAAAAGTAATTAAATTAAGTACAAAATAATTAAACTAAGATAAAACTAATTAAGGTAAAAATAATTAATAACTTGAATAGTTAAATAATAAACTAATTATGTCTACTTTTATATTTTATTATAATTCACTCTGGCACGCATTGTTTTAAAATATTCGGAGAAAAGCTTATTATGAGCCTTAGGGTTTTAAAACAAGACAATAAAAATATATTACTAGACTTTCATACAGAAATTATAATATATACTAACGCATAAACGACTCTTAATTTTAAATTTAAAAAATAAAAAAGTAATTTTTAAACTGCAAATTAAAAAAAAAGAGTAAAAATTTATTTTTCAGTTTGAAATAATAACAAATTTTCCAAATCTGAAAGAATAATTTTTTTTAATCAAATAAAATTATTTTTTGAATTAAAATATAATAATAAAGTCTGAATTCAACATTTTATAAATAACAAAATAAACATTTTGAAAGTACAGATTAATAAAAGGAAGAAAGACTAAAAATTTATTTTTTCAGTTGAAAAATTACATTTTTTTAAAACATTTTCCTAATGCAAAAGAATACATTAATTTTTGAATTTAAACATTAAAAAATATATATGAAGCCTGAATTTTGAACAACAAAAAAGTGTATTTTTGAAACCACAAATAATAAAAATCATTGTATAAATTATTTTTTTTACTCACTGGAACAAACTTGTTTCCTAAAACACGCCAATTCCTTTGGCTATAATCGGAATTGTCACGTTGAGGATATCGGCAGTTACAGAGAAAAGCCCTTAATGCGAGAATTCGATCTTTTAAATATTTATCACCACGGAAAGTCTATTCCCTGGGCACTTGGATGGAGAACTCCGTATACTTCACTACAGGGAGCTCGAAAATGGAACCAATCCACGTGTCAAATGGACCCACCTGTAAATAAATAAACAAATAATAATTAACGAAATAACTTGTAAAAATTATGATAAATAATAATGAAATAAGGAAGTTTGACTTACTAGGAAAAGAGCCGAACCATTAACTGTATGTATGGTTACCTGAATGATGTAGCCCCGCTAACTTTTGAAGGATTTGTCGAATCGGGTCAGCCTTTGATAAACTTTTTAAGGGCCCCAAAATGAAGGTCAAGTTCGTTAACCAGATATTTTCGGCCAAAATTAAAAATTTCAGAGCATTTTCAAAATTTGAAGAAAAAAAAATTCAAGTTTTAGAAATTTTTGTCTGAATTTCTTTTAGATGGGAGAGAGTCTTGAAAATTATCCCAATGAAATTATTTATTTCGATGAAAATTAAAAAAATTATATGCTTTTCAACATTTTAAAAATTTTCAAATAACATAGAGAAAAAATATTTTTCTGAGGGATGAAAAAATGTCTATCGAAATTTTTACAAGATATAAAATATATTTCGAAACTATTCTTATAAAATTTTGTGATTCGATCAAAATTCCAAAAATAAGAGCATTTTCGAATTTGGAAACAAAATGTTCCGTTTCATTAACGAGCAGTAACTGCGTTACTACATAATGTGATCTAGAGGACGAGGCAGCGAAGTACAATGAATAATTTTTTTGCTAATCTCTAGTATATCACATTCCTCTAATTAGAGTAGTACAATTTTATTAGTTAATATTGAAATATTAGCAGCTTACATTCTGAAAAATGATCACGAAACTCCAGTTCAATTTGTTGAGTAAGCATAAAACTGTTTCTATTTATTCTTCATAGTGAAAAATTGTTGTTTTTTTTCTCAAAAATATGGTATGTTCCAAAACAATTTTATTTCCGTAAAGATTTACAACGAATGGATGGACGAAAGTCCTAAAAAACACAATAAGTAGCCAAAGATTTTCAGGAGGCTTCTAAGAAAATAGGCTATGGAGCTTATTGAGCAGAGCGTCAACTTATAGCTGTCAACCAATTTTTTGAAATCCAAATTTAACAAGTTTGAAAAACCCTATATAATGATATATTCGAACAGCTCGTATACTTACGATTCTCGACGAGATTTGAAATTCCTGTACAGTATATAATGAATAATTATTTAAAATAATAATGCCAATAATAGTATTCATTTCGTTTCATTATGAGTGAGGACAATATACGTGTTAAGATATTGAAGTTAAAATTAATTATTTAATGTATGCTGGTGCTTATTATCGATTACTGTCTTCAGTAAGTTCATCATTTAGTTTATGGTGGTTAATGTGCCTTTTTTAAGTATAAAGTTTTTTAGTTCAAAAGAATTTATAATCTAAATTAATTTTATCCTATAGTTTGATTTTGAAACATATTTAACCTCAATAACAGATTTTTAGAACAAATCTAATTCTTCCATTAGACCGTCAATATCAATATACTCGAATTGATTTCCTTAGGTCTTAGGGTCTATTTTTAATAAAAAATCCACTAAGTTGACATTTCGTCTTATTAAATCAATCGTTCGGAGAGACTTTGAACATAAGGTAAAGTAAGTTTCTAATCAGAACTATTGAAGTATCAAACCATTTATTTTTTTCATTACTAGCTGTATTATAAATTTCATGAATTCTTTCTTTGATAACATTATTTATTGAAGAAAGCGGATACTTGTTGTTTAATACAGTAATTTTTAATTGATTTAAATTATCTTCTCTGAATTTTATATCGCTCAATTTAACATATCTATCGGTTAATCCTTTAATCAAGCCAATTTTATTACAGAAAGGATTATGGGAATTGTAATTCATTCATGCAAATCAAGGTAATTAATAATATTATTCAGTTTAATTCTATGTGTGCATTTTATAGTGTCTGCTATACTGTTAAAAGTACTTGGAAAACTATCAATTTTTTCAGTAGGAATAATAGTCAAGATGTTGTCGACATACCTTTTGTATAAAATATCTAACTTTTGAAAAGCCCTTTAAGTTAATGAAATATTTGTTTACAAATTTTATTATTGTTTAAAATAATATTCTCTTTGAATAATGATGGAAAGTTGCGGTTTTTTCTGAAATTTGCACATTTTTCAGCAAATTTTCAGTTATAGTGAAGTATTAATCAATAACCGTTGACAAAGTATTTGTTTAAACAATTTATCATTGTTTAAAATAATATTCTCACTGAATAATGCTAGAAAATTGCGGTTTTCTCTGGA
Organism: Andricus grossulariae; assembly: GCA_011634705.1. NCBI lineage: Eukaryota > Metazoa > Arthropoda > Insecta > Hymenoptera > Cynipidae > Andricus > Andricus grossulariae. The sequence continues at coordinate 181,950,448 of JAABKJ010075445.1, forward strand.
ATTTGCAACCTTTTGCGAAAATTTAAATTAGAGTATGGTATCAAATAATTTAAGTTGATAAAATATTTGTTTAAACATTTTATTATTGTTTAAAATAATATTCTCTTTGAACAATAGTGGAAAGTTGCGGGTTTTTCCTAAATTTGCAGATTTTTTCGCAAATTTTAATTAGAGTGAAGTATTTATTAATAACCGTTCACAAAGTATTTGTTTAAACAATTTATCATTGTTTAAAATAATATTCTCACTGAATAATGCTTAAAAGTTGCGGTTTTCTCTGGAATTGCCAACCTTTTGCAAAAATTTAAATTAGAGTATGGTGACAAATGATTAAAGGTAATAAAATATTTGTTTAAACATTTTATTATTGTTTAAACTAATATTCTCACTGAATAATTCTAGAAAATTGCGGTTTTCTCTAGAATTTCCAACCTTTTGCAAGCATTTAAATTAGAGTATAGTGAAAAATAATTTAAGTTAATAAAATATTTGTTGAAACATTTTATTATTGTTTAAAATAATATTCTTTTGAATAATGATAGAAAGTTGCGATTTTTTCTCAAATTTGCTCATTTTTTCGCAACTTTTGAGTTAGAGTGAAGTAATAATTAATAACCGTCCACAAATTATTTGTTTAAACAATTCATCATTGTTTAAAATAATATTCTCACTGAATAATGCTAGAAAGTTGCGGATTTCTCTGGAATTTCCAAACTTTTGCAAATATCTAAATTATGGTATGGTAACAAATAATTTAAGTTTGATAAAATATTTGTTTAAACATTTTATTTTTGTTTAAAACAATATTCTCACTGAATAATGCTAGAAAATTGCGGTTTTCTCTGGAATTTCCAACCTTTTGCAAACATTTGAATTAGAGTATGATAACAAATAATTTAAGTCAATAAAATTTTTGTTTAAACAATTCGTCATTGTTTAAAATAATATTCTTACTGAATAATGCTAGAAAATTGCGGTTTTCTCTGGAATTTCCAACCTTTTGCAAACATTTGAATTAGAGTATGATAACAAATAATTTAAGTCAATAAAATTTTTGTTTAAACAATTCGTCATTGTTTAAAATAATATTCTTACTGAATAATGCTAGAAAATTGCGGTTTTCTCTGGAATTTCCAACCTTTTGCAAACATTTGAATTAGAGTATGATAATTCAAATTAGAAAATATTATAACACGCATATTATTGATGTGTAAGTATAGTTATTGTTAAACAAATTATACTTATTATCATTGATAAGTGTTATTTTTCAATAATATTTATTATAAACAGTTACTTTCAATTGCATTTTTCACGAGTTGAGTTGTAGAAACTCACAAAGGAATAATTCGATTCTATTCTACTTTAATACTCTTTTTAAATAATTGAAGAAAATTACGCCTCATTTAACACCATTTACAAAAATTTAATTGTAAGCTAATCATTACTGTAGACGTAGAATAAAATTTTAGCATGTATAATATAATGATATAATTCAAAAGCTGCTAGACTTCAGCATAGTTCATTAAAGTCAAAGCTATGTGAACTCAATTTACAGGAAAATATACAATTTTATTCACTTTTTATTTGTGCGAGCTTTATCAGTGTTCTGAGCTCTTTCTTTTAGAACTTGATTCATCTCGATATTTGCATTAAGGCCGGAGATAATTTGTTCTGGCATTAACAATTATGGTGACCAAAATTTTCGATATTTTTTAATTTTCAAAGTTGGGCTTCATTCACAAATAGACAAGTAATTCACTTGAATTTTTTCCATTTCTTCCCGATATTTTTGCTACTTTCTTTCAAGTGTTAGGACCTTCTGTCCCGATATTTTCGGGACAATGACTAGCATTACAGCTTTCGAGAGTGCATATTTCAAATGAATTTTTGATAATGTTGCGGTCTAGTTTTCTTTACTCATGAAGTGCACATAGGCAGATCCAGGGGTGATTAAGAAAATAGTGTTCACTCGAAGTAAAGTGCACAGATAGCACATGTTGATATCATCCGCCATTGCCCTAATATTTAGTGTACCTAATTTTCATAAGTAAAAAAGAAATATTTGGATTCAGAAATGAAATTAAAGATTTGAATTCGGGCGTTTAAAAAGAATGAATTTGTTAATCTTCAATATAATGAATATATTTTTCTTGCATGATCACGGAAATTTGTAGATAGTCCACGCCCACCACCAATTTATACAGCAGTGAAGGGTGACATTCTCGAACGTAAACTTACATTTGAAGCTCATTTTTCCTGTTACGCACTACACAACGGAGTTGCTTTTTATAAAGTAAATGCAGAATTCAAGTTTGGTAAGTGAAAAACTTTATCACAGTGTAAAACAAATCAGTGAAAATTTTTCCTGGAACGTCTATTCTCATCTTATTATGGAAACTACTATTTGAAAACATATAATAATGAAACTACTAATAAATTATGATATAAAGCCTCGAATAAATTACAGTTTTTTCAGGGCTGTATCTGTTAATCTATTGGTTTTCGAAATTACTATATAATTGGTCAGTGTTTTCACTAATTGACTTTCACAATATATAATTTTAATTTTCTTGATCATCCACACATCACTACTTTACCACCGAGCAATTCACGCCTACCCCGAAAGGGAAACGGCCTAATGATATAATAATATAATAAATGTTTTATCCCGTTGCTAGGGTATCTTGAAGAACAAATGAGGGCAATTCTATATCCAATACTTTTGCCATACTTAAGTATAAATGAAGTATAATTTGTATTTCAGCTATACTTTAGTATAGATGAAGTATATCCCATACTTCAGCTACGCTTCAGCTATACTTCAGCTATACTTCAGCTATACTTTAGATATATTTTATATATACTATTTCAATATACTTGAAGTATGGGATCGTCTCATTTACCATATATCTTTCATACTTTGCAAAGTCAATGATTGATCACTCCCATACTTATGATTTTTACTCTGGGTATGAGACAAATCAGTAGATAAGTGAATATTTTTTTGATTTCCAATCATGACGTTGGCTTAATTTCTTTACTTCAAAGAGATGATTTGTTTGATACTATTTATTTAATTCAACGAAAAAAAGCTGTTATGTATTTAAAGTACTGCCTATAATTCAAAAACTATTCATTTAATCTTACTAAGAGAATTACTTTTTTACATCAATTAAAAGGTATTTTAATTTATACTCTTTAAATCTGAATTAGTTTGATTTCACTAATTACTGACGTAAAGTTCTACTAACTTAGTCAGAGAAAAGTGAGCTACTAGACATTAGTGGATAAGTACTTATTTTTCGGTAAAAATAACAACGATTGTGTCATATTTTTACCTTTATTGAAACAATAAGAAGGCTATATTGTGAAACCTATTGTCATGTCCCTACATAATTTCACCAACACAACGTATTTACTGTTTCCTCCAGGATCCAGGCGTGCGGCTCGCTTCATTACTTTAATATTTGTTCCTTATTTTGCAACGAATTTTGTTCTCAGCTACCCTGAGAAATGTTTTATTTCACTAAATGTATATTATTACAATTCATAGTATGGATTGATATTAAAACATAATATTCTCATTGTCTTGTTTTTCTAATTTAAAAAGTGCAGTTCCTATAAAAACAATTTTGTTATGAAAAATTGTATTGCCTCTTGTTTTGTTTTTCCACAAATTTAATTTTTTCCTTCTCAATATTATTCTTTACGATTTAAACAAAAAATACGCATCTTAGCGTAAAGTGGTTTGAAGCAAATTTGTAGATATAATGTAAGCGACAAATTTTGTTGATGAAAATGTTATTTTAGCTTATTTTGTTTTTCCAAAAAGTTATTTTTACATTCTCATCGTAATGAAAACGTATAGGTTTTATGTAAAAATTGACTCAGGTGGTATTCATAAAATCTCTACGTTTTGAGACCCCCTGAGTCAGAAAAAACTATTTTTAAGAAGGTGTCTGTCTGTAGTCTGCAGTATCTTTAAACAAATAGTTGAATTTTCTACCAACAGTTGAACATTCAACCCAAAAATAACGTTGAATAACACCGTTGATTTTCAATCAAAAATGATAACTTTTTAATAAAATTGTATAATTTGTATCAAAATCATTGAATTTGCAAACAGACAGTTGCATTTTCACCTGCAATAGGTCAAATTTTTACCCAAAGACCAAATTGTCGATTCACAAACTCAAAAGATAAAATTCAACAAAAAACTGTATTTTCAACCATATAGTTGAATATTTGAGTCGAACAGACTCAAGAAGGATAATTTTCTAATTGAATAAGATCAGTTTACAGACAAAGCTGAAATATTAAATTTTTAGTTAACAAAATTAAATTTCGACATAAAAACGAATTATCAGCCAGTTAAATTTACCGGAATAAGACGAATTTTGAAACAAGTAGATGAATTTTCAACAAACAATATTGATTTTCTACCCGAATTTACGACTTTTTATTAGGAGAGTTCAGTTTTCAAGCTAAAAAGTTAATCGTTTTGAAAACACATGAACCTTAATGCGCAAAAATTAATTTTCGGCAGGAAAATTAATTCTCAATCAATGAAGATAAAGTTCCAACCAAATTTTTGAATTTTTAACTAAGAAAGACAAGTTCACAACCAAAAATGGAATCTTTAAATTTTAAATTTAAAATTTTGTTTAAAAGAAAAGCGAATAACAATATAGTCGAATTTTCCATTTCTGAGGGATATATTTTCATCAAAAAATTGAGTAGTTGAATTTTCTGATAACAAAGATTGATATTCTACCCAGAAAGAACGAATTTTGAAGAAAATAGTTAAATCTTCAACCAAAGAGGCGAGTCTTAAAAAGATGCATTTTCAAGAAATTAGTTTAACTTTCAACCAAGTATTTTTTATTTCGACAGGAAAAAAATAATTTTAACCAAATTATTATATTTTCAATTGGAAAGATTAACTTTTTACCAGGCTGATTAATGTTCTACCAAAAAAGACGATTTTTGAGCAAGATACATGAATCTTCTACAAAATGGTTGAATTTGAAACTTAAAAAGATAAATTATCTACAACATAGTTGAATGTTCAACCTAAAATTATTGAATTTTCACAAAGAAGTTAATTGACAACCAAATAGTTGTGTTTTGAATTGATGACGGACTGGCGTGGTGTAGCGAAGGAATCAGACCAGACCAATCAGAACATGCCCGAAAACGAATCGAAAGGCGACGGGAGCCTTTCGTGATCGCTGTCAAATTGCAATCAGAAGAGGTGAACCGTAAACATCAGTGCCTAAGAGCACATCGATGGGTTGGGGTACAATAGACTTTGGATCCACTAAGGGAAACCCCTGGATATGATGTCAATTTTTATCCGCAATTTTCTCCGATGAAGTGATCACAGAAATCGGTTAATATTTGGGGGTCGCGCAAATACCACTAAGCTTCCCATTGACTTAACGTGGGAAAAATTCAGATTTAAGAAAATCTAATATTCAAACGCGATATGTTAAAAATAATTTCGTATTTTAGTTCATGGTGCAGAGTCTTGCAGAAAATAAGAAGCAGTCATAACTCCAAAAAATAATTGAATTCAACGCACTCTTATGAGTCCCCAAAGAAACCCTCATAAGGGACAAATTGTAATTTTATGTGATTTTGCGATTTATTAATTCTTTTTAAAAGTTTTTTTTGTCACAAACAATTATAATTTTGTAACCAAATCATATACTAATTTGAAATTGTTTAACTAACGTAGTTGTTTATTATGAGTAGATAAATTTGGTCATATGCTTATATAAAAAGGCGATGGATTCAGTTGTTGAACAATCATAATTTATTTGTCATATCTACCAACGCACGTTTCGACCTTATTGCAGAATCAATATAATTATAAATTTTAATGTGAAATACATTTTTCTCATTGACAGATACCATTTTTTTTTTAATTCAAAATTTTTTTTTGTTTTTTACCTGTAGTGACGTTGATAAACCCCGAAAACATTTCAATTCTATTGTTTTTACTATAGCCATATTGGAGTGAAATTTCAGTTTATCCACATATTATATATTGAAATTTAGTCTTGATTTAAATAGAACATAATCTTTTTTTTATAGATGTCATTCAGATTGAAATTGAAACCCCAAAGCCATATAGTGGCTTGAATATTATATAACAACTACATCTTTAATAATACACTAAGTATTGTGTTTCATTATATTCATTAATGAAAATGGACTCAATAACTTTTTTTTATGAGTATTGTTTTCTCGAGCTAACATTTTGATATTGTTATGTTCGAAATCAGCATAATGATTTAATTCCATTGCATGTTTGAGAATAGTCGCATGATATAACAGTACAGGAATTTTAGAGATGGAGCGAGAATTGAGGAAAATTACAGGAAAAATGGGGGCAGAAGAGAATCTAATAGCAATAGGGGAATGTTGAGTTATGTGAAGATCTAGGATTGTTAGTTTCGAATGGAAGGAAGAAAGGGGTTTGGGAAGGCGAGTTGACGTGGGTTGGGAATAGGGAAGACTCAGTATGACTCTGCTTCAATAAGCTTTAATAATCTGCTTTGATAATGGGTCGGAAAATAATGTAGAAAATATGGAAATAGTAACAAGAATAGAGTCAAACCATCTACCTATTATACTAGTATTGGGAATAGAATAGGGAAAACAAGTTGAGAGAAGGAAAGATGGCAAAAAGGGGGAGCTGTTCTTTGAATGGAATGGGGATGAAGAAGAGGAATCTAAGAAGGGAATAAGAAGAAAAATGGAGAGGGAGGAAAGATGTTTCAGTCCGAGAAACGAGACGGGTCGAGACGAGACATACCTGCTGTCTCGGTATTCCACGTCTCGTTTTGCCTCGTCTCGTGGAGTCCTTTCTCGTTCCTCGCCTTGATTTTTCCGAGGAATGCGACAGACGTGCGCTAGCAGAGCGGACAGATCACGGGAGCGCTCTTTTGCGACTCTGAAGCGCTAATACTAATTATCTTTCTCTAATGAAATGTTAAAGTCGCAATATGATTACATTTTATACTTGTTTATCCATTACTGAATAATTTGATATCAAACAGGACTATGTTACGATTTTTCAAAGATTTAACTTAACTCTTTTAGTAGTTTGCTTTGTTCTTATTATTAATTTATTTCGCTAACTACAACTACAACATGTATAAAACAGAAATTTAGAATAATAGGTATACTTTCAGGTCATTTGTAGTTTGAAGAATATAACACATATTAAAATATTTGAAATGTTTGTGAATTCCTTGAACTCTTTTAAAGTATGAAAAAACTTTGCGAAATCTTGAAATTTCTGTCAAATCTTTTGGAATTTTAGCAAAATCTTTGAAATCCTTGTGAAATATTGTAAAATATTTCAAAAAGTTTAAGAATTCTTTCAAATACTTGTGAAATCTTTTTCAAATCTTTTGTAATAATTTGAAAATATTACAATATTTGAAATGTTTAAATATTTAGAAATCTTAGTGAATTCCAGAAAGCCTTTTAATGCAGGCAAAATCTAAGGGCAATTTTGAAATTTCTGTGAAATCTTTTGGAATCTGTTAAAATTTTTTGAATATTAATATCGTGCGGTTATGCGAAGTTGAAATAAAAGAGAATAATTATTTAATCGCAGTTTTGGGAAAATCATGAATGTTATGTTATCCAATCTGCATAATATAACTAATTCTCACTATTTTTTCAGATTTTGTTCTGATTTTCTGTAAGAAAATTAATTTTTGTATAAACACCTGAAAATGTAAAAAAGTCTAGAAGGTCTGCATATAATTTTTCTCAGCATAGAAAAGCATTCTCATGTTTCAAATGACGAGTCACTGAATTTTTTAAATTAAGACGTCTTTCTTAATGATCTGGTTTTTTCAATGTTTTGGAAGTACATTTTGAACATAAGAAAGTTTTTATATGCTAAAAAAATTATTCATAAATTTTTGAGCTGCTATATTTATTTCATTTTCAGGACTCCATGAGAGATTAAATTTTTCCTGTATGAAATTAAATGAAATTGCTGAAAAAATGGTAGAAATTCAGGATATTATGCAGATTAAGAAACAATAATAAAATTCACGATTCCTCCACAACTCTGCGAATAACCACCTTTTTTATTTTATTTTAACTCAGACAAACCCTAAGATATACACATCATAAGGGACCCGAAAGGAAACTTCACAGTGCTAAGGAAAATTTGTCTTCTTTAATTTAGAATTCAACTATTTCGTTAAAAATTCATGTAGTTTGTTGAAAAATTGCATTTTTTGGTAGAAAATTTATTTTTTCATTTGAAAATTAATCTTCTTGTTTAGAAATTTATCTTTTTGGTTGAAAATTCATATTTTTTCTTAAAAATTTAACTATTCCAGTTGAAGATTAATAATTTTATTTGAAAATTCAACACTTTGGTTGAAAATTTAACTATTTTGTGGAAAATCCTTTTTTTTTGTTTGTTGAAAATTAATTTTTTTAACTGAAAATTTAACTTTTTCAAATCAAAAATTCCATAGTTGTGATTGAAGATTCATCTTTTTGGTTAAACATTAATTTTTTAACTTGAAATTTAATTATTTAAGTTTTGGTTGACAATTTATCTTTTTTAGTAAAAATTCTTTTTTTTTTTATTGAAAATTCAACTCTTCCATTTTCGGTTTAAAATGATTATTTTTAGTTAAAAATTCAACAATTTGTTTGAAAATTTGTCTTCTTTAATTTAGAATTCAACTATTTCGTTAAAAATTCATGTAGTTTGTTGAAAAATTGCATTTTTTTGTAGAAAATAATTATTTTTATTTGAAAATTAATCTTCTTGTTTAGAACATTATCTTTTTGGTTGAAAATGCAAGTGTTGCAGTTAAATATTCATAATTTTAGTTGAAAATTCATCTTTTTGGTTTAAAATTTAATTATTCCAGTTGAAGATTTATATTTTTTTTTGAAAATTCATCCCCTTTGTTGAAAATTTAACTATTTTGTTGAAAATCCGTTTGGTTGACAATTTACCTCTTTTAGTATAAATTAATTTTTTCGTTTGAAAATTCAACTATTTTAGTTGAAGATTTATTTTTTTAGTTAAAAACTCTTGTGTTAGGTTTAAAATTATTTTTTCTTACCAAAAATGTTACTATTCCATTTTCGGTTTAAAATGATTATTTTTACTTCAGAATTCAACTGTTTGTTTGAAAATTTGTCTTCTTTAATTTACAATTCAACTGTTCCGTTAAAAATTCATGAAGTTTGTTGAAAAATTGCATTTTTTGGTAGAAAATTTATTTTTTCATTTGAAAATTAATCTTGTTTAAACCTTTATCTTTTTGGTTAAAAATTAAAGTGTTCCATTTAAATATTCATCATTTTAGTTGAAAATTCATCTTTTTGGTTTAAAATTTAACTATTCCAGTTGAAGATTTATAATTTTGCTTGAAAATTCAACACTGGTTGAAAATTTAACTATTTTGTGGAAAATCCTTTTTTTTGTTTGTTGAAAATTAATTTTTTTAACTGTAAATTTAACTTTTTCAAATCGAAAATTCAATAGTTGTAATTGAAGATTCATCTTTTTGGTTAAACATTAATTTTTTAACTTGAAATTAAGTCATTTCTAGGACTTGCCGGTTATTATAGAAAATTTATAAAAAACTTCTCATCCATAGCAAAACCCTTAACGAAGTCAACACAAAAGGACACTACCTTTGATTGGACGCCCAAATGTACAGAGAGCTTTGATACACTGAAAAAGATACTATGTGTATCACCCGTTTCAAAATTCCCAAATTTCAAAGATACATTTACTCTAATAACTGATGTTTCTAGCTACGGATTAGGAGCAGTATTATCAAAACATGGACATCCTTGCTTATTCATATCAAGAACGTTAAATAATATCAGAGGAAAACTACAGCACCAGCGAAAAAGAATGACTAGCCGTAGTATGGGCAGTTAAAAGATTAAGACAATATCTACTTGAAAATCCTTTTAAGATCCAAACCGACCACCAAGCTCTCTTATGGTTCCATAATGTTGAAGACCCCAGTTCACGATTATTGAGATGAAGGTTAAGACTTGAGGAATATAAATACGAAGTACAGTACGTGAAAAGGAAAGAAAATAAGGCCACCGACTTTCTTTCAAGACTTTTTCCAAACCAAGAAAAACATTTATCACAAGATGCCTTTGAGGAAGCCCTTATAGATAAACTAGAAACAGAGTTACCTGAAATTGAAATTTTCGGCACATTTATCTCTAGGCAGTTAAAAACACCATAACATATAACAGCAAAGCCTGAAATCGCTATGATTAAAACACTAAATCTAAAAGAAAAAATCAAGGTACTCAGCAGAGAGGAATCTGAATCATCCACAGATTCTAATGTAGAAAACATAGAAGACGATTCGCAAGAAACACTCAAAAATGCTCAAGTCAACTGGTACAATGAATTTATGGAATGGCAATTAGACCCCGTCACCAACAAGCGAGTAAAAATTAAATTAAATGCAATAGGAAAATTATAAAAGCAAATTATTAAAGAAAGTATGCCATAATATGACGAAGAAAATTGGTCAAAACATTTAGCTTCGATTACACCGGTTTACAAAAAAAAAAGGTGTGGACTATTTGACAAGACCACTTTATCCTTATGTATTTTAACGCGCTGAATACGAATCCAAGGTCTATTTACCTCCTTCACGTCAGGTTCAAGGTCATTTTGAGGTCAAATACAGGAAAAGCCGTGCAATAAACATCAAAAGCCTTTTAAATATGTTTTTTGGGTCGCTGAATCGGAATCCGAGGTCCATTCACCTCCAGCACTCAAGGTTCAAAGTTAATTCAAAATCAAACACAGGAAAAGCCGTTCCACAATCTTCAAGAACCTTTTACGTATGTTTTTGGGGTCACAGAATCGAAATCCGACGTCCATTTAAATTCACCGCGTCAAGTTTAAGGGCATTTCGAGGTCAAATACAGGAAAAGCCGTGCAATAAACTTCAACAACCTTTTTACATACTTTAAAGCGCGAGAATTTTAATTTTTTATTTTTTTATTTTTTAAAGTGAAACTTGAACTATTATGTTTAATAATTGATCGTTTTTAGTTGAAAATTCAATTATTCATCTCTTCGCTGGAAAATTCAACAGCTTTTTGCCATTGTTTCTCTCCATTGATGACTGAAAAATCTGTTTAAGTTAAAAATTAAACTCATGTCCAAAAGTAGTTTTTTTTTTGTTAAATTCAACTGTTTCTGATTGAAAATTAATTTTTCCGGTTGGGATAATAACAACTTGATTTTTCGTTTAGAATTGATCTTTTTTGGAATTTAAATTCAATTTTGTGAGTTGAAAGTTAAACTCTTTTGTTAAACATTAATTTTCATTGGTTCAAGATTCATCACTTCAATTAAAAATTTATCTCTTTGGTTGAGAAGTGAGCTATTTTGTTGAAAATTCGTTTTTTCATGACAGAAAATTAATTTTTTTAAACTGAAAATGTAATTATTTCAATTGAATATTCTAACATTGTAGTTAAAAATTCATCTCTTTAGTTGAACATAATAAAAAATTTTAAACTGGACCATCCAATTTCAGGTTGAAAAATTACCATTTTTAGTTGATAATTAAACTATTCCAGTCAATGATTCGTAATTTTAGTTGAAAATTTATAAGCTTGGTTGAAAATTAATTTCTTAACCGAAAATTGAAACAGAAAAAATGAATTTTTATGCTGAAAACTGATATATTTTGTTAAAAAATCAAATATTTTGTTAAAAATTCATGTATTTTGTTGTAAAATCGTCTTTTTTTATATAAAATTAATCTTTTTGTATAAAACTTAATTTTCTTGTTTGGAAATTCATCTTTAAGATTGAAAATTCAAGTATTTCAGTGAAAAATGTACAATTTCAGTTGAAAAATCAACTTTTTGGTTGAAAATGCAACTACTTGGTTGAAAGATAAACTCTTTTGTTAGAAATTCATCTATTTAACTTCAAATTTATCTACTCCAGTTGAAGATTTAACTATTTGGTTGAAATTTTGTCTTTTTTAGTCGAAAATTCATCTCATTTCTTCAAGAAACGTATTTTGTTGGTAGAAAATTATTCTTTATGTTTCAAAATTAACCTTCTTGTTTGAAACTTTATCTTCTGGTTGAAAATTTAAGTATTCCAGTTAAGTATTCATCATTTTAGTTGAAATTTCATGTTTTAGATTGAAGATGAAAACTATTTGGTTGAAAGTTATTTTTTTGTTAAAAATGCATTCTTTTGGATCAGAATTCATCTATTTCAGTTAAAGATTCATCATTTTAGTTTAAAATTTGTTGTTTAAATTTAACTATTCCATTTTTGGTTGAAAACTGATATTTTTTAGTTCAAAATTCAACTATTTGGTTGAGAATTCATGTATTTTATTTTCGTTAATTATTAGTGTTTTAGAATCGAATGACTCGAGCCGAATTTTTCGTTAACGTGGACAAACTTTTTTTTGACTGAGGAGACCTGTGTGCAGTTGAAATATGAATTTTCAAATCAAATGATGAATGTTTTACTGGAATAGTTACATTTTTAGTTAAAAAATAATAATTTTCAAACAAAATAACTAATTTGGAAAAAAGTTACATTTTTAAGCAAATTGATGAATTTCGAATTAAAATTATCAATCTGCAACTGCAATATATAAATTTTAAACCAGAAACATGAATTTTCAACCATGAATGAAATAGTTAAATTTTCAGTCAAAAAAGATTAATTTTCAATCAAATTGTAGTTAAACCTAAGAGAAAAAAATTATAAAAAATGTTTAATTGGTAAATTATTTATTAATTTAATATTTCACCAACGCGATCAATTTTATATAATAAAGATGAATTTTTACCAAAATATATGAATTTGCAACCAAATTATTGAATTTCCAACTAACATAGATAAATTGTCAACCAAAAATGAAATTATTATATTTTTATTCAAAAAAATTAATTTTCAACCAACACGAATTTTCCGCTAATAATTTCAATTTGCAATACATAAAAAATTAATAGTTGACAAAAAATAGAATAGTTAATCAAAAATTATTTTCGTCAAAAAGAAACGAATTTTCAACAAAACAGTTATATTTTTAAGCAAAAAAAAATGAATCTTCAACATAAAAAAATTAAAATAAATTTGAAACGAATTGGAATTTGTAATAAATAAATGTTAATTTTAAAATAAAAATAGTTGAATTTAACCACCCAGAAATAAATTTTCTACCAAATAGTCGACAATAGTAAAATTTTCAGTTCAAAAAATGAATTTTGAACAAAATAGTTGAATTTTGAACCAACACGATTAATTTTATACAAAAAAATTATTTTTCAACAAAACACATGAGTTTTTAACTAAATAGTTAAATTTTGAACTACAAAAGATAACTTGTCAGTAAAAAATGGAATAGTTGAATTTGCGTTTGAAAGTTTATTTTTATCAAGAAAAAAACTAATTTTTAGCAAAATAGTTCAATTTTTGACCATAGAAATAAATTTGTAACTAACTAGATAAATTTACAATCAACATGATTAATTTTCTACCGAAAAAAAGGAATTTTTAGAACAGTAAATGAATTTGAACCAAATAGTTGAATTTTCAACTAAAAATGACAATTTGTCAACCAAAAATAGAATAGCAAAATTTTTAGTTAAAAAAATTATTCAAAAAAAGACAAGAACAAGTAGTTTAACTCTCAACCAAAAATGGAATAGTTAAATTTTCAGGTGAACAAATACGTTTTTAACAAAATAGTTGAATTTCAAACCAACAATGTGTTGTACGTTTTTGTGCATAAATAATAAAATTATTATTAGATTCCTGAAAAAATTTTTAATGATTTTTTTATTGAATTGTTGTCCGAAATTGTTCCAAAATAATTCAAAATGTGAAGATATTCAAAATAATTCAAAACACAATGTAGATTTTGGAAGATTTCGAATACAACATTCAGAAGCTTATTTAGCATTTTGAAAGTTTACAAATGAATAAAAAATATGTATCATAATTCCTAGAAAAACTAACAATTCTTTTTTCTCTCAATTCTAAAAGAATATTTAATAAAATTTTCAAAAAAGAATCTGGATGATTTTAAGCTATTTTTTTCTTGCTTTTTCAGGATTTTCAAAGAATTGTAGGAAAAATTCGAGTTTCAAGATAATAAAATTATTATTAGATTCCTGAAAAATTTTAAAATGATTTTTTATTAAATTCTTGTCTTTTAATATTCTACAGTTTCTTTAAATTTTAAATATAGAAGCTTTTTTGTACTACTGATCATGTACACGTCGTAATTTAAAATTATCTCATTGTAATATTCTAAATATTTTTTATCCTAGGTCGAAAAAGAACGTCTTTTTGGCTGCAAGACCTGTAAATTCCTGTAGATTCTTGTAGTTGTGCTTTTTTGTGAATTTCTGTTGAAAATTAAAACTGCAATAAAAGACGACAATATACAAAAAATACAAAAAAGTTAAAAAAAGTCTCAATAATAGAAAAAAGTAGTACTGTAAAAGTAGTATTGTATTTATTTATAAATTTCTTTGAAAATGGTTCTATTGGTTTCTACTTTTTTGTAAACATTTTTCCACCAGGGTTTTTGTAAATCTTAGACAGATTCGTCAATATTAGGTATATAATTTGTCTAAGCAATTGATGGTCTTCCCTAAATAATTTAATATTCAAATTTATTATTTGTCATATATTTATTATTCATTATATATATTTCTTTATTCATATATAATATATATATATTTATTTATTATGATTTATTATTTCAAAACTGTTTTAATTCGCAATGAAATATCATAACCCCTTATTTACGGACGTATTCATTGAAAGCCTTTAGATGTATTTTTTTAATAATTTATAATAAAACACAAGTAACTTTATCAGGGTTTAATTTTCCATAAATAGCCATCTCATTATTTTTGGAAAAGGATAAAACAAAATGTTTTTCAGTATTTGTCAATTCATTTATGAAAGAACAAGGTGACTGAGATCTCCCGATAGGTAAAAAAATTAGCTGCGGATTCTAATTTATATTTAATGTTTAAGACTACTTTTCTGACATCAGAACGATTTTCAATGCTTTATTTTAGTGTCTAATTTCGTAAACTTTAGAATAAACTGTAATAATATTGAAAACCTTCCAATCAGTAATAAATTTTACATTATTTTCATACATTGCATTCTTTATTTTCCTGTTAGGAATTTTTCAATTCCGGAATTTCATTTTTTTTTAATTTTCGAATTCGGGATTTTTATTATTTGAAAATTTTCCAATTTGGGAAGTTTCAAATTCCGGAATTTCATTTTTTTTAATTTTCCAATTAGGGAATATTCAAATTCCGGAATTTAATTATTTGGGAATCTTTGAATTCCGGAATTTTATTAATTGAGAATTTTCCAATTCGGGAATTTTCCTATTAGGAATTTTCCAATTACGGAATTTCATTTTTTGGGAGTTTTATTATTTGAGAATTTTCCAATTCCGGAATTTTATTATTCGGGAATTTTCTAATTCTGGAATTTTATTAATTGAGAATTTTCCAATTAGGAAATTTTCTAATTAGGAATTATCCAATTCCGGATTTTCATTACTTGGGAATTTTCCAATTCTGGAATTTTATTATTTAAGAATTTTCTAATTTAGGAATTTTACTATTTGAGAATTTTATTATTCGGGATTTTTATTATTTCGGAATTTTCCAATTCCGAAATTTTATTGTTTGGTAATTTTCCAATTCGGGAGTTTTATTATTCGAGAATTTTCTATTCCGGAAATTTCATTATTTGGTAATTTTCCAATTAGGGGATTTTCGAATTCCATTATTTCGGAATTTTCCAATTTGAGAATTTTATTATTTGAGAATTTTTTAAATTAAGAATTTTCATATTTGTGCATTTTCCAATTCTGGAATTTCATTTGTTGGGAATTTTCCAATTCGGGAACTTTATTATTTCGGAATTTTCCAATTCCGGAAGTTTATTATTTGGGAGTTTTCCAATTCGGGAATTTTATTATTTGGGAATTTCCCAATTTGGGAATATAATTATTGGAAAATTTTCTATTTCAGAAATTTTATCATTTGGCAATTTTCCAAATTGGGAATTTTCGAATTCCGGAATTCTATTATTTCGGAATTTTCCAATTTGGGAAATTTATTAGTTAAGAATTTTCTAATTTGGGAATTTTACTATTTGGGAATTTTATTATTCGGGAATTTTATTATTTCGGAATTTTCCAATTCCGAAATTTTATTATTTTGGAATTTTCCAATTTGAGAATTTTTTAAATTGAGAATTTTCATATTTGTGCATTTTCCAATTCTGGAATTTCATTTTTTGGGAATTTTCCAATTCGGGAACTTTATTATTTCGGAATTTTCCAATTCCAGAAGTTTATTTTTTGGGAATTTTCCAATTCGGGAGTTTTAATTATGCGGAATTTTATTATTTTGGAATTTTCCAATTCTGGAATTTTATTAATTGAGAATTTTTCAATTTTGGAATTTTATTATTTCGGAATTTTCAAATTAGGGAATTTTCCAAATAGGGAATTTTCCAATTCCGGAATTTTATTATTTGGAAATTTTCGAATTAAAATTTCCTAATAATAATATTCCCGAATTGGAAAATTCCCGAATAATAAAATTCCTGAATTAAAAAATTCCCGAATAATAAAATTCTCCTTACAGTTTATAATATTACCGAATTGAAAAATTACCGAATAATAAACTTCTCCTTACAGTTTATAATATTACCGAATTGAAAAATTACCGAATAATAAAATTCCCGATAGCTTGTAATATTACCGAATTTGAAAATTCGCGACAGTAAATTGCCGAATTGGAAAATTACAAAATTTAAACAATTAAATTTTTTTATAAATATTACTTATTTATTAAAAATATAATAATCAAATATTTTTCTAAAAAAATTATTTTTATT
>JAABKJ010075445.1:181974526-182052269 GCA_011634705.1 Andricus grossulariae
TCCAAGAAGATGTAATTTATGCACCTGATGCGAGGGTTGATATCGTTTCCTAGAGAAACCGACTATAGAAATTTACAGATTCGATTGTCAAAAAGTGAGCCACTTAAGATTGTTTAAAAATTACTAATTCGAGTAGACGAGATATTTACTAATGCAGTAGTGTAAAACTAATTGCTTCGTGAAAAGGAATTTATTCAGAAGTGTATATAATAATTTAAAAAAGTCATAAACATGGAAAACACGAAAAAAAGAAAATTTATATGAAGGGAGAGATGGTGTCACATTTTTAATTATATTGATACAATTCTTCCGTGATTTGGAAGAACACCGTTAACTGGAAAATAAACGAAGCCGAGAAAATCGACGAAAATATTTCGAATCTTTATACACGTGTATCGAGGATTCTAATTCATTTTCTAAACTTTTTTGATTTTTTTTTTGACTAATTTGCATATGATCTTTTCATCTATGCGAAAAAAATTGTTTTAAAATGTTAATTAATTATTGAAAATGCAGTTAGCGGTGTTGATTAGCATGCTCAAGTTCGGGGAGATGCCGTAACGGACAGTTACGGCTCTCATATAATTACGGACCGCAGAAATAGGCCTGTCGTCATTTGAGAGAACGCCGTTTACGGCAAATAGAATGTGAACGAATGGAATTATTATAAAATATTATTCAATTATGAAATTATAATTATTGTGAAATATTAAATTTAAATAATAAGAACAAGATGTTAAGGTACACCGTGGTATGCAGAAACTTAAAATTAAAACAACCAAGTCGCAGGAATGGGGGGAGCATCTAGTGAACCTGAATACGACCCCACAGCCGTAGGAGAACCTCGGACGACGCGTAGTCTGAGGTAAATTCGTAAACTAAAAAAAAATCAAGATAATGTTCATCTATAGTATAGCATAGATGAACATTATTTTAATATAAAACATCAAAATAATGTTCATCCATAGTATACTATAGCTCAAAAAACTGTTTCGGAAAACTAACGCAGCCCGGTCGAGTGGAGACAGTCGACTCGGGTCCTGCAGGTTCCAAACGTCTCCATGTGCGGGACCGAAATACAGGTCTCATTTTTCTCATTGATACCGGATCGGACGTGTCTCTTGTTCCGGCAGATACGGCTACAATTAAAAATAGCATTCCAAGTGACTTCTCACTTTTTGCCGCAAATGATTCTAGAGTAAAAACTTATGGCAGTAGACGCCTACGGGTTGATTTTAACCTACGTAGAGACATTGCTTGGAATTTCATTGTTGCAGCAGTTCCCAACCCTATTATAGGGGCAGACTTGCTTGCGCACTACAAACTCGTGCCTTACTTACATCAATCCAAGCTTGTTGACGCTGTCACAGGCCTAAGTGTCCACGGTTTTCTGAGACGAGCCTCGGTATTTGGATTGAGCTTAATTGACAAAACGGATCGGTATTCTAAAATATTAGTCGACTATCCAGAGTTGACCTCATGCTCTCCAATTATTGGTGCTCTTGTGGACGATGTTAAACACCACATCATCACTAATGGACCACCTCTCGCTCAACGAGCCAGGCGGTTGCCTCCCGACAAATTGGCCTCTGCAAAGCGAATTTTCCAAAACCTAATTAATGACGGCATTTGCAGGCCCTCAAGTAGTCCCTGGGCATCGCCAGTACACATGGTCCGGAAAAAGAGCGGTGAATGGAGAGTCTGCGGCGACTTTCGCCGACTGAACTCCGTAACCGTGCCTGATAAGTACCCAGTACCTCACATCTTTGACTTCACGACGATCCTTCGCGAAAAAAATATTTTTTCAAAACTAGACCTTCAACAGGCTTATCACCAGATCCCCATCGCGTCAGAGGACATTCCGAAGTCAGCGGTCATCACCCCGTTTGGACTGTACGAGTACACGTCCATGACCTTCGGTCTACGAAATGCTGGACAAACGTTCCAGCGTTACATTAATCGCGCTCTGGGAGATCTTCCATTTGTTTTCGCATATTTAGACGACATCCTCATCGCTTCTTGCAGTCCGGAAGAGCATGAGAATCATCTTCGTGTCGTATTCGACCGATTAAAACGCTTTTCCTTGCGAATTAACCTGTCAAAGTGTCTATTCGGGAAACCCGAACTGGAATTTCTATCTTACCGCATCAATTATGATGGTTGTGCACCAACGCACGAGAAAGTTCGCGCAATCGTGGAATATCCAAAGCCAAAGACCGTTGTGGAGTTACGCAGATTCCTGGGCATGATAAATTATTACCGTAGGTCAATTCCTCATGCGGCCGAAACGCATGCTTCGCTCAACGAGTATCTACGTGATTCTCGTAAGAATGATAAACGCGAGATCAACTGGAACGCCGAGTCGGAGGCCGCGTTCGAAAGTATCCGAGTAGATGTAGGTAAAGATTCCTTATTCCTATATAGTTGCTGTAGAATGCTGTATGTTTTTCTCGAGATACTTTGTACCAGTTCCTTCGAAGACAATGTACGGTTATGGAAATATCCCAAATCTTTAACTACTTCCGAGAAACGGATATAATTCCATGATTCTTAGTGAGTTCTAAACGAAAATTGCTGGGGATGCTTTAAAATCCTTGAATAATTTACCCATTCTTTTGTGGATTAGACTGTTTCTAGAACTATACAATAGTTGCTTTATTTCCATTCTGAATTTCGGAATTAATGAAATTGTCTGGCGAGTCCTCGCGTTACAGTTGAACCTTTTCCACCTCTTTTATCGTTCCTCTTACTCAATTCCTCTTAACTCACTTCAACTATTATTTTTTGTAGTCAGCGCACTATACCGATAATAGTGCGGGATTTCGCAGACTCCTCGTCGTGAATTAGTCATCACGTTATACGGACGTACCCGGAAGTTCCTAACCATTTCCCAAATCAACTTGGATCACAACAAAGGTGCCTCTGCGGTTCTACAGAGGGGCATGGCTGCGTGGCAAATAGGTATCTCGCTAATCCAGGAACCTTGGTTACTTCGACATAGCATAAGGGGATTAGGGGGTGGGGGTTCTGGTTTTTATTATAGGGACCTCAAGGCGCACAGTGGGTCAAAATGACGGAAAAAGTTTCAAAATACGATTCCGGCTACCATTTGAAACCGATTTAAGATTTTTGTTTTGAAAATTGAAGCTAACTAAATTCTTAAGAGGTCCCTCTAGGCCGATTTAGAAAAAAATTACTGTTTACTTTATTTATACACAAAGCTGGAAAAAAGTTGCAACATTTAAAAATTGTTACTATAATAACACGCAATTAATTCAAAATGATTGATATTAGTGTTCAATCAAAAAATAAACATTCGTGAAACCTAACCTGATAGTTTATTATAAATTGATAAATTGTTATGAACAATTGTATTGCTATAAACAATGGTATGTTATTTTTGGATATTTATTAGGCGATTTTCGTTTTCAATCTAATTTAGAGTAACATAAAAACATATAAACACCAAAAGGAATATATTTCTTATGGTGATAAACAAATTTTATAAACAAATGCGCAGTTTGAGCAATTTTTGAGTTTTTGAGGTACTTTTTTAAAATATGCTTCGTTTGACCTGGCAGTGATGTTTCAATAAACTATATTATCATTTCATAACAATTTTCTCATTGTTATAAACAAATCTTATAAAGAAATGCACAGTTCGAAGAATTTGTAAGAGTGTCAGTTACTTTTTCTTTAAACGTACATTGTTAGTCTTGCTAGTGATATTTTTCTCAAGTATATTGTCATTTCATGACAAATGTGATTGTCATGAGCCAATTTGTTCCCGGATGCTTGGAAAAAAGCGATTATTCGCCCAATTCCTAAGATTGCTAGTCCAGTCTCCCCGACAGATTTTAGACCGATTTCTATTTTATGTGCAATAACGAAACCATTGGAAAAGATAGTCCACATGCAGCTTACAAAGTATCTCGATGCTAATAAGTTGACTGATCCTTTGCAATCGGGCTTTCGGGCGAAACACAGCACATTAGCGGCTTCCCTGAAGGTGAACACTGACTTTAAAATCGCTATTGATAGGATGGAGATCACGATATTGGTTTGTTTTGATTGTTCAAAAGCGTTTAATTCAGTTGATCACGAACTTCTTTTACGCAAACTTAGAACGTTTAATCTATTCAGAACTGTAATTGCGTGGTTTCAATCATACTTAACAAATCGATCCCTACAAGCAGTCAATAGCAAAGGCGAACGTTCTGTAATGGGCTAGGATTGAGCGTGGTTTCTCACAGGGTTCTATTTTAGCACCCCTTCTTTTCAATCTATACACTTCGGACTTAGGTGCTCAACTCAATTACTGCAAATACCATAAGTACGCGGATGATTTTAAATTGTATCTTTTGGGCCCAATCGCCTCCCTTAAAAGTATGCTGGAATTAGTCTAGGAGAACATCGACTTAGTGGTACAATGGGCACAGAACTATGGGCTGGCACTAAATCCGACCAAGACTAAAGCAATTATTATCGGACCGACTCCCTACCGACACAAAAGAAACAAGGAATCCTTGCCCACGGCTACAAGGATTCTTCTGGTAAAGAGACTAATTCTCCCGCATTTTGATCACGGGAGTATTTTATACGATGACATTACGGAGGAACTTAATTTAAAACTCGAGCGAGCACTAAATGCATGTATTTGAATTATTTATGACTAGCCGAAATATGAACACATAACTCCATATCGCTCAAGGGCTGGACTTCTGAATGTGGCCAAGAGAAGACAATTTTTTGTGGGTAACTTACTTTTCAATCTTTTCCATAGTCAAACGCATTTGCTTAATTTAGACAATCCTACACTATAAATCACTCATTGTTAGTTCGGGAAAATGCTTCATGCGACGTATATAACTGTATTCTTTAAACAGTACTCACAATGGTAACCAATTTTCATTTGCATTTTACACATAACTTCACTGTATACAATACTATCTACCCACCACTGTAATCCTAATTCGACCAGAGTTTGTACATAGTTATAAGTTCTAGTACATGTATCAGTTGTTCCTTATAGGGCTCTTTAGTCCTAGGGAGTAAATAAATAACTTTTTTTTTCCAAACTTTTTCTCGGGTTAAGAAGAACCCGGTTTTCTATCATAGCCACGGACTAAGTCAAGTGACTGATACGATTAGAATATAGATAGTTAAATTAATACGATGTATGAAATCATCGGGAATTTTACAGTTACGGGAATTTTATTATTCGGGAATTTTACAGTTTCGGGAATTTTATTATTCGGGAATTTTCTAATTCAGGAATTTTATTATTCGGAAATTTTCTAAATCGGTTATATTATAAATTATTCGGGAATTTTATTATTCGGTAATTTTCTAATATGGTAATATTATAAACTGTTCGGGAATTTTACAGTTTCGGGAATTTTATTATTCGGGAATTTTACAGTTACGGGAATTTTATTATTCGGGAATTTTACAGTTTCGGGAATTTTATTATTCGGGAATTTTATTAATCGGGAATTTTCTAATTCGGTAATTTTATGAACAGTTCGGGAATTTCATTATTCGGGAATTTTCCAATTTGGGAATTTTATTATTGGGGAATTTTTAAATTCGGTAATATTGTAAACTGTTCGGGAATTTTATTTTTTGGGAATTTCATTATTTGGGAATTTTATAATTCAGGAATTGTATATTCGGTAATATTCCTATTCGGGAATTTTCTAATTCAGGAATTTTATTATTCGGGAATTTTATAATTCGGTAATATTATAAACATTCGGGCAATTCGATTTTTTGGTAATTTTCCAATTCGTGAATTTTATTATTGGGGAATTTTTAAATTTGGTAATATTATAAACTGTTCAGGAATCTTATTTTTCGGGAATTTTATTATTCGGGAATTTTCTAATTCGGTAATTTTATGAACAGTTTGGGAAATTCATTATTCAGGAATTTTCCAATTTGGGAATTTTATTATTCGGGAATTTTAAAATACCGTAATATTATAAACTGTTCGTGAATTTTATTTTTTCGGAATTTCATTATTTGCGCATTTTATAATTCAGGAATTGTATTATTCGGTATTATTCCTATTCGGGAATTTTCTAATTCAGGAATTTTATTATTCGGGAATTTTTTAATTCGGTAATATTATAAACCGTTTAGGAATTTTGTTCTCCGGGAATTCTCTAATTCGGTAATATTATAAACTGTTCAGGAATTTCATTATTCGGAAATTTTATTATTTGGGAATTTTACAGTTTCGGGAATTTTATTATTCGGGAATTTTACAGTTTCGGAAATTTTATTATTCGGAAATTTTACAGTTTTAGGAATTTTATTATTCGGGAATTTTACAGTTTCGGGAATTTTATTATTCGGGAATTTTACAGTTTCGGAAATTTTATTATTCGGGAATTTCACAGTTTCGGGAATTTTATTATTCGAGAATTTGACAGTTTCGGGAATTTTATTATTCGGGAATTTTCTAAATCGGTAATATTATAAATTTTTCGGGAATTTTATTATTCGGTAATTTTCTAATATGGTAATATTATAAACGGTTCGGGAATTTTACAGTTTCGTGAATTTTATTATTCGGGAATTTTACAGATATTTGGGCTGATGCCGTAAGAGTGACAGAGATGGTAATGAAGCACTCTTAGTGCCGCATTGTGCCTTTGGATGTAGATCTTTTCCGCATGAGTTGGACCACTACATAGTATGTGTCCTAGATGCTCAGGGTGTGCATGACACGCTCTGCAGCTATAATCGGGAATGTCTTGGCTCAAAATGTGACGACAGTATGCTAGAGTGGAAATGACACCGTCTTGACATGCCAAAATAAAACGCTACGTGCCCAACTTCATTCCGGGTGATTTGAGGAAAGCAAATGTTAGCTCACACGACATCCACAGATCCTCCACATTTCTGTGGAAGATGCCGTGCATCTTCTTGTCGATAAGCTGTTCGCGGAATTTTTTCTTCTGTGCTTTTCTAATCCGGGACTTCAGGAGTGAGTACTCAAGATGAATAAGATTCGATGCATTTTGCTCATACCTGATATTGAAGTCAAGGCTGAGTGTTTCAACAGCCTCCTCTGTTGCTCTGTACAGAAACGCTCCTTTGCTTTCTTCTTCGTGTTTCTTGACCATTTTGAGTAGAGGGTCTTGTCCATCTGCCACTACATGTGCTGTACCCAGAATAATCCTGTTGTGAAGACATTGAATATTTAGTATTCCACGACCACCTTGACGGTGTGAGATGTAAAGTCGCGGAACAGAAGATTTCAGGTGCATGCTTTTGTTGATATGCATAACTTTTCGGCACCTGATATCGAGGGACCTGAGCAAGTCCTTCGTCCATGGAAACACTCCAAATGAATAGAGTACTACTGGGACGGCAAGTATGTTCGTCGCAGATACTACGTTCCGCGCCGACAGTTCAGAAGACCAAATCCGTCGGATAAAACGTTTTTATCTGCATCAGAGAGTATCCTTCATAGATGTCACGTCCTGAATTTGGCTCTGTGACACGCCCAGGTATGTATAGGTCGCTCCAGCGCCAAAGAGTCGTATAGCGCTTCTGTCGACGAGCTCAGGGTCTTCCGGGACGCCATTTAGTTTCCCTTTTCTCAAATAAACCTTGGCGCATTTTTCTTACCCGAACTTTATTCCAATCTCTTGAGTGTACTCTTTGACAATGTCTAGAGCTAGATATAGTTTTGTTTGATTTTTAGCATAGATCTTAAGATGCTCATGGTGACGGCCTGAAACACACCTTTCTGAAAGGTGACACTATTAGTGATCACACGATGTTTTTCAGATGAGATTGTAAATCTGGTTTACCAATGCAGCATTAATCTCTCTATGCGCCTCACGATGTGTGGATGAATATTTAAGCTTTCCAACAGACAGGTGATAAGTCTATGGGAGGTTGAGTCAAAAGCTTTCCGGTAATCAATCCAGGCCATCGATAGGTAACGCTGATAGAATGCTGCGTCTTTACAGACACATCTTCTGAATCGGAATCAAACTCAAGACCACCACCGCGAAGGTCACAACCCCTATACAAACGAATGCTGCGCTATGAAAATGACGAGGATTACATTCCCCCGATTTCGGTCCGGAGACAGCCTATCACTATCGAGAGTTTATTTAGAGATGCACCGTTTTCTGACTCTTCTCCGATCGAGATGGTCGTTGACGTTGACCCAGCTGAAATTGTCGGAGAAATTCATCCAGCAACCTCACCGCGGCAGTCTTTAGATTCAGAGGAAAATACAGTGGTGGAAACATATCTTGACAATGAGAACGTCACTTTCCGACCATCTGTCCCTCCTTCTGAAGACACTGTCATCATGATTCTTCCACCAAAAGATAACCCTTTAGATTCTGAATCAATTTATAGTGAACTTGAATCAGAAGATGAACCGACTGTCGTTCCGTCCACCCCCGACAACGAAACTTCCACGAAATCGAGAGAAGAAATTGTTGAAAGTCCGGAGACTCTCGACTTGTCAACCCTTCCATCCACTTCTCAATCAACTCCTATCATGCCTCCGATCGTTGACAGCTCTGTGAAGGACAAAAATGGCGAATTCACGTGTTCGCCCCATCCGTCGTCGCGTAAGCGCAAGGAGAAACAGTCTGTAATGCTCGGACTGTACGAAACTATTCCGCCTGAGCCGATATTACTTATACCACGTGACTATCCGACGGCTCAATTACCACGCGAAATTATGGGAACGCGAATCTCTATCACAAACGATTCTCTTGTAGTGGCTAGAGATACTTATTCCCAATTTATCGCGGCTGACTGCAACCTATCAACCGTGATAGGAAAGCTTCTGACAGACTTAGGATATATTAATGAAATAAGCCTTAGAGAACAAATGCCTCATAAAGAATCAGTTGCCGTGTCTCAATATGGAGAGATCAAAATTTTCAGTTTAGTTTGTCGTGACTGCTTTTTCGACCAACTTACTGAGGATGATCTCTATATTGCGATTTCCGGACTGAAAGACGCAATGTATCATACAAACACTAAGTCTGTTAAAATTCCAAATTACGATAACGCTCTAGAGAAACTTCCTGAAAATACACTTCAAAATATACTTCGAAGGGTATTTTCCGAAGGTGACCTTGGAGTGACCCTTTGCCTCGGAAAGGTGAAAACACCGCCGCCTGAGATAAGGAAAGAAATCGTGAGGGAATACCATCGCAGTCTTGCAGGAGGCCATAAAGGTTGTAGGAAAACATATCGTCGGATTCGTGAGCGTTTTTATTGGCCAGGCATGGTTCGATAAATCCAGGAAATTCTCAAATCTTGTCGAAGTTGTCAGTTGAACAAATTAGTTCGAATTAAGACAAAGCAGCCTATGGTGCTCACCGATACACCAGCTGATGCCTTCGACAAGGTAATTTACGTTAATTTTAAGGCCCATGTTCTTCATGCTTGTATTAAGTTTATTCAACATTCTTTGCAAGTCCTCGATTAATTCTGCCATAACAATCTTGTCATCTGCGAAAGCCAATCCACGGACCTTCACTGTTTCGGGATCTACACCTTCTTCATCGAAGAGGGCCATTCTTAGACACTTATCCTTAAATATAATAAATAGCCATGAGGACATAACCCATCCTTGTTTAACGCCTTGCACAATATCGAAACAATCACTCGGTTTCCCATTTACCCTTATACTCGCTTTACTGCCTGCATATATTGTTTGTATTGCTTGTAGGAACCATCCTTGTACACCGTACTCTATTTGTATTATTTCTAAGCAGGACCATTAATAATTATGGGCAAAATACTCCTAATCAAATAATATTTATTTTTGAATACCTTTTTTGTCAAATCGTGAGAGTATAACCAGAGTAGGTGTTAACATTAACCAAAAAGTTTGAATGAAATTTACATGTTTGAAATTATAGCTAATATTCGGACGCTATGCACTCGTATGAAGATGGATGGATGCAGCAGATGCTTCCTTAAACAATTTAATGATTTTTCCTCATTTCTTAAATTAACTTCAACTTACAACCAGTACTTGTGTGCAATACCGCTTCAGTATCGATTGCTAGTACTGCGGAGCATTACAAGCTAGTACTGGCCCACTGCTGGCCCAGTACAGACGCTCAGGACTGAGACTTCGGTAATCAATACTAGGACAGTATTAGGCCGGTTGTAAATTTTCACCTGGAGGGCAGGTACACGGTGCATCGAGTAATAGTTGGGTATAACCCGTCGTGAAGCGGGTAGCCGGGGACCCTAGTATCGAAGTACCTATTTGGAATTCCTATCAGTAATCATATAATTTCCTAATGTATTTTGATTATATACTTTCAAACATAGATACATGAGAAAAAAATAAAAGGGGGAGTATCGGAAATTGCCTTCATTTCCCGGGTAAAAATATTTGATCTTGATTTTGTCTTGGGCAAAGCCCAACCCAAGAAAATTTCAAGATGTTCTGTATGTCTTGCTCGTGAGACGGAACCAGAAAATTTTTGATGTCTTAAGATGAATATTTTCGACTTGAAGACAAAAATTTATGTTTTGGCACCAAAGTCTCCGAAGGTCATCACTAATTCACTTTAAACTTTACAGAATGTTTATATTATTTATCTACATGTTATTTATGGTTTGTGTTTTAATAAGTTCATTTATCTGCAATAATTACACAGGCCGACAAAATTTGACAAAAGTCAAAAGCCAGAAAGCAGACCAAACATTGCCGAAGGATGTTGATGCGCTGAATCCGAATCCGAACTCAAAATTGCTCCTGTACGTCAGGTTTTCAAGATATCCTAACCTAAAAGTGCAAGCAGGTAGAACATTAGATGATATCGATGATGTTTTAAATAGAGTCAGAAATGAACGGCGAACACGAACATGGACCGAAACCACCACAGAAACTCTTACGTACTTAGGTTATATTGCGTTAGTATTAATAACCTTATTCTCAATGTACAAATGCGGATTCTGCGATTTAGTATAAAAATGTCTATCGAAAGTTTGTCTCAATCTATTTTGTACAACGAATAATATTAATAATAACGCAGCCCCAGCGCCAACTATTGTTACCTACGTTCCGCAGGCTCATCCTGCACATCAAATTGAAAATAGTGAGCCATTAGTAGCACCTATGGTCGTTAAATTGCGTTTTTCAGGAGCAAAACGAGTCTAACGAGGGGGGTGTAATACTTGTACTTAACCACTCTCTCCTCTCCTAGATTCTAGCTAAGGCTGGTTCGCCTACGACGCCTATACAAGGCCCTCGGGGCCTCAGTAGTACTTGCGCTCTGTCTACGGACAGGTCAGTCTTTCTATTTTTCGGTTTAATAAACTAAAGTATCTCATATCCAAGTTAAATGAATGTAAATTACTAGAACGTCACACTACACCCTTTTTATATTTTTTGTGGATTGCAAAAGAAGATAATAAGCGCTAATAAAATGGTAATAAAACGATGAATATCTCAATTAGGTAAAAAGTTATAGGGATTAAGAAAAAGCATTGGGGTTTATGAAAAACAAAAGACAAAATTCAAATATGACAATATGTTTTTTTTTGTAAGATATAGTTTATACGTTTTTTAAATAAGGAGTTGCAGTACAAAGCTAGATATCCGAGATTTTTGTCAGAAATGAGCTTTTTGTATTAAAAATTATTGAAAAATCAAGTACATGCTGTGAAACGACTTGTTCGAAGTCTCGCTTTTATTGTAGTAACAAAAAGATTGGTAATTCCCAACCATATACCTGACTCTCTGTACAGATGTCTGCTGTCTTTTTTTACATGCCTAACCTCTTATCTATTTTAAAACTTTTTTGTGACCATAATCCTCTTCCTAAAAGTTTTTAAATATTGTAAAATAATAATATCCGTCTTTGAAAGAAAAAAGTCTTCAATAACGCTAGTTGCCACGTTGTTCGCAGCAAAATTCCGTAAAAAATTCCAACATGAAATGTTAAATCTTCATTTCCTGCCAAAAGCCACTTTTATATATTTTACAGGGATTGGGAGCGAAATGCTGGGTGAACGCTCAATGCGTTTCAAACGTGAATGGTCATGGCTGCCCTAAAAGTAGGCATTCTGCATTCGAGCGGACCACGTGAACGCGTAGAGAACCGTTAGGCCAGCAGATGAGAACAGATGTGAGCAAACGTGTTCGTATTCACCACTGGCGGCCGCCTACTTCTGCTCACAGATAGATATTCACCGTAAAAAACTTCTTCGGGTGAGAGATGCATCTGGAGAGACTTGCCGCAGTTTTGCCATCTTTGCAACTGCTTAGAAAACCTTCTTGGGTGAGAGATGCCACTGGCGATACTTGCCGCAGTTTTGCCATCTTTGCAACTGCTTAGAAAACTTTCTTGGATGAGAGATGCCGCTGAAGAGACTTGCTGCACTTTTGCCATCTTTGCAACTACTTAGGAAATTTTCTTGGGTGAAAAATGCCGCTGGAGAGACTTGCCGCAGTTTTGCCATCGTTGCAACTACGTAGAAAATTTTCTTGTTTGAGAGATGCCGCTGGAGAGACTTGCCGCAGTTTTGCCATCTTTACTACTGCATAGAACATTTTCTTTGGTGATAGATGCTGCTGGGGAGACATGACGTAGTTTGACCTTCTTTACAAATACTTAAAAAATTGTCTTGGGCGATAGATGCTGCTAGGGAGAATTGCACAGTTTTGCCATCTTTGCAACTGCTCAGAAAACTTTCTTGGGTGAGATGCCACTGGAGAGACTTGCCGCAGATTTGCCATCTTTGCAATTGCTTAGAAAACTTTCTCATGTGAGAGATGTCAATGGAGATACTTGCCGCAGTTTTGCCATCTTTGCAACTGCTTAAAAAATTTTCTTGGGTGAGAGATGCCTCTGGAGAGACCTGCCGCAGTTTTGCCATGTTTGCAACTACTTAGAAAATTTTCTTGGGTGAGAGATGCCACTGGAGATACTTGCCGCAGTTTTGCCATGTTTGCAACTACTTAGAAAATTTTCATGGGTGAGAGATGCCTCTGGAGAGACTTGTCGCAGTTTTGCCATGTTTGCAACTACTTAGAAAATTTTCTTGGATGAGAGATACCTCTGGAGAGACTTGCTGTAGTTTTGCCATCTTTGCAACTGCTTAGAAAACTTTCTTGGGTGAGAGATGCCCCTGAAGAGACTTGCCGCAGTTTTGGCATCTTTGCAACTGCTTAGAAAACTTTCTTGGATGAGAGATGCTGCTGAAGAGACTTGCTGCACTTTTGCGATTTTTGCAACTACTTAGAAAACTTTCATGGGTGAGAAATGCCGTTGGAGAGACTTGCCGCAGTTTTGACATCTTTGCAACTACTGAGAAAATTTTCTTGTGTGAGAGATGCTACTGGAGAGACTTGCCACAGTCTTTCCATCTCTGCAAATGCTTAGAAAACTTTCTTGTGTGAGAGATGCCGCTGGAGAGACTTGCCGCAGTCTTTTCATCTTTGCAACTGCTTAGAAAACTTTCTCGGGTGAGAGATGCCACTGAAGAGACTTACCGCAGTTTCGCAATCTTTGCAACTGCTAAGAAAACTTTCTTGGGTGAGAGATGCCGCTGGAGAGACTTGCCGCAGTTTTGCCATCTTTGCAACTGCTTAGAAAACCTGAATATCTTTTAAATAAATATAAAGAATTATTTAGTAACGAGCCGGGTTTGTATAATAAAAGCAAAACTAAAATTAATTTAAAAGAAGGTGCATGCGCGATAGCACTAAAATGTAGACATGTACCAGTGGCACCAAAGCCATTAGTAGATAAAGAAATTGACAGGCTAGTAGATCTACAACACTTAAAAGCTGTTGAGCGTAGCAAATGCGTTACACCAATCGTACCGATATTTAAAAGTAACGGTAAGATAAGAATATGTGGGGATTTTAAGTTAACGTTAAATCCCTGGATAATTATTGATAAATATCCGCTACAAACTATTGAGGAAATTTTCTCCGTGTTACAAAGTGGGGAAACATATTCAGAATTGGACCTGGTACATTGTTATATGCAATTCGGAGTAGACGAGAAATGTTTAGATATGTTAACGATAGTAACACACAGAGGTTTGTATCGGTATAAAAAACTACCAGAAGGGGTTTCGACAGCGCCCGCAGGCGTACAGAGAAAAATGGATGAATGTTTAGGAGGTCTAAAATGTGTGATTTCGTATATCGATAACATTTATATAACGGGTCGCATGGAAGAAGAACATGTACAAAATCTCGAATTGGTACGTGAGCGATTAATAGAGAACGGTATAAGACTAAACAGAGAGAAATGCAAATTCATGCAAGATCAGATCGAAATGTTAGGATTTTTTATAGATAGGAATGGATTGCATAGAGCTAAATCTAAAGTAGATGCTACGTTTCATGCACCGAGACCCAAAAATTCTAAAGAATTATTTTCATTTTTAGGTTTGATTAATTTTTATGCACCATTTCCAAAAAAATAGATCAGATAACTTAAAACCGTTGTATGATTGCGCAAATGCAAAAGAATTCGTGTCGAATGAAAACTGTGAAAAAGCACTTGAATGGGTTAAAGACGAATTAATTTCACCGCGCGTTTTAGCGAACTTTGATCCAAAAGAACAAGTCATATTAGCGTGTGCGTAAAAAAAATCGATAAAAAAGAGTTATATGGCACTATTTTAGATAAAGAAGCGATGGCAATTATCTTCGGGTTCAAAAGATTTCACCAATTTATTTTCGGAAGAGAAATAATACTTAGGACCGATAATAAACCCTTACAATTAATTTTTGGTCCACGTAAAGGTATCCCACAAACTGCGGATAGTAGATTGCAAAGATGGGCATACTACTTATCAGTATTTAGATATAAAGTCGAGTATATAAAATCAGAATTGAACGCTAATTGCGATGCATTATCTCGACTACCTATTAACAACGATACGGACTAATTAAAAACTAATTTCTGAAATATTTATTTTTTTAAAGAAGGAATAAATTGTTTTGACAGCAGAACTCTAGCATTAGAAAGTAAAAGAGATAAAGACGCAAGGTATAATTGAATATTATATATGTCAGGGTCATTGTAGTGATGCGACTAAGATCCCCACACTACCGAGAAGGGCGGACCCTTCACGGTGTGTTGTTGAACATTTTCTACCTTCCCTCGTAAAAAAAAAAAATATATCTCGACAGTGTCATCTGATGTCATTATTCCTCCTACTCTGTAAGATAGACGGGTTTTATTTTATATGTATGTACATCCTGAACTAATAAAGGGTTGATACGCATTCTAACATTATTTTTGTCTTTTATTGCTATGATTTCGTAAGGTCCTACGTTTTTGTCATCGAGTTTCCCACTTTTAACTTCTTTTTGAAAACGAACCTTTTGACCTAAAAACAATTTCCTTGGTCGTGCTTTTCGGTCGTAAGTTTCTTCACTTTTGTGTTTAGCTTTGTTTTGATTCAATGAGGCTACTATTCTGTTATCTAAAAGTTTGTTACACAGTTCATCTGTGTAATCAGTGTATGTTCTAATTTTTCTCGCGTTCAATGGTGCCTGATGGGAGATATGCACGACTGCCAAAAATCAATTCATGTGGAGTAAATTTTGTTGCCTCATGTATGCTCGTATTATGAGCGAACTTGGCGATTGGTAATATTTTGTCCCAATTGGAAATTTTTCCGTACATATTGAGTTTTGTGTAGTCTGTTAGAACACTGTGGCTGTGTTCTAATGCTGCATTTGATTGTGGGTGATATGTAGTGAATATGATCTGTTTATTTCTAAAAACCTTCGCAAATTCCTTTATTAGTTCACTAGTAAAATTTTTTCCTTGATCAGTTAAAAAGGCTCGAGGTGTACCAAATTCGCAAATCAGGTTTACAATAATTTCTCTAGCGATTCGTTGAGCTGATGTGCCTGTGAGTGCCGACGCTATGCAGTACCGCGAAAAATGATCCTGTAGGGTTGAAATGAATTTATTTCCTTTATTGGAAGTTGGAAGAGGTCCATATATATCCTTGCTACTTTGTCGAATGGTTCCGATGGTGTATCGGTGATTATCATCGGAGCTCTCGGCTTATTTCTTATGGATTCGCTTTTTTGGCACTACAGGCATCGTCTGATGACTTCGCGTACATCTGACAGCATGTTAGACCAATACAAATCTTTTAAGAGACGATAGTAGGTTTTGATGATTTCTGTATGTCCTGATGCTGTCGACGCGTGATACACTCTGATAATAATGTGTCTTTCATTCGCCGAAGGTGTGTAAAGACTCTCGTCACATAAGGTGATTGATATCTGAGTGTTTAAAAACATTTTGGGGACTATTCGTTTAACAGATTCCCATTGCGTTATAGTTTGAAGATCATGATCGCGAGACATTCTAAACGATTTTATGTTGAATTTTATTATCAGTTGTTTTAATTGTTTAATACATGCTTTCGTTAAAATTCACGAGGTTCTCTGCTTTCAATGGCTGTCAAACACAAACTAAATGACCCAGCTTGCTCAAAATTCAACAGTAGTCTATTCATAGATGGCGTTGCCGGGAGCTGTGTTGCATTTAAAGTTACTGCGCGGGAAATTCAAAAAGTCACTGAATTATCAAACAGCCCTCGTAGATATTTAATGAATATTTAAATCACTCAATTTTTCTGTTAGGGAAAAGCACGGAGAAAAAACGACTCCAGAGTTAATGAATGATATATCGTTCCATGATACAGCCCCTCCGGATAGAATGAAGTGTATCCTGAGCAGGATATCCAGTCTAGATTGCAGTTCCATTCCTCGATTGTCTTGTGTGAAGACCAGCTTTCTGTTTAATATACCTTAAAGAGGGCTAAGTACCCGCTTTACTGCCTCCCAGTGACATTAACCGTAACAATTGTTAAATCGGCTCCGCATGTTCACGTTGTACTTATATCAGGTCAAGTTGCGATTGCGATATATTTGAGTGCCCCATTAGCTCTCTGAACGGAAGCGCGTTTATCTTCTTGATTTCTGTAAGCGAATCTAATTTCGTTCCAACGGCGAAGGGAGTCTTGAATGCCTTGTAATTATTCATTTTGAATCTTAATATGTATACTTGAATAAGTTTCCACCGTTTTTTGTTAAAAATTTAAGACTTCATTAAAAAAGAAACATACACAATTTCTCATTCAAAGTATTTTCCATGGTTAGCTGTAACATTTCGCCAGTTTTCAGGCAACAAATGGATGCCATTATGAAAAATTGCTCTTCCTTTGAAGTGATTCACTCATCAATAATGGAGTGAGACCTCCAGCAAATGCTGTTTTGTATGCACGAAATTTAATATTTTTAATGCAATCGAAGAATATATTGTTGATACTGCACTCAAATGACATATACTGAATATTAAAGCTTGGTTATAGTGATTCTATATAGATGCATTACCATCTTAAACTACATGGACGCAGTACTGGTAACGACATTTGTCAATGAGCGGCGGACACTTTTTCAAGTGCCCAATAGATAATTTGCAGCTCCAAGGCCCCTCACTGCAAAATGAGATTAAAGTTTCTGTACAATGTCCTGAACCCTTTTGGAGCTTCGGGACGCGATCAGGATATAGTCAACGTTCATTAGCAAGTAGGTCAGTTCCTTTTCTTCAGCGTCGATGTACAGGCACGGCTCCGAGTTTTTGGCTCTTAGTCTATTTTTTTTTTTTTTTCAAACTTGTTCTCGGGTTAAGGAGAACCCGGTTTTCCATCATAGCCACGGACTAAGTCAAGTGACTGATGCGATTAGAATATAAATAGTTAAATTAATACGATGTATGAAATCATTTGCGATGATGTTTTAGGTACAAAATTAGGAGCATGGATTCTTTTGTAACAGATTTGGCATTTTCCGAAAATTTCGGCTTTGTAACACCATACTATACAAGAACTATTTGTTACAATTTTCTTCCCAAAACACCACCAATTTTATTTTAAAACAATTGCAATACTCAAATCCTGTCTTTTACCTTCAATATTTATTGAAATCACATTAACATAATTAAAATTTAATAATATGAAAAACTTAACCTGCAAACCTGTTTGCAAGTTCAGCTTTTTTTACCACTATTAGGTTGCTTCCGGCAACTTGACCACCGTCTCAATTGAGCAAAACTACGTTTCTCCATTTCACACTTGCCCAATTTTGTACCAGGAACAGCATTTTCATTTTATTTCACTAAGCCAAAAGGTACAATTGTATACATTTTTACAAAATATGAGCGCAACTTTCATACTACGCGGGATGCTCATGGCAGCTGCATATGCGCAAATAAACTTCCGATAGTTAGGTAAAATGGTCTATTATGCATTTATTCAAATTTTTTTATTGATCATTTTCTATTTAGTTTTTTACAAGGAATCAGGAAATATAAATATGTATTTTGAATGCTTGGACACCCTGTATAACCTTTAACATTTCCTTACGTCTAACACATTTTACTAGTTTAGGTGTTATTTTACGAGTTTTTGTCTGAATAATCACAGCCCATAATCTAATTATAAAGGTAACAATAAGAGTTTCAAATCTATTATCGACTATTAGGGAGATTTCCCATATCTCTTCGTAGGATATGGTAAACGCTAAATATGATACGCAACGCTAAACTCGCACAGCATGCGCAGCAGGGTTGCACGGTTACGTGTAACTCGAACTTTTATACGTTACGTATTAGACGTAAAAAATGTAATAAACGTAAAAAATGGCGGACTTGAAAAGTGGGTGGTGGTGGCGGGTGAGGGAAAGGAGCATAATATGACCTCACTTATTTCAGAATGCATTAAGTGCGAAATTAAATGACTTATTTGTCCCGGGGCAAAGCAAAATTGTTGCCATTTTCCCTCTTTAAAATAAAATTTAACTCCTCCCAAAAGGAATTTCTGGGTCTGCCATCTCTAAACATTTTTTAATAAATTAAGAAGCTATTAAGCAAATAGTCAGTGTCTTTGGTGTATTAAAGAGTGAGTTAATGTTTATTTTCTATATAAGTGCAGTCGCCATCTTAAAAACTTAAATTACATGTAAAAAACTTGGGACGTGAACTACGTAGGTAAATTACATGCAAAAAACTACGTGAATTACCTTAGGACATACCCTATGCTAAACTTGTACAAAAAGTTATTCGGTTCTAACTGTTCCAGTTATTCTCAATGTAACAAAAATTCCAAAAAGCTGAGCATAGCAGACGACACTTTTGACAGTTTCGCGCGATTTTCGAGGAGAATTTGACAGGCTCACTCCATCGCGAACCGGATGCAAAAGGCTGTTCTTCTGGGATCACTTCATCTGGTCC
Organism: Andricus grossulariae; assembly: GCA_011634705.1. Lineage (NCBI taxonomy): Eukaryota > Metazoa > Arthropoda > Insecta > Hymenoptera > Cynipidae > Andricus > Andricus grossulariae. The sequence continues at coordinate 181,993,819 of JAABKJ010075445.1, forward strand.
GACAACACTGTTCTTCATAACGTTTTACAAAGATTGGTAGCTCTAAAAAAGTATCCAGAGGTGAAATTTTCATAATGACTGTCCCCTCTGCCGCGTAAGGTCATCCGCGGCTAGAGACCTGATTTCAAGGAACAGTGTTGAATGATCTTTTCTCGTGTAAATTTCCCGCTCTTGCTTACCCTCTAGGACAGAAGGAGCGAAAGTGGATGACGTACACGTTCCACTTGCGTCGGGATTGGTTGCTTTAAGGAACCATGATAGTAAAAAAATTTCAGAGGACTTCAATACTCCTTCAACGAGCAGAACCGTCTGTGCCAAGAATTCAATTTTTCCTGCATTAGTTTGCCGAACGGAATATGTGCAGTATAAAGCGTGTCATGTCGAGGAATTACAACATTTCCTTAATGAGACTGCTCACGCTAAAGAGGCTGCAATCTTATTGGAGGAGAAGAGACTGGATGATGCTGGTGCATCGTTGCAGATATTAAGAAAGCAGGCGGAAAACATGAGTGAATTATTGCTGGAAATAGGAGTTTTAAAGGAATCATCGCTGGGAGCAGTGCCAAGGAGTGATGAGCAATTTGTTCAAGAAAGAGAAATTGACGAATATGAAACTATTTTACTGAATGCTTTTAGAGAGGTGTCACCCAGCAAGAAATTAAATTTTTTGTGCAAATTGTTGTACATTATTGACAACGAACTCGAGTAGGTTAAGTTCCGAATTTCGGCTGAATTACTTCATTCATTTTACTTTGATGGCTTTAGAAGCAGGACCCAAACTCAAGAGAAACTTGACTCATTTCACTCCGTAAATACTACAGTATCCACAATTACACCATTTTTGATAGGCAATTGGAACCTATTCTTCTTTTGAATCAAATCTGTACCTGAACTGAAAATTGGAACATTTCAATACTTTTTATGTGAAACTTTTTTTTCATTCTAACCCGAGCATTATAAAAAAATGTTTTATTTCAAAACTGTCATTATCTACAATCGATGTATGTATGAATCATAAATTAGCAAATCGAAATTTCAACTAAGCATCTCATTTCATTACTTTAATAGGATAATGTTGTAAATTCTCGTATGTATATATATATATATATACAGGGTGGACCATTTTAATCTATAGTGGATAATATCTCAGATGCTTGAAAAAATGTTTCAGACAAAAGTTGGAGGGGATAATGGGGGACATCTATGGGCACCAATGACTTTGACCTTGAACTCGCTTTTGAAGGTTATTTCGAAGTCAGAGTAATTTTTTTAAATGGAACCACTTATTTTTGACTCCGGATTTGAAAAGAGCGGGAAATTTTACGTTCAAAATGATATTTTTATTAGCATCATATCAGTGCTTCTGTCATTATTAATTTGTCATTATTTTTTCAAAATATGTATTTTCGGTGTGCCTTGACTTCGTGATATTTTTTATTATATTCGGAAGTGCAGTGTTTATGAAGCGATCCATATCGAACTTTTCTAACCTTAAAAAAACCTTCTACTGCTTTACCGTCATATTTTACGACGAACGAGAAATACAGCGCTCGGCTTCGTAGTACGGTGAGGGCAGCATCTCGATATGGCAGAAAATGTGATGTCCTATATATATATATAGTTCTCCCACTCTGACACACCGTACCGCATCTAGGTTTATAATATCTTTGGGTTAACGCCCAACGTTCCGGGATGATGAATGGAGTTAAATTTGTGTAATTGACCGCCATTTTTTTAAAGATACAGCTTGAACAATAAAAGAATAATTATTAAATGATAATTTTTAATTATAAGATTATGTTTGAAATTCAAATTTATAATTTAAGGGCACTGATAAAAAAAATTTCTTACTTACTTAGAAAATGATTCCTTGTTGGCTTACTCTGAACTCTTTCAAGAAACGTTAGTGAATGGACCTCTCAGGCTTCCCTAACCCTTTATAATAGATTTTTTGTTTATAAAACAATAAAGATATAAAGCAGATTACGCATTCGCAACTTCCAGAAGGTTCGAGAATATGACGCGCAAAACAAAAATACAAAAATACTGAGTGTATGATGGAGGAGATGATGGATTAATTAGTATATATTAGACGACTTTGCTTTTTCAAAACCCCACGTAAAGTATCAGTCACACCAGGAATCAGTACTCTCTTATCATCCTGCCAACTGAGAACGGTTTTATTCTGCCTAACAGTATACACGTCATGCTTCTTGCTTTGATTTGAATTTTGAGATTTCTTCAAATTTTGATAAGATAGCAGACATTTTTTATAATCATCAACTGTTATTTTATTGAAAGTAAGGCCTCTAACCCCCTTTGTTTTCTTTTCCTGTTTTTCACCTAAAACTTTAAATGCAGATAATTTGGATTTTAATCCAACAAATTCCGTAATGATTTTACCATTGTTCTCGTCTTTCATCAAACCAAGAACTTTGTTATTCAATAAGCTTATACCGTAAATATTATTTGGTGGATAGTCTGCAGACTCAAATTTATTTGAATCTCTCTTAATGTACTCGTATACATCAGGCACAACTATTGTGATATATCAAACTATCTGTGTCTGTGTAAAGCAACTTTGCTTGATCGCCAACATTTTTTTAAATATAATTGTAATGAAAATCGTACATGTATATTTTGGATACATCGAGAACAGTAAATCCGGTGTAAATAGGCTTGTTGAAATTAACTTTTAATCTATCAAGCTCAATTATAACCAAATTTTCCTCAAATATGGTACAACACATCACTACTTTACCACCGAGCAATTCACGCCTACCCCGAAAGGGAAACGGCTTAATGATATAATAATAATCATAATCAAATTAAATTAAAAAAAACACCAATTTAGATTAAATTAATTTTCTTTTCTTTATTTGCAATAACTTCCATTTTACAAAGAATTGTACAGTTTTTTTCGATTCCTTTTTTTTAATTTACATATATACAATTTTTACATTATAAAGATGATCCATTCCAATCACTGCAGACTATATCTCCTACATCAAAGTTTATATATACAGTACATATGATAATCTTATGCCTCTCTCACTCTCTTTCTCTCTCTCTCTCTCTCTCTCTGTCTCTCTCACTCCTCCACTCATATATCTACATCATTATGTTTATCACCTCGCTCGTTTATACTCATACATATATACAATATTTTGTAGCTTACAATTTTTGCATAGATACACACAAATACTACATATATTCAATAGTTATACATTGGACACATCGACTTCCATGGGTTCAGAGATTCGACGTTTATATCCCCACGAAAGAGTGTCTGTTGTACCAGGGAGCAGCATTCTTTTATCGTCATGCCAGCTAAAAGCAATCTTGTCTTGGATGATGGTGTGAACTTCGTGCTTTCGGCTTCGGATTAGGTGTTGAGTTTTAATCAGGTTTTGGCAAGATATGAGAGTCGGCTTATAATCTTCGAATGTTATGGTGTTTAATGTTGATCCTTTGACACCCTTAGCCCTCTTTTTTGCATCTTCATCCAAAACATTATATGCATATAATTTCGATCTCAAGCCGACAAATTAAGTCATTATTTTGCCGTTGTATTCATCCTTCATCAGGCCTAATACTTTTTTATTCTCTAGAGGAATTCCATAAAAATTATCTGGAGCTTGACATCTTTGTGCTTCCTGACGTTTTACATAGTCTTCCCAAAGACGGAATTGTTCATCAATTTATAGAAAATCTTTTCAAATTCGTTGATTGCTCTTTTTCTATGTTCTGTATTCAAATCAATGTATTCTTTTAGCCATGACTTTTGCTGAATTTCAGCACTCGATGAATTTTCGTTAGTTTCATGCCTGATTGCAATTACATTTTTAAATTTCGGTAATGTAGTACATAATTTTTTTCTGGTAGTAAATTGGCTACTAACTTTGAAATCGTACATTTTGAACCAGGAGGCACAAAGTGTTCTGGGAATAATGGAAGGTCCTTGTGCAAATCGTTAAGCTCTTCCGGGTACTCTAGGTCCACTTCAAGAATATAGCCTTCAGGTGAATCATCAGGTACATTAAAAAAATTTGGATCATTTTCAAAATTTTTAAACCATTCAAAATCTTGATATGGTAAATATTCACTCATAGCTTTACCATACTGATTGTTGATGTCAAAGTAAAAAACATTGTTTGCCGACCCATTGTCGGGTGCTCTGCGCGTTCGATCGTTTTGAACAGCATCTACAACTTTTTGGTGTTTTGGTGGTGTCATTGTTGTTCCCACGAGCAGCTAGCGAAAGGGTTCGTCCATCCTTGTATACCCCGCGTGCAAGGATAAGGCTGCATACTCTGAGAGGTCGCCCGGTATACCAGTGTCACCGTTTCAGACACCTCACACAGGTGCCATTCAGCTTTTGGCTCGGTTGCTACGCTTCCCGTTAGGGGTTATTCCTTCGGGACTCTCCCTGGACAATTGTCCGCGACTGCTCATTAGTTATTGTAACCATATTCAGCATAAACCCTTGGTACAGGGACCATCTATCCGCAACCCGAGGACCACGTCTCACAACCGTGAGATGGGTGGCTAGTCTGCGACGAATTCAATACGATGATCCGGCACCTCCAAGAGCACATGGTTCGTTTCTCGAAGTCAAGAAGAACTATGTCAAGCCTCGAGTGCTCAACAGAAACAATTGTCGAGAATATGAAGTTCCAATATATCTGGCACCTCTCATTCTCGACAATTGACTCACTTCCCTAGGAGCGTTTAGCAGAGCGGTATTTAGGCTGATGCCGTAAGTGTGACAGAGATGGTAATAAAGTGCTCTTAGTGCCGCATTGTGCCTTTGGATGTAGGTTGTTACCGCATGAGCTGGACAACTAGATAGTATGTTATATATAGCTTGATGATCAAGCATATATATATATAGTAACTTTTGTGGAAATTTTTTTTTTCTAAATCGTCGTTTTCCACCCCAAAATGCTTTCTGAAGTCTAACTCAGCCGTCGTTCGTTTTTTACGTCAACTCGTGCTCAGTCAGTCACTTTACGGAATATTGACATGAAATTTTTAGGGATACACTTCGGAATATCTGTCGACTGATAGAGCAAGAGGAATCAAAAATTTATTTAAAAAAATTTGTATCACCGAACGCGTCCTCGGGTTGCGGATAGAGGGTCCCTGTACCAAGGGTTTCTGCTGAACATGATTACAATCATTAATAAGCAATCGCGAACAATTTTCCAGGGATTGTCCCGAAGGAAAAACCCCTAAGCGGAGGCGTAACAACCGTGCCGAAAGCTGAATGGCACCTGGGGGAGATGTCTTAAGCAGTGACTCTGGGCCACAGGGCGACCTCTCAGAGTATGCAGCTTTATCCTTGTACGCGCAGAGAACCCGACAATGGATCAGCGAACAATGCCGATCATCCTGGAGTTTGTGGTGCTGAAAATAATTTATATGGAAACACGATGATGAACCGGCAAAACTCCCACATTGAGTGGACGAATAAACTCAAGGATGAGTTGCTAGACTGCTACGATGCCAGCATTATCCCTGTTCATCGAGGCTTTATGGCGCGTATGCATTAGCACCTGCTCCCGGCGAAATCCTGCGGTTGTCCTTATGACAAACTTTTAACTATATATATATATATATATAAAGTAAAGAGAGCAATATGGCGCCGTTGTGAGCAAAACGTGTCTCTCGTGCCGCGTATGAATTTCTGGATTTGGCCTAGATTCTCAAATGCTAGATTTTTTTTTATCCTTATCGTATTGGTTTTGTGCTGTGACCCCTGCTGGGATAAATTTCTGCTCCTGATTTTGTGATTTTCTGTTTTGTGTCTTTCTGAGGAACTTGTGGTCTTGAATAGACATCTTTATAAATTTCACATTGCCCCTCAAGTAGTGTGTGTGTGAGTCAACCAAGCTTGGCGCGCTGCGTGTGTATGGTGACAGCTGTTATCTCGATCGCTCTCATGTACCACCTTCAAAGTAGCTACTATTCACAAAAATGAGTGGCGATACAAATGTGCTAAAGTTATTAATCTCCATCAAAGCTGACACAGAGGAAACCAAAAAGGAATTCAAACTACTTAATACGGACACAGCTCAATTGAAGTCCGTTTTTGATGCTCTGAAAATTGAATTCAGCACATCTAAAGCACAATATAAAAAGCTGAATGTTCTGATTGACAACCTATCGGACGACGAGGAATCTAACAAGAACCTCTTCTCTTTTGTTCTCAATATTCTGACTGGCGCTGGTCTCTCACTTAATGAAAGGAATATTGATACCATTTATCGACTGGGGGGATGCAAGGCAATAGGCCCTTACTTTTGCGTTTCAATTCTGGCAGAAGGAAGCAGGATGTTCTCAACAAACGTGCAGCTTTTAAAGAGTTGAACCTCTCTGTCACTCTTGAAGTTAAAGGTAGCGGTATTAGGCTGGATGTTCGTCAGCTGTATTACCTGGAGGCCGAATCCCTTCTGAAAGAAAAGGTAAATGAACAACTTCCGATTAAAACTCAATCCTCGTCAAGAAGCAAATCCAAAACACGACAAAATCGCAATGTCGTCAATGTCCTAAGGGCATCAATCTTCGCATCTTATTCTGGAGTGCTCACGGCCTTTCCAATTTTTCTGACATTGCAGATCACGTACTCATTTCGAACATCATTTTCCTGTGCAATACATGGGTAACGTTGCCGAATTTGAAATTCCCTGATTGTATCCCTTATCACCCTTCCCTAGGGATCGCGGGACTTTGTAGCTCGTGGGAGGGCTTACGGGTCTCATTAGACTGTAGATCTGCAATAGGTAAACCTGAGGGGCTGCACTGTGAGGTGTGGCTACTCTGGGGAACTGGCGGACTCTAGTCGGTGGGACCTGAACTGAGGAGCGATCCTTCAATGAGGTAATGGCAAAGCCTCCTGGAATATCGAGGGCGCGAGTTCTCATGCTCCCAAGCTACGATGTGATCGCCGTGTCCGACAAAAGAATGGAACATGACTGAGAAAATAGATTCTACGCTTGAGAAATATTACTATTTGTACATTTATGACTTTTACGTTTATAATATTTTCTCGCAAAAGTCGTCTGACGTATTCCCATGACGTCATACTAAAATACTCAATTCGAACCAACGAGGGCACTCTTCGGGCCTCTTTTTAGTTGGTCAGCCACTGACGCGGAGAATATACCGGGATCGTGGTGGAAGTTGCCGGAACTGCGCAAATAAAAATAACCGTCTACAGCCGACGGGGAATAGGGGCGACAGGGAATAAAGGAGTTGGGGAATAGGTGGGACTCCACTGTAGTTCAATGTTCATGTAAGAGAATTAATTTTCAATAAAAAAAAAACTAATTTTCTGCAAAGCAGTTTAATTTCCAACCAATCACTTGAATTTTCAAGTTTTCAGTTAAAAAATTAATCTTTAACCAAAAAAGCAGCGAATTTTCAACTAAAATTATGAATCTTTAACCAAAAAATGAATTTTTAAGAAATTAGTTTAACTTTCAAACAAGGAGTTTAATTTCCAACCTAAAACGATGCATTCTAAACAAAAATGGTAATAGGTGATACTTCAACAACAACAAATTTGAATTCTAAATAAAGAACAGTTGGATTTAACTAACAAAAACTAATTTTCAACAAAATAATTAATTTTTAACCAAATAATACAATTTTTAAACAAAAAAGATCAATTCTTAACCAAATCTTTAATAGTAGACTTTTCAACCGAAAAGAATAAACTTTCAACCAAAAATAGTTTGATTTTCTCATGGATTTCTATTAATTCAGTTCGCATTTAAGTGGAAAAAAGAGAAAAATAGGAGAATAGGGAAAAGACTGTTTAGCATACGATAAATAAACACTTTTTATTTCGAACTGTATACTGTTCAATTCGGGCTATACACTTGAAAAATATTATGACACTATTTTGACACTATTTTTTCAAATTTGTGACACTATTTACACTCTTTTTTATCTCTAAAGTGAGTCGGAGGTCTGTCATAGTCATCTTGGTTTGGGAACAAGTTTTTTTCATTCTAGGTCAACTGCCAACTATAAACACTACTTTAATATAGAGATATTGAATATAGATTCATTTACAAATCGCCTTGCAGGGTACTCATTTTAGCTCTGTTAGTAGCTGGCGAACCATATCGATCTAGAAATTTATATATTAGAATATTGAAAGTCAAAAGTCAGTACTTCTCGTCAGAGTTGCGTAGAAGAACTTCTTCCTTTACCACGATGTTCAAAAGTAGTAAAATCTTTAAAATGTATAGCAATTTAAAATTGTTTAAAACTATTTTCCTTCTTATCTTCGTAACTCACGCGCAAGGATTGTTCAAAACCACAGAATGCCTTGATCGACTCGTGAAATATTACATTCTCATCATAATGAGAAGGTATTGGTTTTATGTGAAAAATGACTTTCGTCGATTCCATCAAATGTCGACGTGTTGAGGCCCCCTGAGTCAGAAAAAATAGTTTTTACGTCGGTGTCTGTCTGTCGTTGTTGTCGTCGTCGTCCGTATATCAGATATCTTTGGAAAGACTAATCAAATTGGATTGTGCTTTGGCACACAGTTTCAGGGACAAAAAATAAAGATCAAGTTCGTTAACCAGCTTTTCGGGATAGAAATTCAAAAAGTTAGGGCATTTTCAAAATTTTTTAGACCATTTTTCGCAAAATTCGGAAATTACATGGACGGCCGCCCGTAGTACTCGAAAATTGAAACAATTTGTTCTAACGTCTCTTTCCGATACGAAGAAAATTGACAGAGTTATAGCATTTTCAAGATCCCCTCAAAAAAGACAAAAATCACATTTTAGGCCAAATAGAGCACGATATGAAAAAAAGTCATAATAGAAAAACGTTACCTTTTGAAAGCCCTACAAGATTATCAAAACGACTTTTTGAGTTTTCTGAAAAAATCGAAAATTCAAATTTTGTTGGCACAAGAAATAATGAATTATTATTACATTCTCATCATAATGAGAAGGTATTAGTTTTATGTGAAAAATGACTTTCGTCGATTTCATTGAATGTCGACGTTTTGAGGCCCCCTGAGTCAGAAAAAATAGTTTTTACGTCGGTGTCCGTCCGTCTGTCGTTGTCGTCGTCTGTATATCGGATAACTTTCGAAAGACTAATCGTATTGGATTGTACTTCGGCACACAGTTTTAGGGACAAAAAAGAAAGATCAAATTTGTTAACCAGCTATTTTGGATAGAAATTCAAAAAGTTAGGGCACTTTCAAAATTTTTTTGACCATTTTTTTCAAAATTCATAAATTCCATTGATGGCCGCCTGTGGTACTCAAAAATTAAAACAAATTATTACCACGACTTTTGTCAGTACAAAGAAAATTGACAGAGTTATAGCATTTTCAAAATCTCCCCCAAAAAAAACGAAAATTAACATTTTAAGCCAAATGAAGCAGGATATAAAAAAAAGTTCAAGAATGAAAAGTGTTACCTTTTATAGGCCCTACAAGATTATCTGAAGGACTTTTTGAGTTTTCTTAAAAAATAGAAAATTCCAATTTTGTTGGCACAAAAAGTAATGAATTATTACATTCTCATCATAATGAAAAGGTATTGGTTTTATGTGAAAGGTGACTTTCGAGGATTCCATCAAATGTCCACATTTTGAGACCCCCTGAGTCAGAAAAAATAGTTTTTACGTCGGTGTCTGTCCGTCTGTCGTTGTCGTCGTCGTCTTCGTCTGTATACGGGATAATTTTTAAAGACTATTAAAATAACCTTTTGAATTTTCTTGAAAAACAACTTTTATTTGAAATATTTTTTGTTATTTTGCATATTAGCTGAGATAAACGCAAAAAACCATGATTTTTATAGGGTTTTCATGGTTTTACCATGAAAATCGACTAGTCGCCAATGTTCACTATCATATTCGTAATCAGCGAGTCAAAATACATAAGTAACGGAGCCCGAAGAAAATCGGACATATGCCCTTTTCGGAAGTATATCCGTAAATGTATATTAAAATTGCAAACATTTTTAACAGTGTACAGTCGCAATTTGAAAAAATCCCAAGAAAATAATTGTATCCGTATAATACCTTAATCGAGTTGCCACTAACACTTCTGTATGTACTAAGTGGTCCACGAGATACCTTTCGTTTAAAAGTTAAAAAAAGTCCCCGCACTACGAATATCCTGGTTATTTTTTCGAAATCTTGGTCAGTATTGATTAACATTTATTTTTAACAATTTCATTATTTAATAACATAAAAATTTCTAAACTCATTTTTAGCATCTCGGAGAAAAATAAAACGCTTTTGCATCTTGCATTATTTTCATAAACGAACCGTTTGCAACTTACTGCGTTACAAACAAGTGACCTTTTAACCAAATTAACATATTTGTGCAGTTTTATCTCAGAATCTTTTGCTCAGAAAAATTTGAAACTTGTACATTGTCTATTTCGAGGCTAGATCTCTTGAAAGCAAAAAGAAATCTTGCAATCAAATAAAAATTTATCCCACCAACTGCTGTTAAAAAATGTCCATTTTAAGACGAAATCTTCTAGAATTTTCATTGCTCAATTAAAAATCATCAAGGCCGACCAGTCTTATATTTTTCACTACAACTTTCGCAGAACCCATACCTACTATTATAAATATTGTTTATTATTCACAAATTCTCTGACTTTATTGTTTATAACAATTTTTAGAAATAAAAAGCCTCAATTAACAGAATTGATTTGTATAAAAAATTCTTTGTCAATCTTTAGCACAAAATAAAACTTTTAACGCTCTGGATGTTTTATCGCACGATAAGAAATTATTTATTTGCAGCTTTGTTAATGATATATTTTTAATTAATCTACGCTCCCCTACAAGCCACAATTTTAAAGTTATTCGCGATAACGTTTTTTTTGTTGTAACCATACTTTTACCGTGCACAGTACAGTAGTACTCTTTCCGAGTAAGATCACTCCGAGTAGTTCCATGCCCCTACATCTCGCTCGAATGCTTCCCCCTCCAGAACACAGTCCAGTACGGCAGGCCTGCCCAAACTGGGGAAATCGACTCATTTGCCAAATGGGATTTTAACACCACCACCGACCATTCAACTTCACGAGAGTGATCACCCCCCAAGCCTCTGGACCCGAGAAGAGGGAAGTGGTGGTGGAACTCGAACATGTGGCAAATGAGTCGATTTTAATGCTAAAGTAATATGGCATTATAATTAATAAAAGAAACAAAATAAATATGTAAACTGTTGCAATTATAATAAGACTTCAAAATTTACGTTAAATGGCCATGCCGTAATTGCAACAAGTTTCTTTTTCAGCATTAAAAAATGGAATAATAATGTGGCTGACATTACAGTCTGCTAACGGAGGCATCAAGCGGGTTGCCAATATGCAGGGGCCCGACTTCAATGATAGCCACTTTGTTTTTTTATTTTTTAATGCTGAAAAAGCCACTTGTTGCAATTACGGCATGACTATTTCATCGAAATTTGAACGTATTATTATAATTGCAACAGTTTACATATTTATTTTGCTTCTTTTAATGACTATAATGCCATATTACATAAGCATTACGGTGTAGCGTAATGCTTGCATTCGGCCGGTCCGCCAGGGCTGCATTTTCTCCATACTCCTCCGCGTTTAGATCAACTATTGTAAAGTTGTTTTTCCTACCCCATCTCTCCCTCCTTCCGAACTCTCTTTCCACTTCACTTACTTTTTTTACAATTCCCTATAAATTCCCTACCTGTGCTGACTCGATTTTTCTTTCCATTGCCTCAAACATTGACCTTAACTCCTCGTCATGTTGTATCTTCCCCTCCTATTTCTCTCTATTCCGGTCCATAGTAACTACCCAACCCTTCCTTCTTTCCATTCCTTTATCTGTTTCAATAACCCTCTATCACTTTATGACTGGTTTTGATTTTTCTACATGAGAATATGCAAGGATAGTACGGGCGTGATTTTTTGAAAAAAGCAGGATTGAATTTTCTGAAAGAAAATCAGGTCAACAACAATAAATTGTTATCGTTAAAAAAGGCTATAAATGAAAGTTCTGGTTGTTAAGACCTTTCAAAATGACAGTCTCCTATGTCCTAATAAGTCATTCCTAATGATCTAGTTTTATTTTGGAAAAAACATACATTTTATTGTCATAAAATTCTTTGTTGCTTAAAATAAATTGTATTTGACTCACATAACTCTCAAAGTATTGTGTGTAATAATAAATCTGAGTAATATACAGTGATTATTATATAAGACTTTTTAATTATTTTTATTATTAATTAATTTTCATAATGATATGCTCACTGAAATTGAATCAATGAAGAACTTTACCATATTAATTCTGTGACACATTTTGCCCTGATTATTCAGTATTGAATAGTTTCCATGATCCATTGATTAAGCACTAGGTGATTAAGATTAACAAAAACATCCGGATCTTTCCCAAAGTTTTTTCCACTAAACAGCGATACTCCAAGCAGTTGAGGCGTCTGTAATGGAGAACAAAGGACCGCTAGGGGGCCTCCTTGATCGCCATGGCATGTACCTCTTCTTTTAGTTTCATCTAGAGTACAAATATTTTGCTCTCTCCCTTGGAGCGTTCGACAGGGCAGGGTCGCGGCCAATACCGTAAGAGCGACAAAGATGGTTATAAAGCACTCTTGGGGCCGCATTGGGTTCCTGCGTGGGTGGGACACCCCGATAGTATGTGTTCTAGGTGCTGAACGTGTGTATGACATGCTCTGCACCTATCGTTCGGAGGTTCTTGACCTAAAATGCGGTTACGGTATGCTAAGGTGGAAGGGACACTTTCCTGGAATGCGAAAATAAAACCCTCTGTACCTGAATTAAGCTCTGATGATCTTAAAAAACAAAAGTTTGCTCCTTCGACCAGAACTGTTTTTCTACATTTTTGTGAAAGTTTCCGTGCATTTTCTTTTCGAGTAGCTGTTGCTGAAATGTTGCAAACTCTGCTTTCTTCACTTCGGCTTTTAGAAGTGAAGCATCTAGATGTAGTAATGCACTTTCCTCACTTCTGATGTTGAAATTCAGGCCAAGGGTATCGGCCGCTTGCCCCGCGGCTTTGTGAAGGAACGCTCCTTCACTAATCATCTCGTGGGTCCTGATAATTTTCAGAAGAGGATCTCTGCCTTTGGAAATGATATAAGCTGCATTGAAAACAATTCGGTTTTGAAGACACTGGAGATTCAGAAGTACGCAACGCCTTGGCGGCGTGAAATGTATAATCGCGGAACTGACGAATTGATATGCAAGCATTTATGTATATGCATGATCTTACGTGTGGTGACATCAAGGGCCTTAAGTTCGTTCGTCGTCCATTGAACCATTCCAAACGAGTAGAGTAGAACCGCGACGGCAAGCATATTACTCTCAGATACCTTCTTCAACGCCGACAGATTGGATGACCAAATCTGTCTTTGGGAACGCCAACAACCTTTCCTTTCTTCAGATGAATTTTGGCACATTTGTCCAATCCAAAGTCCACCCCAATCTCTCCTGTGTACTTCTTGACGATATTTATGGCCACAGAGGTATCCAGAAGAATTTCGTAGTGCAAGTGATAGAGGCAGAAGGGTGATGCAAAAAAAGCAAAGGGCTCATGGTATCGCCCTGAAACACGCCTCTCTGGAAGGTGTCATTGTTCGTTATCACACGATAATTTCCAGATGAGATCGTAAATCTAGTTTTCCAAAGAGGCATCAATCTCTCTATACTTCTCAAAATGTGTGGATGCACCTTGAAGCTCTCCAACAGAAAGATGATAAGTCTATGAGAGGTTCAATAGGAAGCTTTTTGGTAGTCAATCCAGGCCATTGACAGGTTGCGTTGGTGGGCTGCAACGTCTTTACAGATACACATGTCAATTAGCAGGTTCTCTCGACAGCCTGCTACACTTTTTTTCGAGCCACGTTGTTCGTACATCTCACGCCACACAGGCTCAATTCGCCGAACAATCCTGTTGTTTAGGATATATTTTTGCTTCATAAATATTTAACAAACATGAACGCCAAATTTCAAAACTACGGCCTACATTGAGAAAAAGGGGTCTCAATTTATGTTCAATCACGAAGGGTAGTGTGGTAAAAAAACGGAAAGTTGGTTTAAAATTGGAAAAAATTTTAAACTTAAAAAAGTTTCATTGATTCTAGTCAGTTTAAAATGATTTCAAAAAAATACAAGGGAATTCAAAACAATTGGCTTGAATGTTGAAGAAATCAAAATTCATTTAAAAAATTTAAGACGAATTAAACACAAACTGAAAATAAAAAAAAATCCATTGAACTGAATAGAATTGATTTAAATTAAAAGAATGCAGGTAAATTAAAAAAATTCAAGAGATTTTGAAAGAATTCTGAATGAATTAGTAATAATTCAAGGTGTATTTCGAATGAATTCAAATTAATTGCAAAAAATATTTGAAAATCTCTACAAATCTGTGAAAACCTACAAAATCCCTCACTTCTTATGAATGAATTATTTAAAATACATTAAAATATTATAAAATTTCATAATATTGTATGAAATTTTATAATATTTTCTTGAATCCTGGAAAATTTATTCAAATACCCTGAGAGCTTTTCAAAATTTACTGTTGTGCTCATTGGCTATAGTTCGCGTACGGATTTAAAATTCAAATACAGACGCGCACTGCAGCCAATGAACGTCACTACAATCCAAGCAAGCCTCGTGTCACACGCATACAGCAAGTGAAAACGATAATGGTGACAATCGAAATCGACAATATCGTTTAGAGATTTTATATTAAGGAAAGAGTGCAGGCAACAAGGCTATAAATTTAAAAAGGGACCCCGCAAGATATAACAAAGTGTGGGATAGAGTAATTAATTAGTTGAAGTAATTTTCTTTGAATTGAAAATAAAAGGCATTCTTTTATTGAACAATATTTTTCTCAATAAATATATTTGATTACATTAGAGTTAATCAATTTTTAGTTGATAATAATTGAAATATTTTCTTGACAGGAAAATTAATTTTTCAAACCTTTAGTTATATTCCCTATAAATAACCCCTGATGAGGAGTTTTAAATTGGCCTCGAAAATGTTGGCTTCCTAGTAGTATAAAAGGACAGCGAATGAAAAAAGTAAGATGTTGGTTTTTGGTTGACTTTTTCCCTTTTACTTTCTCTTTTTTCATTGTGTAATTCTTGTCTCTAATGAGCCGGAAAGTGAGGTAATTTGGAAGTCTATTTTTTAATTGTGAATCTTTTCCTTGTTCATCTTGCAAATAATGTTTCAAGATAAAATGGATTTCTTTTCAATCCTAATTAAAAAATGTTTAAGGGCATGTGATACTTAAAAAATTATCGATTTTAGCAGTGTTAGGTTCCCCCGGCTTTTTTCCTACAATAATAATGTAACCTCTGCATGAATCCTTTTCGCGCCGGTGAGCTTCTTTGCCAACAGGTAAGGATGTCCCTCCTGAGTTGGTCTGACCATTTAAATCGATGTTCTCTCGTTTGCCCGGGGCCACTGCATAGTCATCGCCTCGGTTCACTCCTGTTGTCACTCCCAACTGCACCATGGCCTCCATTCGAGAGAGGCCTATTGTGGGTGGCACTGCGCGATACTGGTAACTTAACCGCATAATTCGTTGCATCGGGGAGTTAGCTTAAAACAACGTAGCTGACTGCAAGAGCCGGAGCTCTCGGGCGATGATTATTTATATTAACTTTGTTATCTGTATTGTACCGTCCAAATGTTTCATCGACGTTCTGTAGAAAACTATGGCATTAAATTCTTTGAATTGAATAATAAAATAACTATTTTCATAACTACCCTGCTGCAAGTAAAAGTATGCAAACCTTATACGTTTGAATCCATCAGCTATCCACAGATATCCGTTTGAATCCTTCTTCTATACTTCTATATCCATTTATAATCGTAGGGTATCCGTCTATCCTTGCCAATCATTATCTTATCCAAAAAACGATCCATTCAAATCCATGGGAACCGCGAGAAAAAAAAACTTGTAGGCCCTTTTTTGTTAATGTGGGAAATCTTTATGAATATTCTTTTAAATTTCATTTTTCTGAAATTAAAAAATCATTAACAATTTTCCTATTAACCTCAAGAAAAAATTTGTATCCTCTTACAACGAATAATAATAAAAATAGGATCTTGCTGCCTAGTAACAAAAGTTACTCGTATGAAATTATTTTATAATTACTGATACGGGGCGGGAGGCTCTCCCAAACTGAAGAGACAAGAGTCTCCTTTTTTATGTGGGTCGTTTTCCCTATTCACGGTCCGAGAATTATTGTCCTGAAAATCTCAATTACCTAAGACAAGGGATTTGGTGAAGCCAAAATAAAAGATTTTCTTGAGTCTAAAATTCCCAAAGAAGATAAAATATATTTGGTGTAATCGTCAAACAAAATATTTCGGGATCATACAAGGCATCAGTACAATTGAGTAATTAAAACGATACAGCTTGCCAAGTGATATTTCCTTATACTACCGCTCGTGGTCGAGCGGAAATCTCAAACAAGAAGGAACAGATGCTTTTTCTATTTGTTTTCAAATTTTCAGCCAAATCAAGCGGGCGAGATTTGAAATTTTGTGCGCTTATTATCTAATGATAATAACCTCTAGTTTCTTTTTACGTTCTCGGCACACACACACGAACACCTAACACTGCACAAATTCGCTTCTATGAAAAATAGACAAATATCTATTTTCCATGAAAGGGAACTATAGTCGTTACGAGAAAATTGCTCCTTTTCGTTTTGAGATTCGAAAAGGTGCAGTTCGCTCTACAATGCGGCTCTAAAAGTGTTATATTACCATCTTAGGCACTTCTATGGTGTTGATCTATTGCCCATCTTGCCATACGAAATATCACGGCAAAGGAGGAAGAAAAACGTGTGAAATATCAAGCACTTCTTTTAAGCTAAGCAAGCTATACCAAGGCTACAAACTCCATCTTGTAGTTCTCATAATAGGCTGTCTTGGAGGTATGAACGCTTCATTTCTTAGTCACCTCAACAAGATTTCGGCTTGCCAGCGTCAGGCTCATTCCATCGCGAACCGGATGCAAAAGCATGTATTTCTGGAATCAGTTCATCTGGTCCGACAGCACTATTTCTCATGACATTCTACAAAGATTGGTAGCTCTAGAAAAGTATCCACAGGTGAAATTTCCATCTCCAACTGTTGCTTCAAGGAACCATGATCGTAGCTTCTGGAGCCTAAAACTTCTCTCATAATAACATACTATAATGAGTGTTCTTATTATCTACTACGATGGAGTTTGGTAAATATTGTTGTTTGCAACTTCAATACTCAGTCTGTATTTTTTTAATAATCTAGAGTATATGTAACTTTTGTACAATAATGTATACAATATGTGTCCTTATGAGAATCCCCCATACGAAATAAGCCAATCTTTCTCTCGCTCTCTGTCCCTCCCTCTGTACTATTCAATTACTTTTGAAGAAATAAAACGTCGTAAGTTGGGAACATATTATTAGAATTGTTTTTAAACTTTGATCTACACACGAAGTACACCCTCACAATGCCTAAAAACTGAAGAAAAACTAAACAAATATTGAATGGCAACTTGAGACAGATCGGTAATCTGCTTTTTCCAGTCTCACCGACAAAAAGCATGGGACGCTCTCAATAATAGCTGCGCGAGCAATCGGCGCCATTGGGTAGCATGGTCGCAGTTGCACTAGCGGCGTCACATGCAAAGTCACACAAAAAGTATCCCTCGATACCTTTTGTCGACGGCACCAAAGAAACGGGTTGACCGATCTGTCTCAATTTTCAATTAAATATTATCAAACAGTAGGCGATTTTTAGTCGCTTCTTTAGTTTTTATACACCGCTAGGGTATATTTCGTCCTATATCGAGGTTTTCAGCAGTTCTAACAATAATTACCCATCTTACGACGATTTATTGACTAAAAAGTAATTGAATCTGGGAACAAAAATTTTTTTCACATTTTCATGCCTATTATTAAAAATACTTATCCGATAAAAAAACAGGAAATAGAAAAAGGTTCTATCTCCACATTTCGATAGTTTGGACTTTTCTTATTACCTAAAAAGTTCTTTACAAAATTTCAAAACTTAGCCAGACATCTTTTTCAGTGTCAGACATTTTCGTAATGAACTCTGGATCCTGCAACATTTTTCTTATCTGCGGTCCATCGAAGTGTGTGGATTTCTCTTCTCGATCCGTTACCTTCTCCGATGATAATACAGATTTCTAATAAAAATTGATATGTAACATTCTGCTAAATAAAGCGGGATTCAGAAAAAAGAATTCTTCCTCTGATCTCTCTAGTAGCTCAGTGGTTAGAGCACCTGACTGGAAATCAGTTGAACTGGTGTTCGAATTCCAGCGGAGTGAAAGGAGAAGATCTTTTTTCTGAATAAAATTTAATTAAAAAGACATGAGTATTGACGAGGGATACGATATCTGTCCGGAAAGTATCCGACCATGTACTCTAGCTTTGTCCCTCGTTGTGTAATTGTCAAAAAAAGGTATTTACGATATAGCTGCGATTTCCAGGTTCAAAAGGAAGGGATAGTGTATAATTCAGTTCTAATTTTCTTAAATATTAAGAATTATTTTTATAGAAGCAGACTGGCAGTGTTATGTCGCACGTGGAGTGCTTGCTCTAGTATATTTAAAAAATATTGGTTTTGTTCTAAAATAAAATTCAAAGTTTCAGTTTTGATGAAGGGAAAATGGAGGAATTGGTTAAAATCTATAAGCGTGATAGAAAATGAAGGAGAAAGAAAAATGGTAGGTGGGAGAATAGGACGTAAGTGCATGTCTCTGATTAAGGATGCAGACGCCGTCACTTGATCCCGTCTCTTAAGTCACAGTCTTTACTTACCCACTGTATATTTGCAAACTTCCCTACACATGTTCGCTCAGTTTGCCTCCCGGGTCGCACTTTATGACTCACAGTTTTTCTTCTCTTGTCTCTCGTCCATGCACTCTTCCTCTTCTTTCTTCAAAGTTAGGCGAGTAAAGGGAGGTTCCACAAGAATGGAATTTCAATGCGCTCCTATACTCTTGCTCGCGTAATATTGTTTTTACAAGACCTTCCATTCCCTCCCCAGCCTGTTTTTATACGTAAAACAAATACCTTTTCGCGTTCCCTCTACTCTATACACGGAAAGAATAAATTTTTAAAATATTTTATGGAACTAATTCACACGGAGAAAAATGAAAGGTCAGTTGGGCCCTTGAAGATGGCTAAAGCGACTATCTCTAGAAGGTTGACGCAAGAGGTTCAAATCGATCATCTGAGAGTGTCGACTTGGTGTCATCTCGAACGGTCGACTAAAGCGTCATAGAAAGTCGAACCGATCATCACAGAGGGCAAACTGATCATTGTAAAGGGTCGAATCGCTCATCATAAAGGGTCGATTTGGTCACATCATATTGGTCGACTTGATCTCCCCGGACAGGCGACCTGGCCATCTTAGGGGTTCGATTTGATTATCCTACATTTTCTATATTTGTTCTCCTTTTCCTACTTATTCCAGTCTCTCTCTTATAAGAGACTAGAAATTATAAAATTAAGTGGAACCTATAAAACCTGCTCTGCGAAGAAAAATGATATCTTCAATTTTAAAAAAGCTTTTTAAAGTTCGAGAGTTGTACTTTTAGATGGCATGAGCCGATTTTAGAAATGAAATTTTTTCGTGAAGTAACATGAGCTCAAATATACAAAAAACCGCAGTTTTCGCACTTTTAGGTTAGGATATCTCAAGAATCTGACGTGCTGGGAAAATTCTGACCTTGGATTTGGATTCTACGCAGGAAATTACATGGGAAATGACCCTCAGTTGGCGAACAACAATCGCAATCCATTTTTTGCAGATCTGTGTTTTTAGTCTACATTTTTTTCGTTTCTAAAAATTTTGAATTAAATAGTTGAATTTTGAAGCGAAAAATATATATCTTTAACTAAAAATGATGTTGACTTTTATAGCAAATTGTGAAATTTTCCAGTCAAAAAGATGATTTTTCTATGAAACAGTTAAACATTCAAACCGAGAAGATAAATTTTCAACAAAAAAAGGATTTTACAACCAAGGATTTTAATTTTTAATCCATAAAGATGAATCTTCAACGAAAAATATAATATTTCATATTTCAACAAATAATATTTTGATTTAAAATAAAAAATAGTTGGATTTAACAAAAAAGACAAATTTGCGGATTTACCGTTCCAAGAATTGACGCCGAACCGCGGGTAGGCTTATCAGGAGCTACGCGGGGTGTTTTCACCGCTTCCGAGAATTGACGCCGCGCCGCGGGTAGGCTTGTCAGCAGCTGCGCGGGGTCCACGGGGTTCACGAAGGCGTGACAAAACAGGAATTGTTTGCGTTCAGAGTTGAGCTAAATCCGGTTCATTTAGGGTACGTCAGGTCCAAGGACAGCCCCAAAACCGACGTTAAATTCGAGTTCGACTGTAGTTGAATTTTTAATTTACAAAATTTGTGTACAGAAATAAACAAAATTTTAATCAAACTGTTGAATTATCAAGCCAAAAAAACGACTTTTCAACAACAGTTGAATTTTGAAACAAGAAGCATGACCTTTTAAGAAAAAATTGTTGAATTTTCAACAAAACAATTCAATTTTGAACCAAATAATAAAACTTCGAAATAAAAAAGATGAATTCTTAACGAAAAGTTTAATAGTAGACTTTCAATCGAGATGAATGAGCTTTCAACCAGAAATAGTTGGCTTTTTTTATTAGGTTCTATTACTTCAGTTCGCATTTAAACGGACAAATGAAAAAAGGGGAAAGACTGAGAAGCTTGCGACAAATAAATAGGATTTTCGGTCATTTGTGACTAAAAAACATTGTAAATAGCGTAGAAGTTCATTTTTGATACTTGGAAAATTTTCTGAAACTAAAGAAAGGGATTAATTTAATGGTTTTCACGGAATTTTATAATAATGTTCGAATATTTTTCTAATTGATTTATAGTGACGAGTCGACGATCTGGCTGCACCCGATCATGCACTAGGTCGTTTAGCACGTATTGTACCAGAACTTTTTTATAATTTAAATTGTGCCAACATCCGAAATAACTACCAGTGGTGAGTCGAAAATCCGGGTGCGCTGAATCGCACACCAGGTAGTTTATCACGTATTCTACGATAACATTCTTAAAATTTAAATTGTGCCAACATCTTAACTAACTACCAGTGGTGAGCTGACGATCCAGGTGCACCGGTTTTCGCACCAGGTAGTTCAGCACGTATTCTGCGAGAACTTTTTGAAAATTTAAATTGTGTCAACATTTAAAATAATTACTAATAGTGAGTCGACAATCCTGGTGCCCCAGGTGGTGGAACAGGCCGTTGAAGACGTAATCTACGAGAACTTTTTTGAAATTTAAATTTGGCCAATAACCAAAACAATTCTAAATGGTGACTCGATGAACGGGTGCATCAGACATTTTATCAAATTTCTTGAAAAATTAGTATGTCCCAAAATTAACATATTATCGCGTACCTGAGTTTCCGTTGACGTGATATCAACCCAATGTTGCAAAAACCAAGAATTTTTTTCTTGATTTTGTGTCTGGGACGTCTTAAAACTATTTTTCGATGAAAACCAAAATCTTCGCCACAGCCGTTTTCAGAAGAAAAAAACATGTTTGATGTCAAAAAATCGAATAGCTATTCCTTAGATAAATTTCAACAACAAAAATCGTTTATAATTTTTAATCTTACTTCGGTTCCTTGAAAAACTTAGTTTATCGATGTCACTATAACTTTTTTTCTTATTTCGTTCACTCTATATAATTATTTCAAGTAGAAAAGCTGGAAATGTACTCATACCCACACTTTTGATAACACTCAACACTTTCTATCCTAAGCTGATAACATTCTTCAAATAAGAAATATCTTCAGACAATTTGAATGATTACACGGGAAAGCGAATTTTTCCTATTTAAATAAAAAACATAGAATTTTTCAAGATATCCAAGTAAGTTTAAAAATTATAAAAGAAGTTTTTTATAGAAATTTGTCCAAAGAACTATTTCGTCCTTTTAACTTTTTTCATATCTCGCTTTTTTCCGAGAAATACGTTTTTTTCTCGATTTTTTGAAATTAATAATTGACTCAGAAATGGCTGAAGTAAAAAGTTCTCGTGCAATACTTACCATTGGTAGTTATTTGGCTGTTGACACAATTTAAATTTTGAAAAAGTTCGCGCAGAATACGTATGCAAAACTACCTGTCGCACAATTAGATGCACCCGGATTGTCGACTCACCACTGGGAGTTATTTTGGATGTTGGCACAATTTAAATTAAAAAAAGTTCTGGTACAATACGTGCTAAACGACCTAGTGCGCGATCGGGTGCATCCGTATCGTCGATTCAGTCAGCCCTGAAGAAGTTAACTGCAATGTTCACGAAACGTCGGCAAGTTTCGTAGTTTTGCACACGATTGAAACCCGAAAACGCTTTAAATTCAAACAAAATTGCATTTAATTTTAACTGTAAATATGTATGAAAATATCAGAAAAATATTTGTCTTGAAGTAAAGAAACCGTTTCCTTAACATAATTTCTTTATTCAACCAGAAGTAACTTCCAAATGAAGAAAATCATCTCAAATTGAAGAAAAATCTTTATTTAAACAAAAAAACCATATCTTTGAACTAAAGAAATGTATTTGAATCAAATACGGCCGTGGCTACGGGTACCGAAATTTCGGTATAAATAGGCGGATTTTTCGGTAAGAATAGAGCTGGAAAAGGGGCTATTTGTATCGAAATTTCGGTACAATTGACCAAATTTTTTCGGTACTTGTAGACACTTCCATTAAATAAACTTTTCTTCGACTGAGAGCCAATGAATATATTTCTTCAATTCAAGGAAATTTTCTTTGAATTGAAGAATATTTTTTCCGATTGTTCATAGTAAAATTTTTGTTATTAAACTTTGTAATGTTTGCAAGTAATCTTTCACAGCATACAAACCTTTCAACATTATTCACGTAAATTATAAGATGTAAAGTTAGATTTATGCATATTTTATAGCCATCCCAGCTGTAGGCTGTAGTGATTAGATTACAAAACATCGGAATATACCTATAATTAAGTATGTATATATAACTATCGGCGAGTTACAGGTGGACTACAATTCTTGGTTAAGATAAGAAGTTTCAAAGAAGCTTAAATATTATAAAAGCTCCATTTTCCAGGATACACAAGACCATTTCATATATGATTTCATATGAATGGCAGTAGATACCCCGAGCCATAGGACGGGCTCTGATTGGTTGAGAGGCGTGGCCTAAAAGGAGGGGTGTGTAGGGGAGGGGATGTGGACTCCCTTAATTGGTCGATGGGTGGGGCCTAAAAACAAAATATCAGATATGAGGGGGCGTGGTCTAATTAAACTTGGCGGTCTTTAAGGGTGAGGCCTAAAAACAAAATGGCGGTTATCCTGATTGATCGAATGAATTATTCCGAGTTGGAAAAGGGGGTGGGCCCACATATCATTCCGTCGAATGGATGATTCTCAGCTGGAAAAAGGGCAGGGGGCCCACCCCCTCCCTGTGCGAACCTGCGATTTTCCATAAATGGAAACGCTCCACCTCAAAAAGGGGAGGGGGCCCATCCGCTCCCTGTTAGTCTAAGAGTAGAAGATGTAAGCTATCGAGTTGGAAAAAGTGAGAACTAATTATAACGCAAATTAATTGACCTAATCTTATTTTCCATTAAGGTTGACAAATGAGTGTTAAAATAACAACAAAGCTACAATTACATAAAAGGTATGTGTTAGGTCTAGAAAATTCGAGACTGGAACATTCGAGAAGCTTTAGAAAAAGACAGACAATGAAGGCAATAGGCTATCGCTCTCTAAGGTACCTAAGGTACAGAGGTACTTGCGCTTAGGTTCGAGTTCAGTTGCTTTTCGATCACCGCACGACACTTACCCTCTTGCAACGCTTGTACTCGAAAAAAAATAAATGATAGTGTTAATTGTTAATTAGTGTGCAATCAAGTTAAAGTACATTAATTCGTTGAAATAATTTTTTTTTTTCCATCCTTCGAAAGAACTTTTGTCTATGCAATTTTGTTCCTACACTACAGTTTTTCTTTTAACATTACAGTGAGTTTCTAATATATTTTATATATTATATTTTTCTTATACTTCAATTTAAAATAATTAAACTGTTTTCGAGTTAGATATAAGCTTTAAATTGAAAATCGAAGATTCTTAAAAGCGAGAAAGAGATCAGCAGAGTACCGCAACATTTTCGAGTAAAACAACAATAAATCAAATTTTTTTTAAACTTAGCATTACGTAATTTTGAAAATCCCGTCTGCATTGGTTAACGTGTCTGGCTGCGTAAGCCGCAATGCCGCAGACGGGTCCCACGGCCTTAACCAAAGCAGTCGCGTACGCCATTTTTTATAGTATTTGAGTCGGTGCTAGCTTCCGTAAAATCAGGTTATTTTTTACGAAGTTCTTTCGTTTAAAAAAAATAAATAAAAATAAACAAAATAAGTGATTCCTTTATGCTCTTTCTCATTCTCAGTTGATCATTTGTACTAAACCATCTTTATTGGAGAAAACACCACGTCAAATGATTTTAGGACTGCGCTGACTGTTGGAAGAGATTGGGATGGAGGCCAAAAGAAACAACCGTGTGCTGAAAGTTCTTAATCATAAAGAAGCGTCGAATTAAAAAAAAAAAAATAGATATTTATCATTTTTTATTTCCTTTTTTATGAATTAAATAATTATATCCTTTTCTTATTAATCAGGCGTAAAGAGGGTTGCCCAACTGGGGCCCAGCTAGCTACTCCAATCTGGGCATTGGTTGGGCTAACCGTTATAACCGAGACAGAAGCCAGAAGCCAGTGATTGAGCTTCCTAGTTGGGAGCCAACTATTAATTTGGCAATCTGGTTGGGGCCCAGCATGGCCACACTTAGAGAAATGTCCTCTTGTGACAAAAGGATGTTTCTTGACTTAAGGGCATGTGACACGCATAAATACCTACCTTACCAGCCTCACTTTTTCAATTTTCTGAATTTTATTCTGAATCTAAGAACTTTTTTTCTAAATGAAATATCGGGCTGCAAATTCGGAAAATGTATGGGAAGACAATAAATTACGTTTACGTACTTCATTCGAGGAGGAATTTCGCAAAAAATTATTTTCGACGAAATGAAGAAGATTTTATATTGTTTGAAAATTTGGAGAGAAGGACAAGTAATTCCAATCCCTGTTAATTGAGTATCATCTTTCTGACAGGCCCAGCTAGGAGAAATTCCCTTCGGGAACACATGTTTCGCTTCCACCTCCATTTCATCTGAAGAGCAGGAGTAGTGGTAGAGCCATATGGCGATCTCTCCTCTAGTGACCTCACGCAGCCCCGTAGGTAAGAAATATCTGTAGGGGTGCTTCGAAGAGACTAACTTTTCAACATAAAATTTTAATAGTAACTAGAGTTTTAATTATTTTATTTCACTTTGTTTACAATCATTTTCAGTGAAGGTAATTGAAAAGAAAAGTTTACAAAGAGTTTCTTTGCTGTATATTATTGACTATTTTCATATCACAGTCTATAGTGGTCTAAAATTGTTTTTCTTTTTGAATTCGAGGGAGTTCTCGATTGATTTTAATGGTTTGAAAGGAAGTTCCAGCTTTTCTTTTCTGTTTTGAAAATCCTGGCATTTTGGGACTTTTTGACAGATTCCAGGGATAAATTTAATGATTTTCACTGAAGTTTATAATGATATTAATTTATAGTGATCTGAAATTGTTTTTCTTCTTGAATTCGAGGGAGTTCTCGATTGATTTTAATGGTTTAGAAGGAAGTTCAAATTTTCTTCTCTGTTTCAAAAATCCTGGCATTTTCGGACTTTTTGACAGATTCCAGGGATAAATTTAATGATTCTCTTAGAATTTCATAATAATATTGATTTATAGTGATCTGAAATTGTTTTTCTTTTTGAATTCGAGGGAATTTTCGATTGATTCTAATGGTTTGAAAGGAAGTTCAAACTTTTCTTTTCTGTTTTAAAAATCCTAGCACCTTGGGACTTTTTGACAGGTAACAGGATAAATTTAATGATTTTCACTGTATTTTATAATAATATCAATTTATAGTCTTCTGAAAATTTTTTTCTTTTTGAATTCGAGGGAGCTCTCGATTGATTTTAATGGTTTGAAAGGAAGTTCAAAACTTTTCTTTTCGGTTTTGAAAATCCTGGCATTTTGGGACTTTTTGACAGGTTCCACGATAAATGTAATAATTGTCACTGAATTTTATAATAATATTAATTACCGACTCTCAGTTTCCTCCCATTGCCCCCCCACCCTCCCAGTAACAGAAGTTTTGGTGGGACGGACGTGACAACAAATGCTCTCTACCGTACGACGAATCAATTCTTAACTCGGACATGATTTTTGACTCGCAAAACAAAATACAAGCATAAACGTGTTAGTTGGGTATACAATTTAAACCATGAATAATACAAACAATAAATTAGCTTTGGAATGGACTGAAACTTTGATTGACGAAATGCATACACACGGTAAACGTAAAGGTCGAGTTTCAGGCGATGAATGGAGGTGCTTTTCCCATTAAGCTACTAGAGAGATCGAGAGAAGAAACTTTATTTCAGAAAATATACGCATTATTGTGCTATATGGTACAATCAAATTTTTAAAGGAATCTGTTTTATCATTAGAGAATAACAGCACTTTTTAAACTATTTTCAGGCTAGATGGAGTTATGAATTAAAAATAATCTATAATTAATTTTTTTATGACAAAAGATCTTCCCCTCTTCACTCTGCTGGGATTCAAACCACAGAACTTCTGACTTTCGGTCAGGTGCTTTTTCCATTAAGCTACTAGAGAGATCAAGAGAAAAAACTTTATTTTAGAAAACATACGCATTATTGTGCTAGATGGTACGAATCAAATTTTTACAGGAATCTGTATTATCATCGGAGAATAACAGCAATTTTTCTACTTTTTTCAGACTAGATGGACTTGTGAATTAAAAATCATTTATGATTAATTTTTTTTTCTGCAAAAATATCGTATCCTTTTCACTCCGCTGGGGGTCGAACCACAGAACTTCTGATTTATGGTCAGGTGCTTTTCCATTAGGCTACTGGAGAGATCGAGAGAAGAAACTTCATTTAAGAAAATGTACGTATCATTATGCTAGATGGAACAATGAAATTTGTAAAGGAATCTCTATTATCATTGGAGAATGACAGAAAATTTTTAACGTCTTTTTCAGACTAGATGGAGAGAGGAATTAAAAATCATTCATGATAAAATTTTTTTAGGACAAAAAGATATTCTCCTTTTCACTCCGCTAGGATTCGAACCACAGAACTTCTGATTTCCGGTCAGGTGCCTTTCCCATTAAGCTACTAGAAAGATCGAGAGAAGAAACTTTATTTCAGAAAATATACGCATTATTATGCTAGATGGTAAAACCAAATTTTTAGAGGAATCTGTATTATCATTAGAGAATAACAGCAATTTTTCTCCTTTTTCAGACTAGATGTACTTATGAATTAAAAATCGTTTATGTATAATTTTTTTTCTGCAAAAATATCTTCTTCTTTTCACTCCGCTGGGATTCGAACCACAGAACTTCTGATTTCCGGTCAGGTGCTTTTCCATTGAGCTACTAGAGAGATCGAGAGAAGAAACTTTATTTCAGAAAATATACGTATCAATATGCTAGATGGTACAATGAAATTCGTAAAGGAATCTCTATTATCATTAGCGAATAACAGAAAATTTTTTACGTCTTTTTCAGACTAGATGGAGTTATGAATTAAGAATCATTTATAATTAATTTTTTTTTATGATAAAAAGATCTTCTCCTTTTCACTCCAGTGGGATTCGACCACAGAATTTCTGATTTCTGGCCAAGTGCTTTTTCCATTAAGCTACTAGAGAGATCGAGAGAAGAAACTTTATTTCAGAAAATATACGCATTATTATGCCTACAATACAAGTGTAAGGTAAAATTCCAAACAAGATATTGGAATGGCGAAACTGCAATACATGTATTGTAAGTGTTTTAATTGGTGGATTCACCGTAGCGCGAACTCTACGAGAAATTCTAAAATTCCAATACATCATGTATTATAGCGTTACCTTATGTTTCGGAAATAAGCTTCCAATTCATATATTGGAAGTTTCCAACGGAAATTTTTTACAGTGTATATACAAATGAAGATAACGATAATTTACTTTTCACATTGCATTATTTGGTGATTCCAAGATGAATTGAATCTTGATTTCTTATCGTGAATTAAATTCATGAATATAAAATTTATCTCGCACACATATTGTTCATTCCGAAAATAGCACAAGTTTTAGTATAATAATCACAGGCGAAAAAATCACTGCATCGAAACAAATAATTCGGTACTTAAACTACTTGTGCTTTCCTAAAACGCAGGTTTGTTCTATTCTGACCTGTAACCACATTTATGAATTTTTCTATATAAATGTCATAGAGTTATTCCAACTTGATAAATCGGTTTGTATCTCTATTTGTCCCGTCAACAAAAAGTTGGATTAACAAATATTTTTAATTGTCTTTAGCATTGTGTCAATGATTTCAAATTTTCCCCCAGTACGAGTGAGTGTGATATGTGTAAAAAGAAAATAATGACATCCAAATTTTACAAGATTTTAGTCTCACAACTGTTAATGAAACATATACAGATTATTTCGAAGTAGTCGCGGGCGTGCTTGAGAAGAGGAAGGTCGAGTCTCCCAGAATTTGGGAAGGAAACAAAATATAAAATGCTAAAGTTTGATTATTTGTAAATGTGCAACCTAAAAATCGGAAAGAAAATAGAAAATGTTGGAGTCTACTTTACCTGATGAGTAGATCATACCAATTTATATTTGTGATTTGATTTTAGTACTTTTAATGGAATTAATTAATTAATTAAGAAAGGGATTAATTTCATGGTTTTCACCGAATTTTATAATACTGTTCGAATATTTTTCTAATTAATTTATAGTGATTTGAATTTGAAACTGTTATTCTTTGTGAATTCGAGGGAATACTCGACTGATTTCAATGGTTTGAAGGAAGTTTCAAAACTTTTTTTTCCTCTCATAAAAATCATGGCATTTTTAGGACTATTATCTATTACAACGCTGCTGAAGACTGGTGACCTTCTCAGCATAAAATATCAACCGATTGCGACTGTCGGTTTCCTTTCCTTGCCCCCCCCCGCCTACCCTGTAACAGAAGTTTTGGTGGGACTGACGTTACAACAATGACTCTCCAACGTACGACGAATCACTTCGTAACTCGGACATGATTTTCGACTCGCAAAACAAAATACACGCATAAAGGTGGTAGTTGGGTGTACAATCTAAACCATTTAGAAAAATGGAGAAAGAGCAATATCGGTCGGTGATTCGATTCTTGTTTTTGGAAGGGAAATCGCGCAGCGAAATCCAAGAGAGCCTGGATGCTGTCTACGGTGACTCTTCTCCTTCGATGGCGACTGTCAAAAATTGGTTTAACGAGTTTCAACGTGGTCGCACGTCGGTTTTTGATGAGCCACGCCCAGATGCCCCGAAAACTGCTACCACGGACGATAACGTGACAAAACTCCACGATGTCGTATTGGCAGACCGCCAATTAAAAAAAAAAAAATTTTTAATTTATTTATTCAATCATGTACCATTTTCATAATTAAAAAAATTATCATGAAAAAAATGTTGATATTCATATTTAAACTTTTTTTAAACAATGATTAATGATTTTGAGTTCAAAGGGTTTAAAATTTGAAACAAATGTATTAACTGAATTATAATTGAAAATTATAATTTAACTAAAAATTCAACTATTTCCATTTTTGATTGAAAACTGGTAATTTTTATTTTAAAATTCAAGTATCTACTTGAAAATGTATGTATTTCATTTAATTTCAATTTAAGAACCTCCAAACAGAATGATTTCAGAATTAAGTTTTCAGAAATAGAAGAATTTCCAAGCGTTAAAAATTGAATATTTTCAGGTTAGATTTTCCAAAATAGACAATTAAAAAAATAAGTAAATTCCAATTGTATTGCTTCTAATTAAAATAATTCGAAATTCAATAAATGGAAATCGACCATTTTTTAATTTGGACAAATTAAAGTTCAAAGCGATTACAATTTTACATTTTGAAACTCCACATTGAACGTTTTAGAGTCAAAGCTTCTGAAATTCTACAAATTTTTATTTTATTATTATTTGAATTTATTTATTTTTAATGAAAAACGAAATTCACCTTCATTTTCAACGTTAAAAATGGGAAAAAATTTAATTAAGAACATTTATAATGCAATTATAGTGCGAAACGTTTAAAAAACGTTTTTGGAATA
The DNA here is from genome assembly GCA_011634705.1 of Andricus grossulariae. Classification (NCBI taxonomy): domain Eukaryota; kingdom Metazoa; phylum Arthropoda; class Insecta; order Hymenoptera; family Cynipidae; genus Andricus; species Andricus grossulariae. The sequence continues at coordinate 182,024,230 of JAABKJ010075445.1, forward strand.
AGACACACTAAACAGGAATAAATGTGTACCCCGCAATGCTGAAACCTAAAAAAATTCGAAATTCTTTTCAAAGTAACAAAATTTTTTGAAAATTAAGCGTCCACTATGAAGATGTACAACTCTACATTTGTAACCACTAACCATTAACAATTTTAATTAAATCATTCAATGATTCAATAAAAATCATCATGCGTTCGCCTCTGCTGCATAACTGCACGCCAGTTTTGATACATGTAGCGTGATGTATGTGCATATCATTCGTTTGATCACATGTAGTCCAGAGAAAATTTATCCGCTAGAGATGCATGTCATTGAGCCCCAACTGTAAGTCTAATCAATGACATCTGCCTACAGCCAGCTTAGCTACGGTCGCACTTAGAGAGCGGATTGCAATAAAAGGCTCTCATTAAAATTCTTTGTGAAAGCTTTAAAAATCTTTTCGAATTTTTAAAAATTTCTGTAAATCGTTGAAATCCTTGAAATCTTTGTGTAATTCAATGAAATCATTATGAAATATTTGAAATATTTGTGAAATTATTCTTTGTTTGTAAAATCTTTTGTGTGCATTTAAAATAATTGAAATCGTTTGAAATCTTCTCAAATTTGTGTAAACCTTTCGAAAGCGTTTAAAGTCTTTGAAATTTTTTAAACCGGTGTACTGTATCCTTGATGAAATCTTTGAAATTTTTTGAAATTTTTGAAACTTGTGTACATTTTTTAAATCTTTTGAAATCCTTACGATTCCTCAAATTTTCATGAAATCTTCCTGAAATCTTTTGTTTTCATTGAAATCATTGAAAATCTTTTGAAATCTTCTAAAAATTTGTAATCGTAATCTTTCAATTGTTCTGAAATCTTGGAAATTCTTGAAATCTTTTAAAATCCTTATGAATCCTTTAAATATTTATGGAATCTTCCTGAAATCTTATTTATTCGTTGGAAATCATTGAAATATTTAAAATCTTTGTGAACTCTTTTTAAATATTTCACAAAATTTGGAAATCGTTTAAAATCTTTGAAATCTAGTGTCTCTTCTTGAAATCCTTGAAATTCTTGTACTTTTTAAAAATCGTTGATGCATTTTTCATGAAATCTTTTAAATATGTGTGAAATTTTTCTGAAATATTTTCTATTCGTTTGAATTCATTGAAATATTTAAAATCCTTGTGAAATCTTTTCAGATCTTCTGCAAAATGATGAAATCGTTTAAAATCTTTGAAATCTGGTTTATACCTATTTGAAATCTTTGAAATCTGGTTTATAACTTTTTGAAATCTTTGAAATTCTTTTATTCTTTTGAAATCTTCATTAAATTTTTTATGAAATAGTTAAAATGTGTGTGAAATCTTTTGCACGCATTTGAAATTATTCGTTTGAAATTTTTATGAAACTTTTATGGAATTTTTGTGAATTCTTTCGGAAATTTCTTGTATTAATTTGAAATCATTAAAATATTTTTATTAATCTTTGTAAAATCTTCAGAAAAACTTTTTCAGAAAGTTTTAAAATCTTTGTGAAATGTTCGAAATCTTTGTAAAACCTTTGAAACCTGGTGTACACGCCTTTTTCAAATATTTAAAATTCTTGAAATCTTTGTGACATGTTCGAAATCTTTGTGAAATCTTTCTTAAATCTTTGCTTGTGAAACCTTTTTTATTCGTTCAAATCATTGAATTATTTCAAATCTTATGGCCATGGCTTATTCTAATTCTGAAACTGAATAACATCGAAATTTTCAACTAATTATTATTATTATATCATTAAGCCGTTTCCCTTTCGGGGTAGGCGTGAATTGCTCGGTGGTAAAGTAGTGATGTTCAGATATTTCAAATCTTTTAAAGTCTTTTGAAATGCCTCGAAATTTATTGAAGCTCTTAGAAATTGCCTTGGTTTTCACAAATACCTCAAATATTTCAAATTCTTTGAGTTAACTTAAAATTCCTTGGAATGTTGTAAGATATCCTAAAATCTTTGATGATAACTTGAAATATTGGAAAATCTTTTTGAAATCATACCAAATCCATGAATTCTTGTGAATAAATTCTGAGAAATCTATTGAAATATTATAATATCCCTTGAAATTACATGAAATCTGTTGATGTTACCTGAAATCCTGGGAAATTTATAAAAATACCTTGTGAGCTTTCAAAATTCCTCAAAGTCATTGAAATCCTCGGAAATTTTATAAAATCACTTGGGATTTTTCGAAATATTATAATAGGCCCTAAAAAATCGTGCTATATTTTCCAAAATTCCAAGAAACTTTTTAATATCCCATGCAAATTTGTCAAATACCTTAAAATCAGTCACCTTTGAAATTCCTAGACATTTTTTTAATATTTTCAAAGAGCCCTTTTAAAAAGCCCTCAAATATTTAGAATCGTTTTTATTTAAACCGAGATAAAAATGAAATCTACTTTCTTATGAATAATTGCATGCAAAAAGAGCATGAAATACATTCACAAATCAAAGTTATATTTCCAGAGTACCTCCTTTTCAGCTCATTAGAGACAGATAAATAACGAAGAAAAAAAGAAAAAGAATTGAATCACTTCAAATTACTGAAATCTTTTAAAAATACCCTAAGATATTTCAACAACATTGAAATTTTGTGGAATGCCTTAAAATTTGTAAATCTCTTGAAAGTGCTTCGGAATCTTTTTAAATACTCTGAAATATTTTTAATCATTTCAAATCTGATCAGGTTACCGAAATATTGAAAATTCGTTTGAATCGTTTAATATGCCATGAAACCTGGCATAGGTCTTATAAAATCGATCTATATTTTCGAAATTTTAGGAAACTCTTCGATACAATACCTCATGCAAATTTTTGCAAATCACTTGAAAATGCTTTAAAATCTTTTTAAATGGGAAATATTTCAAATCCTCTGAAACCAATTAAATATTCCTCATAGTCTTTTGAAATACTCTTGTCGTTTTCAAATCCGGTGAAATCTTTTGAGAAACATATTAAAGCTCTTGAAAATGCCTTAGAACCTTTTAATCCATTAAAATAATTGAAATCCTATAAGTGACATTAAATTACTGAAATCATGGGAACATATGACCTCCTATCTAATACAACGCTGCTGCAGACTGGTGACCTTCTCAGCATAAAACATCGACCAATTGCGAATCTCAACCCCCCCCTCCCAGTAACAGAAGTTTTGGTGAGACTGACGTTACAACAAGATTATACCTTACACCTATATACCTATCTTTAGAAATTCATGAAAATTATTCCATACACAAGATAAACATCAAATGAATAAAAATGGTGTATATTTCTGAAGGATATATTGAAAATACAGCGATACAATTTGTTAAATTGAAAATAGTTCTGGTGAATGGATTCAAAATTCTGGAATGAGATTATATTGTATGGACTTCAGTACTCAAATGACAGGCTTTAATCTGTGAACAAATAAGTTTAAACAATTTTTTTTTATCTTCATTTTAATGTACCTTAGTCATTACAGAACCTGGAATACAGATTTGGAGAAGTACGTTACGATACTTTATTAATCATTCAAATCAATGGAATTTTTTTTCGGAAAAATACGCGTAGTTCGATTTCCTATAGACAACAGCATATTCAATTGCCGAGGGACTCTGCGATTTGCAGTTTAGAACCTGCCTGATTTGAAATGGATTCAATCCATTGCAAAATTTCCATTCAAATATTTCTCTTTGAAACTATCCAAACATGAGAGTCTTTTAATTTTATGTTTCTGATATTGAATGAGATTAAGAATGAATATCATTTAAAATAGTTGAATAGAAAATTAGCAAGCCTTTCAAAAATCTGCACTTTCTTCTATGAACTTTCTTACGTTTCTCAGGTCATTTGGCTTAAAATTGGAAATTAATCTAAACCGTTGGTCGATGAAGGCTGCCCGAGAAAAAAGACTGTATAAAATGATTAACCATCATCTGAAAAGCATGTAACGTTTCAATAGAATCTTAGAGACAGAGTTCGCAAAAATATGCGACAGTCACTGAAAATCAAGGACGAAAGGGATTTATATTCTCGTAGCCAAGAAATCTGAATTCCAAGCGACAGTTCGAGAACATGCAAAACACGATTCCTTTATGAAAGAAAATATTCCTGAATTTGTTTTTATATTATCTTGTTTTGTATAGTTAATAATACACAATTCGCAAAAATGGCCTCCTACACATGTAATAACTTATTCAAATGCTTTCAAAAATTTTCCTCGCTGAGGATTCAAACCCTACCTGTACGACCTAAATTCGCATATTCTACCGCGCGCTTTAGCTTATTTCGCTATCAAAGCACTTCAATCTTGGTAACAAAATCTCGGCCAAGTATTTTAATGCGACGACCAACCAATTCTAACGCTGAGCCTCAACCACCCCTAGACTAAAAGTTATTGAACTCAACGTTTCTCCAATCAAGACATATTTTGGATTATATTATACTTCTCCATTAGCATTGCTGTTGCGCGATTGTTACGACCTGACTTGAGCGCAGTCTAGCAATTTATTTTAAACTAAATTCCTCGATCGGTGATTTTTTGTAGTCGTAATGAAATCTTCTAATCACCGACTTATGAAAACAAAAAATCGAGTGACTTTACGAGAATACAATCAACTCAGCTATTTTCTTTTTCTATTTAACCTTTATGTTCAACTTTTCCTTCGTCTCTCCCCTTGTCCCCCCCCCCCCACACCGCCATGTTGGTCTTTTCCCGGTGATGTTCTATACATTTGCGGATTTTTTAGGGTGGATCCTGCTTCTACTTTATCTTCACTACTTCCTCTCTCCGCCCTATACCTCTTCCTATTTACGAATGGCTCTATTGAGCCAAAATTCTCCGCCCTCAATCTCTCCCTTTCTCCCTTTCTACAGTTTTTCTGTACTGCCCTCTCTTTTTTGACTCAAATTTCGGCGTACAGAATACATCCTCGTCCGAATCCCTTTCTTCTTTGCTATCGCTGTCCCCGTTACTCATCAAGCAGATTCGAAGTAACCTCTGTCCGTAACGCCATATGTAACTTTCGTTGAATCTATCTTCACTGTGCTACCCCACACTGCTACCGTACCTTCTTCCGAGCTTCTCTCTACCTTTCCCTCCCTGTCGCCGCCACTCGGGTGCACTTGTCTCCCCACCTTGCTCCTCACGCCAAGCAAACTAACCTCTCAGCCTACCCAAAACAGTCTCAAGCTCACAATTTATCACCAACCTCTTCACTTCTATTATGTCTTACATGCAACCTCACACTAATAAAACCCTCAAACACACTTCTGCCATCAACTCACCTCAAATTCCACTTAAAATTCGCTAAAATCTGCACCACACTATCACCGCTAACACTTTCATTCCGGAAACGGAAGTCTTCTGCAAACTTTGAAAACTGTTCACGATACGAAGGTTTCAACACTTTACAAAGTGATGACCAGCGAAAACAAAATCGTTCAATCATAACACTTTTTGCAGCCGGCCCGGAAGAACGTCAAATGTGCTCATACGCGCCAAAAAAATGGTTTGCATATCTACAAAATTGTCCAAGGTATGAAAGTCATATCACTTTTCGAAGTGATGACCAATAAAATAAAAAGTTTTTTAATCACATGCGCCATAGAACTTTTTTGCTTATCTGCAAAATTGTCCAAGATATGGAGGTCATAACATTTTGCAAAGTGATGATCAAGAAAATAAAAAGTTGTTAATTCGCAGTGATGAAGCGACTTTCCTAAATGGTTTCAAATGCGCTTATATGCATTACAAATTTCTTTTGCACATCTACAAAATTGTCCGAAATATGGAGGCCATCACACTTTCCGAATTGATAAACAACAAAAAAATTTCAGTTGAAGGTGAATGCGGGCTTTTTGAATAGGATTTCCAATACGTTCACATGCGGGGCATAATTTCTGAAGTGTACCCACCTCCAAAATAAAAAATGTCTGATCGGGCTAAAAATTCGCCTAATTGTAGTTCTATTAGATAGTACTTCTCACACCAAAAATTAATTCATTTTGATAATTATTTATCAAAGTAGTGGCTTTGTCATAGGCCCTTCGGCTCGATTCCTGAGGAATCAAAACCGAACCGAATATATATATATATATATATATTCGTACCTTAAAGTATAAAAAAAATAATATTAGAATTGACGCATGTAATGTGGAACAATATTATAAATTTGCAGCGCTTAAAATTCAAAATTAAACATGCAAAATTAAAGAATTGAAAACTCAAACATCAATTTCGAAATGAAAAACAATTGAAATTGTACAATTTCAAAGTAAAAGCCATCAAAACTGAAGAACTCAAGTTTCAAAATTGAATAATATTACGTTTAGGATAATCAGAATTTAGCAGATTGAAAAAGAAGAACTGAAAATTGTTCAACTATTATTAAGACATTCAGTCTGAAATTGCACATGAAATTGTCTCATTTATACATTTTCTATCTAAAAGGATTTAAATGTGTATGTTTGCAATTTAATAATTTCACTATTAATTCTTTCAATTGGAAAGTGTGCAATTTTTAACAATTTAAATTCATGCAATTAAAAATTGTACAACTTAAAGCGCTTTCAATTTGAAATGATATAATTCTCGATATTTCAATCCTAGTTTGTCCGATTTTGAATGTTATTAATTTATAATCGTTGAAGTATTAAAAGGTTTTAATTGTTAAATTGCACAATTTGTGAATAACTTCTATTCGAAATTGCTACTTTCAAATCGAAAACCAATTTTGCAATTTTGTAAGATTCAATTAAAAACTATTAAATTAAACACACAGATAGTTTCATATTGTTCAACTTATAAGGTATTAAACTGGAATTATCAAATTTTAGCGTCCCTAATTAAAAATTACATTTATTTATTATTTACATTTTTTTCAATTTTGAGCGTTCCGAAATTGATCAATTTTATCGAAAATATTTGTTCTGCGTCTTTCATTACTTATTCTGCAACTTTAAATGATTTAAATTTGAACACCAACTATTTTTAATATTTTAATCTAAAATAATTTAACACTTTCCATTAAACATTTTTCCATTTTAAACACTTTTTCCTACTTAGTAATGAAGATTCAAACTTGAGATTATGCAACTGTAAAGTTTAATATTGAATGCTTCAAACCTAAAGGTGCCTAAGAATTATGGTTTTCAATTTAAAAGTGTCCAATCTTTAATAATTAAATTTGCAAGGATTTAAATTATGCAAAATTCGACTATTAATGTTTTCAATTTTTGATGTTATAAATAAACAAAAAACAGTGTTAAGCCCTTGATTTCCTAACCACGCATTTCTGAAGAATTTGAATTTAAAACCAAATTTTTATTTAAATCAGGGATTTTTGTCGAGATCGTGCCATGAATAGGATTTACCGCGGTCCTACTGGGAGCCGATGTCATTTTTTAGATGACAGTTGCTCCCAGTGGGACCCGGTGATTTTTCAAGAAAATTGTTGAACTTTAAAGCCAATAGGACGAATTATCTACAAAACGGATGAATTTTCAACCCCAAAAACATGATTTTTTAAAAAGAAAATTAATTTTTTACCGAAAAGTTGAATTTTCATTAGAATAGCTTAATTTTCAACAAAATAGTTTAACAGAAACCAAAAATATGAATTTTTAACAAAAATGCTAATTTTCCACTGAAAAGTTTAATTTTCTACCAAATTGTTGAATCCTCAAACAAACCAGATTAATTCAGAACCAAACAGTTGTATTTTAAACCAAAAAGGATGAATTTTCAAACAAGAAGATTAATTTTCGACCGAAAAAATACGAATTTTCAACAAAATAGTTAGATTTGCAACCAAAAAGATGAATTTTCCAGCAAGAAGATTAATGTTCTACCAAAAAACACTAGTTTTCAACAAAATACATTAATTTTCAACAAAATTGTTGAATTATAAAGCCAAAGCGATGAATTTTTCTATAAAACGGTTAAATTTCCAACCAAAAAATATGTTTCTTAACAAAAAGGTTAATTTTCTACCAAAAAGTTAAATTTTTATAAAAAAGTTTTTTTTTAGCAAAATACATAAATTTTCAACTAGAAAAGATCAATTTTCAACAAGAAATGGAATAGTCACATTATTAGTTGGAAAAATTAATTCTCAACTGAAAGAAAAACGAACTTTCAATAAAATAGTTACATTTTCAAGAAAAGAAATTAATTTTCAACTAAATTGATGAATCTTAAAAAAATTGAATTTTCAACAAAAGAGTTTAACCCAAAAGATGTTATTTTATTCCAAAAGATTAATTTTCTAAAATTGTAACAGCTCAATTTTCATCCAAGGAGCTACATCTTAAAAAAATAGAAATTTTTAATAAAATAGTTCAACTTTTAACCAAGTAGTTGAATTTTCAACTAAAAAGATAAATTTTCAAACAAATGTTTGAATTTTCAATCGAGAAGATACATTTTTCAGAAAGAAAATTAATTTTATAACAAAAGACTACTTTCTTGGACAAAAATTTGTTTCGACATCATAAGAACAACAGGAGATTACTGTTTAAAATAGTTTACGTTCGCTAACGTTTCTTTGACATAGTTTTTTTCATTCGATCAAGAATAACTTTAAAATAAAGTAAATCATTTTTAGATCGAGAAAAATCTTCACTGAAAAAAAAAGATCTTTTTGAACCAAAGAAATTTCTTTAAATTAAAAGGAATATCTTTGAATCAATAAACTTTTCTTAAATTGAGAGCCTATGGATCTTTTTCTTTAATTCAAAGAAATTTTCTTCGATAAAAGGCTCTTTTTAGTGCATAATTATATTCTTTTTGGATGATAAGATTATAATATATACTTTCTAAATCAATGAAGAAGATAGTTACTCCCAGTGGGACCCTGCGGTGGTTGTTAACCTTTAGTTTTTAATTATATATATATATATATATATATATATACATTTTTCCATGTTCTGAAAATAAAAACTGAAATGGCTTATACCGTGTAAGAAACATCTGGTCTACAATTCTAAACCCAAAATGTGGGAATACTGAATTACATTCTTCACACCTATGTATAAGCATACAAATCGAGATTATTGCGAAAAGCACGTCTGGCCAACAATAATACATTCTTTCCCTTTAACGATATTAGATTTTATTATCGGCGAACTATTTTTTTTCTCTCCTCATTTTTTGAGATGAAGTTTTAAAAGCTAAAGCTTGTGTTTCTTATAACCAACCTTTTCTCCACGAATAAAGACTAAGAATAAACAGACTTATCTAATAATAACCTCATGTCTCAGATTATTTATTAAAATTCGCAAGTTTTGAAATAAGAAAGCTTTGAACTTAATATATCCTGTAATTAATAGCTTAGTATCACATATATATTCTATTTAAATATTCTAGAAAATGTGATATCTTTCCCAAAGCTGCATTTTTTGACTCTAATATGGCAATTTCACCACCATGATTCGAGTTTGAGAGGGGGCGAGATGTCACATTTCTGTGATAACACAACGTATTACGTATCATAAAATACTCTTTGATTATTGTCAAGAATATATGTACTACGTGATATATCCCCTACCATTTTTTTCTCTCTTCGTTGTACAATTTTTCTATTACAAAATTGTGAATATTCTAATTAGACTCGAATGTGGTAGTTTCACTCCCACGATTCGAGCTAGTGCGGCGGAGATGTCACGTCGTGACTTACTTAGCTCAGATCCTTTTTATCTCTCTATAACCATTTTTAGGAATAGTGGATCGAATATGTCAATCACTTTTAGAATAGGTTGAGAATAGGCGGAACCACCGACAAATTGTAGCAAATCATAATTAAGCATTTTTGACCCCTTCATTTAAAAGGCGGAGACACATACGGGAAAATATCATGTCACCCCACGAATTCTGTTAAACCTCGAAATGTTTCTTGGAAATCGTATACTAAAATAAAGAGTGGCACGCATAATCAATATAGAGGCGGAGACACATACAGGGGGAAATACAACGTCCGCCCCTCGGAGTCTGTCAAACCTCGAGATGCTTCCTAGAAATTGTCAACGGCTTGACAAATACATTATCTAGGAGGAACGAAAATAACACATGTAATCAATATGAGCTCGACACGCATCCCCTCCTAGAGAAATATCTGCATGAACGATGTTTACCTCGAACGCATCCCTTCTTAGGCAGAATCTCCAAACCACCCCCAGCATATAAAATAATACATTTCGGCGGTTGGAAAATCACTCTTGGGTCTGAGGTTAGTCTTCGCGTTTTTATTTCTGTACCTCGGTCTGGGGCTGCTCATTCAGATATTGCAAAATAATGTACACATTTTATTTTTCATGAGGCGAAATTCATTTCCAATCGGGCAGGCTGTGCGAGCTCAAATCACAGAAACGTTTCAACACGAAATATGTTGTTTCTCAAAGGATTCTAGACGACACGTATTTCACCGATTACATGACAATTTTTTTTTGACAAAATTATGAGTGTTTAAAATTAAAAAATTTTACACGTGGATTACCAAAAAATTGTCAACATTTTCGTTTATTGTGTGATGTTTTTGTAGCTATCATAGGTATTATTTTTTTTTTTCTGATTCTGAAAATATTTCTCGACCTCTTTTGAAATCCATTGGAAGAATTTAATCAGTTCAAAATTGACAACATAGCGGCGGTTTTTCTTAAAAATTTCAAACCCCAGCGTTTTTTTCTCTTGATTTTTTTTTAAGTTGGTACTAATATGTTGAATATATTTCAGTAGAGTTTATCTTATGCCTGCGTCTTGGAGAAGAGATTGAATTTTTTTTTTGATTCTGAAAAATGCAAATTCACGATTTTTGCAAAAAGGCGACAAGATATGAAAAAAGTTGATGGATCAAATTTATTCCTTAAAAAAGTTCTACAAAAAGTCCTCTGGTTTTTTTTCTGTTTTGCGGTATTATTGAACTATTCGCTAAAATATGAATAATAACAATTTTCCGCTGTCATAAATAATCAAATAGGATGCAAGTCAACAGGAAGAACAAATTTTTCTACACAATTTTTTCCTAAAAATCTAAATATTCAAAACGAAAATTCAATGTTTTCATCTAATCGGTGAAATACGTGTCGTCTAAAATCCTTTGAGAAGCAGAATATTTCGTGCTGAAATGATTCTGTGACTTGAGCTCGCACAGCCTGCCTGATTTGAAATGAATTCGGCCATGATTACTCTGATATTTATTTCTTATTTTACAATAAATTTTATTTTCAGCTACCCTGAAAAATGTACCATTTCAACAAATTTATTTTATTACAATTCACAACATGCATTGGCATTCAAACAAAAGTATTTTCATTGTCTTGCTTCTATAATTTGAGAAAAGCGTATCCTGTTTCAAAAAAATTGTTACTAAATACGCATCATAGCGTAATGTGGTTCAAAGCAAATGTGTAGATGTAATTTAGGCGAAAAATTTTGTTAAATAAAATGTTATTGTATCTTATGTCCTTTTTTCCAAAAAGTTAATTTTTTATTTTTAATATATATTTATAACAGAAGTTTATAAACTATTTGAAGATATTGTTTGGTAGAACAACTCTTTTTGTCATTTTTTCCGTCACTTGTGTCGTTTTTCCAAAAATTAAATTTTTTTATATTTAATCTTATATTTTACGATTAAAAGAAATTCGACATATATATATATATATATATATATATATATACGCCCACCTGAGAAAAATGACACAAAGGAAAAGCCACTATCGTTGCATATGTCCCTTTACATTTCCGAGCCGCGTGATGCACCTTTTGGGTGAAAATCGAGCTAGGACTAAAACATCACACCCCCACTCGTTCACTCGATTGCAAACAAGATCTTTTTCACGCCATCTGCATGAAAAACAAACTTATGAAACGACTTTTTATCCTTTAAAAACACACTCCTTTATGTTTTTAAAAACCCACGACACACCTCTTACGTAAAAAGTAATCAAGAGTAAAATTCCTCACCCCCACTTGCTTGCTAAATTACTATATCTCCATGTTCACATGAGACAAAGAAGTGATTTATCTGATAACCTCTATCAATCCAAATTTCTTCAACCTTCACCCATCCTTATGTAATAACTAATCTATTTTTCTTCAATCTAGGACAACGAAGATAAATAAAACTAAATTAAAAGTTATAAAAAAGGGAGAAAGTATAAGACATTGCATGATATCTATATATTTAGAAAATTTTAGGCATACAATATGTCAAGTTGACATTCATATCTATTCTTACTATAATTATGCCTAGAATTATTTGACGAATACTCGAACTATCTCAAGAAACATATAAAAAAATTTATAAAATAACAGAAAAAAATATAAAAAAAAGGACATGTAAAACCTTGCATGCTATATACATATAAATGCGTAAGATAATTTCAATTAGAAAATTTTAGACATACAATATGTCAGGTTAACATTCTTATCTATTTTTACTATAATTATTCCTAGCATTATTCTATGAATATTAAAAATATCTACAGAAAATTATGAAAATGAAAGACGTTCATAAAGAAAAATAACATTTGAAAAACCACAAGTGTCAAGCATACATTATAACAAACAAAATTCACGGGAATAAGGATACATCGAAAATCAAAATGCACCGGTATTTTGGGAAGATGCTTCAACACTTTACGGTATCAACTACAACGCGCTGTCCACATTACTTTTGTTACTATAATAGTTGACATCGCAAAGATAAAATTTTTTTATCACAGAATAAACGTTGAGCGTTCATTATTTTCTTATTTACTTATAGATTAATTAATTCATTACTTAAGGGCATGTGATACTTCGTCATGTGGTAAATCGGGTTCAGTTCCCCCGGGTTTCTGTCCACAAAAATTAAAAATTTTAAAAACGGTATTTGGAGATGCTATAAAATAGAACAAAAGACGTCCCCGAACTCTTTTTTTGAGGGATAATGGCAAAAAAATTTATTCTGCTAAATAAAAATTTTCTCTGTTCACTATTTGGAGGTTAGGATTCGCTTTTGAGGTATCTGTCATTCCGATAATGTCGGTCTCTGTTGTACCTCAAAATAGTCTCTAATGCCCCAAAAAGTGAGATACTTTGGAATTCTGTTTTTTTAATTCTGAATATTTTTCATGCTCATTTTGCATAAAATTATTCATGATAAAATAGATTTCTGTTCGATCTTAATTTAGAAATTTTTTTAATGGAGACACTAAACTCATGATTCGTTCCAATCTGCATGGTTTGCTTATGAATATTTTCAGAATACCTTTAATTGAGTCATAATAATTTTACCTCAATTTATTGAAAGAAATCTATTTTTTATATAAAATTTTTAAAAGGTAAGAATGTATTAAATATTAGCAATGTTAGAAATACATTAAATTTTTGATTGGTTCTTTTCCTAATTGGAAAATGTAATAATCTAAATAGATTGGTTCATAATCAACCAAAAACATTACATTTGGGCACTATGATCTATTTTCCTTAATATTCATAATTTACATATTTTCAGGCTTTAACAACAACAAAATTTTTCTAATTTTATACATGATATATATTAGAATATTTTTCTAAAAAATGTCTTCCCGGCACTTATTGAAAAATAAGGTTGCTAATGGGATGTACATATTATTTCACATTTCATCCTGGTACTTATCTAAACATAAGGTTGCCATATAAGATGTACATAATTTTTGAATTAAGAAAAATCACACCGATGCTTATCAAAAATAAGTTGTATACCCTCGTTGCCTATAAACAAAGGTACACGTGCCATATATGATATATGTGCATAATTGTTTTTGTGTACCAATAATAATATAATGTTATAAATATAAATATAATGTTATGCTGAATTTGTCCTTGAAAAATATTTTAAATTTATCTTTTTATTTTAAGATTTTTTTTGATACCTTGTTTTTTGTGTTCATTTCTGAAAAATTTATAGTTATTTTTGAACGATTTCTTATAGTTTGGGTTTTCCTTTAGATATGTAAAAAAATCTTGTAACATGTGCGTTTTACGATGTTTGGGTTATTTCGTTGGGTTTCCTTGAAAACTGTGTCACTTGTCCTGGCAAGTGGAGGGCTAGAAAAGAAGGGTCTTAGTTAAATGCTTCTCTCTCTCTCTCTAAAAAGTGGGATGGAACTATTTAAAAAATCTGGCTATGCTGTCTTTTTTCACTTTTCTTTTTCACTAATGAATGCAAAATTAGATATAGTAATCTTTAAAAAGGAAAGTATACATATGTATGTATATGTATGTTTTTTCTGTGTATTTGCGTATGTATATGTCTCTCTTTTTTTTCTTAATTTTAGGTGTTATGTTTTAATTATTTAACTTGCATAAGAATTTTTAATTAGAAATTGTAGTTTTTTCTATAAATGATCCCTGATGAGGGGGCCTGCAGTGGTCCCGAAACATGTTGGTTCCCTGGTAGTATAAAAAGGTCGGAGAAAGGAGAAAGTAACCTCTTCGAGTCTGAAGTTTGAAGTTCTCTCTACTATCCAGTCCCGCAACCAGATGTTTGGGGCCTTCACTACGACAGCCCCCGACCAGGTAAAGAAGTCGTATAATCTGCAAGCGCTTACTTACGGGGTAACGCGTCAATCTCACTAGAGATTTTCTCCCTCGGCCTGTCCAACTTTTGGAGAGTTAGACAGTCTTTGGGATAATCCGACGCATCGACCACTGTCAACAGAACGTTGTTAGCTATCTGCTTGAAAGTAGGGCTCCGTCTATCATGGGCCTCCTGCGATTTTAGCTCCCTGTTTAGGGGCGTTTCTCTGAAGTCCTTCGTCTTCTCGCCCACAAAACAGGCCTGAGAAGTTGCTCCAGGTGAAGTTTCCGCAGCCACTGTCCTCTGCGAAGTTCTTTGGCTACTGTTTGCGAGCCGCGCCTTCAAGTATGTCTTTCTTTGTGCTTTCTTACAGAGAGTTCCGTTAGCTCTTCTACCACAGTTTCAATAAGATTGTAGCCATCGTTGTCAGAAGTTCGCAATGCTCATAGTGAACTGCCGTCTGAAGTGCGGTGCACCGTTTGTGGTGGGTTAGAAGAAGGTCCCGGAACGGTCCCCTCATCTTTATTTGTTTTGTTTTATTTTTCGTGCTCTGCTCATTTTCGCCTCACGAGAAGGTAGGGAAAATTAGAGTCACCGCCTGCAGAGCCGCGCTGGCAGGAGGCGGTTTTACATACTATGGGATTCGACGTGGTGTCACAACGTCCTTATTTGCGACCTCAGCAACTCCGCGTCTACTGATTAGGGCAGTCCGGGATGTTCAAGGATTTGTTAACCCGTGTGCCATTCAGCCCTTGACACTGTGAGTTTCCTAGAGCAGCTACGTCTCACGATGCATCCTATCTGGTTCACCTACTCCAGGTATATCGTCCGATGATACCTTTAAGCGTCTCCACGAACTACAAGGTCCTGCGATTTGATTTTCATTCAGAGCTAGTTATGATTTGCTTTTAAAGGATACTGGATGCGAAAGTGAAGGAAGATAGAAGACTTGAAAACCATAATACATTTGCTCTTTATTATTATTTCTAATGACGATTTACTTGTAACATTTCCCGTAGACTCTTGACGACTAACAATAATATAGTATATATTGATTTATTTTTTAATGGAATTAGTAGTGTGCAGGATTGCTATCCTACTGGAATTTCTTTGATTTTTGCTGAGGGCAGTACGGTAATAACGCCGTTAACTATTTTTATTTTCGCACATTTATAACCTCCATTGTGATAATTATACATTTCCTCAAGAAAGTGAGTAGCCTCCAACATTGTAAAGACCACACCATCAGATTATGATATAACAATTTGTTTTTTTGCTGTCGTGGGGCAACAGGTATCACAATTTGTTCTTAATAATTGAATCCAAAAGATGTGTCGCTGGTGAACTCCAGCAAGCGAGATTCAGCAACCCCAAAACGGTCGTTGAAGTTTATTGCACGGCTTTTCCTTACTTTGACCTTAGAATGTTGCTAAACCTGACGCGGCGGAGGCAAATAGACCTCGGATTTCGATTCAGCGATCCCAAAAACATGTGTAAAAGGTTTTTCAAGTTCATTACATAGCTTTTCCTGTATTGGACCTTGAAATGACCTTGAACCTGGATCGGTGAAGGTGAATGGAACTCGGATTTCGATTCAGCGACCCTCAGAACATATGTAGAAGGTTTTTGAAGTTTATTGCACGGCTTATCCTGTATTTGACCTTGAAATGACGTTGAACCTAAACCGGTGGAGGTAAATGGACCTCGGATTTCGACTCAGCGACCCAAAAAACATATTTAAAAGGTTTTTGAAGTTTATTGCACGGCTTTTTCTGTATTTGACCTTGAAATGACCTTGAACCTTGAATGTGACGCAGGTAAATAGACCTTGGATTCGTATTCAGCGCGTCAAAATACATAAGAATAAAGTGGTCTTGTCGAATAGTCCTCACCTTTTTTTTTTGTAAACCAGTGTTATTGAATAACAGACAAAAACTATGCATATATGTTTAGATGACAGATAGAAGTTAAAATGAATGCCCAGAACGTATCTGTTTCTAATTTTCAATTACCCATATCTCTAATGAAGACATGAACATTTTTAAACCATGAAGTAATTAATATAATATGAAGAATATTATTGGTATTTAAATGAAGAAGTTCAGTTTAGTTTCAGCATTATTATTTATCAATTGACTACGCATTGAGTTGCCGAAAATTCCTTATCAGATGTTATGACACATATTCTGGTTTTCTCTGAATAAACCCAAATGAATTTTTAATGATCTTACACAAATACAAATAAAATTTGAAAAAAATAGCAATTATGATAATTAATCTGCGTGCTTTATCTCAGAATATAATATACCCTTTAGTTCTTATCTCATTGAATTAAGTGTGCCTCGATGTTTTCCATGCAAGATATTTGAATATCAATAATTTGAAAAAAGCTTTGTTATCTTCAAAATAATCAACAAGAATCTAAAATAATAGGAATCACCAAATTTGTTATACATGAATTAATAATTTCGAATTGGAAGTGTTTAAAATTAATCTGAAAGAAACGTGAGACGGGTGGCCAGTCTCTCTATATATATAGACTGCTACGATGCCAGCATTATCCCTGTTCACCGAGGCTTTATAGCACGTATGCATACTACGTGGTGCCAAAAACACTTGTAGCTTCAGCGCTTCCCCAACTACTGCTTGATCAAGCTGCAGCCGAAGATGAGGAAGCGACATTAATACCAACCGCGGAAAGCAGGCACCTTCTGAGAGGAGCAATGCAAACTAACTAAATCCGAATCCACGCGTCCAAATTTTCCGGGAGTGGGGTCTCCTTATACTACTTCGTGATAGTGGATAAGTGAAATTGTAAAAGATGTAAAAGGAACGGAGCCTCAAACCCGTAAAAGGGAGAGTAATAAAATAAATACATACATACATGTCATTTTATAAAGTGTACGTCATTTTTGTACCATATGTTTGACCTTATGGAATAAATTTGAAGATTGAAATTATAAACATATCTCCATTAATTAGTGTTTGATTGAAAATTATATTTTTTGTTGACATTTTTATTTGACATATCTGAAATATTGAATTTTTTAAAATTTTGTCAAGAATCATGTGAAAATTATATATATACAAAAATATTTTTCGCCTTAAATTATAATTTTGATGCAATTTTCCTGGTTTCTTCACTAAAAAATTGTTTGATTTGAAAACTTATTTTTTTGTTTGAAAATACATTCTTTTCAAATTTATTTTAACTGTTTTTAGATAAAAATTAGAATATTTGTATTAAAGTAGCAATTATTACATTTTTCGTTAAAAATTCAGCCTTTTTCGTAGAAATATCATCCTTTTTTGTTTGAAAATTCGACTGTTTAGTTAAAACTTTTTTTGCCGTTGAAATTTTTATTTTAAATATCTGAAATATTTAAAAATCTTTGAAAATTTTCTTAAGAATCTTAGGAAAAATATATTTATACAAACTTAAAAATAAATAAACTTTAAAATAAATAGTTATTCGAAATTTTTATTTTTTCTACAAAAATATTTTTCGTCCTAAATTATAATTTTGATGCAATTTTCCTGTTTTCTTCACTAACATTTTTTGGATTCAAAAATTTTTTTATTAGGTTGAAAATACATTCTTTTCAAATTGGCTTACACTGGTTTTAATTGAAAATTAGAATATTTTCATCAAAATAGCAATTATTACATTTTTCCTTGAAAATTCAGTTTTTTTCGTTGAAATTCATCTTTTTTTGGTTCGAAATTCGACTGTTTAGTTAAAACTTTTTTTGATGTTGAAATTTTCATTGACATACAGAAATATTACAAAATCTTTGAAAATTTTCGTAAGAATCTTAGGAAAAATATATTTATACAAACCTAGAAATAAATAGTTATTTGAAATTTTTATTTTTCATACAAAAATACAAATACAATTAAGTGAAGAAAAAAGGAAAATTTCAACAAAATTATAATTTAAGGCGAAAAATATAATTTAAGGCGAACAATATTTTTGTATAAAAAATAAAAATTTGGAATAACCATTTGTATTTTAGGTTTTTCTGTTTGCTTATTTTAATGTTACATAAATATAATTTTTACATGATTCTTGACAAAATTTCACAAATTTTTTCAATATTTCAGATATTTCAAATGAAAATTACTTTATTTAAAAAAAAAGTTTTTTTTTTTTTTTAAAAATGTATTTTTTAACTAAAAAGATAACTGTACCATTTTTGGTTGAAAATGTATCCTTTTTTTTTTGAAAAATTAATTTTTTTCAAGCAAAAACTGACGAATTAATTTTCAGTTACAACCTTTTTTTAGTTGAAAATTCGACTTTTTGTTCGAAAATTAATCTTCTTGTTTGAAAACTCATCTTTTGGGTTGAAAATTCATTAGTTTTGGTTAAATATTTCACTGTTCCATTTTTTGTTAAAAATTTATCTTGAAAATTCATTAGTTTTGTTTGAATATTTAACTATTCCATTTTTGGTTAAAAATTTATCTATTTTAGTTGAAAATCCATTTCTTCCGTTGAAAATTGAACTACTTTATTTAAAAAAAAGTTTTTTTGGTTAGAAATTGATTTTTTAACTAAAAATATAACTGTACCATTTTTGGTTGAGAATGTATCCTTTTTTTTTTTTGAAAAATTAATTTTTTTTTAAGCAAAAACTGACGTATTAATTTTCAACTAAAAATGTAAAAAAAATCCACTTCTTTCGTTGAAAAATAAACTATTTTATTTCAAAAAAAGTTTCTTCTGTTGAAAATGGATTTTTTAAACTAAAAATGTAACTGTACCATTTTTGGTCAGTAGATAAGCCGGGAGCTTTACAGGTGCAAATTCCTATCTTACCGACTTCGAGAACATTCTGCAGCTAAAGTGGTTCGTGTCTGTGCTAAGTTTCTAGAATTTTCGCGAAGTCGGTAAGGTAGGTGGATCATATAGAGTTCTGATCAGTATCAGGAATATTAAACCCCCTTTGCAGAGTTGTTATCTCTGATTTGAAGTATTGTTATCAGTCTAATAACGAAATAAACCAATTTCAGGGAATGCGGTTTGGGGTTCCAGAATCGGGAAGCTCTAACGTTGCATTTAAGGTTACATTCTGGCGACAGAACGCTGGTAACCGACCTCTGTGGTCTAGCAGCAGCCTTCCAGCAGTCTCCAGGACACTTCCTCACTCCCAATACCTCCGGGACTCACCAGGTAAGTTTTTCCAAAAATAAAGCTTCCAAGCCTCGGACTCATCGCACTATTAACACTATTTTACACTTTTTTTTTAATTATTACACTATTTTCTCACAATTGTCTGCAAATAGACGAAATTCTCTACAAAATAGTTGAATTTTCATCAACAAATGTAATGGTTGATATTTAAGTCAAAAAAGATTAAAATTTTTAATTAAAAACGGGCGAATACAACCAAAAAAGACGACATTTAAAAAAAAATTGAATCCTTAAGGCCATGTGACGAGTGAGTCACGTGACCGGCTTCCTGCCTTACCGACACTTTTTTTATTTGTAAACTTATTTTCACACGAATAGCCACATCGAGTAGATTTATCTGAAATCCCTGTAATACTTCAATATCCTGAATTCCTTGAATATTCGAAATTCTCTAAATTCCTTGAAATCTCGGTAATTCTGCATGAAAAAATGCCTCTCAAATTGATTTTTGAAAGTGAATTAACTACAAAATCTAAATTTGGAATCAGTCACCGTGTTTCATATTTTTGCATCATTATTAATTGACAATGCAATGTTTTCCGCGCGCATATAATATTGTTATTTGACATTAAAAGAACTGAAGCAATCATCTACATGAAGGTGACGTCATACTTGTTATCAGCAATGTAGTTCAGATTAATATTTTTGTAAGTTAGATTGCGAAAAACCACAAAAAAGCGTATTTAAATTGATCGGTAGAAAAAATGCTGTTTGGAAAAAAACCGAGAATTTCAAATTTCCTGATAACTAAATTCGTAACAGGTGTATTTCGTTGATACTGTAGATAAAATTAGTGATTTTGTAAAATCAGTAATTACTTTCAGAGTATTCCTATAAATATCCTGCTTAATCTTCTTAGGAATTTTTGAAATCACGTAATTAAAGTTTACTACATTATAATCACACCTGAGAAAATATAATATTTCATTGTCGATAAGAACTAAAATTTTGATAAATTAAAATTTTTAATTTTAAGCTTTTTCGGGTTTCAGTCGTGTGCAAAACTACGAAACTTGCCGACGTTTCGTGAACATTACATTTCACTTCTTCTGGGCTGACTTCATCAGAAAGATATAACAGATCCACATTCAACCTTAAGACATCTTACTTTAGTCAGTGAGTTTCGACGTCGAATTTCTCTTGACGAAAGTACCAATCTCTGATACAATCGATATCATTAAATCCTTTGCAAACTATCCTTCCGATTACATACCTTTGATAGAACACTGTCTCAATAACACTTACTTATCTTTCAATAACTAATTCTATGAACAAATTTCAGGCAGCGATGGGCTCTCCAGTCTCACCTGTAATAGCCAACATCTTTATGGAAAATGTAGAAACTAAAATCTTTAACAAATCCAAGCTTAAACCTCCGATTTCATCAATCAATTACACCCTTATATCAAGTTCACCACGGAAATCGAACAAAACGGAAAATTCCCTTTCTTAGACGTACTAGTTTACAAAAGATCTGATTACACATCAGGATATGAAGTTTACAGAAAACCCATCCATGCAAACAGATACCTACATGCCTCTTCCCACCACCACCCATCTCAAAAGCAATCGGTCACCAATTCCCTTATATACAGAACTGTCTCTATAACAGATGGTGATAACTTAGAAAAGGAATTACGAGCGGTCAAGCAAATACTGATACAAAACGATTACACAAACAAACAAATTGAGAAAGCAATAAGAAAATACACTCAAAAAAACAAGTCAACACAATTTTCAAGAGATTCAGAGAATTTCAAGGCATTTCCACGAATTTTAATGATTTTAAGGGATTCTTCAAATCGTCATGCGGTTGTATAGAATTTTCTAGAATTTCGAAAGATATGAAACGATTTTACAGGACACAAAAGGGTTTTAGATGGTTTTAAAAGAATACCAAGTATTTTCCAGAGATTTAGAAAATTTCAAGGAATTTCCATGGATTTTAGTGATTGTTAGGGATTTGGAAAAATGGTGATGCGGTTGTAAAGAATTTCCTAGAATTTCGAAAGATATAAAACGGTTTGACAGAACCCATGATTTTAAAGACATTTTAAACGATTTCAAAGAATTGTCAAGAGATTGGAAAAATTTCAAGGCATTTCCAAGGATTTTAATAATTTAAAGGGATTTGTGAAAGTGGCCATGCGGTTGTAAAGGATTTCCTAGAATTTTGAAAGATATGAAACGATTTTACAGGAACTAAAAGGTTTTAAGATATCTTGAAAGATTTAAAAGGATTTTCAAGGGATTCAGAAAATTTCAAGGCATTTCCAAGAATTTTAATGATTTTAAGTGATTTGTGAAAATGGCGATGCGGTTGTGAAGAATTTCCTAGAATTTCAAAAGATATAAAACGGTTTTACGGATCCAATAATTTTTTAGACATTTTAAACGATTTCAAAGGATTGTCAAGAGATTTGAAAAATTTCAAGGCATCTCCAAGGATTTAAATGATTTGAAGGGATTTGTGAAAGTGACCATGCGGTTGTAAAGAATTTCCTATAATTTTGAAAGATTTGAAACGATTTAACAGAAACTAAAAGGTTTTAAGATATCTTAAAAGATTACAAAGTATTTTCAAGAGATTTAGAAAATTGCAAGACATTTCCATGGATTTTAGTGATTGTTAGGGATTTGGAAAAATGGCCGTGCAGTTGTAAAGAATTTCCTAGAATTTTGATATATATGAAACGATTTCACAGAACCTAAAAAGTTTTAGGATATTTCAAAAGATTTCAAAGGATTCTTAAGAAATTTTTAAGAATGTCTAGGCATTTCCAAGAATTTTAATGATCTTAAAGGATTTGTAAAAGTGGCCATGCGGTTGTAAATAATGCCCTAGAATTTCGAAAGATATAAAACGGTTTTACAGAACCCATGATTTTTAAGACATTTTAAACGATTTCAGAGGATTTTCAAGGGATTTAGAACATTCCAATGCATTTCCAAGGATTTTAATGATTTTAAGGAATTTTTTCAAATGGTCATGCGGTTGTAAAGAATTTCCGCAATTTCGAAAGATATGAAACGATTTTGCAGGACCCAAAAGGTTTTGAAATGTTTCAATAGATAACAAAGTAATTTCAACAGATTTAGAAAATTTGAAGGCATTTCCATGGATTTTAATGATTGTTCTGAAAACCCGGGAAGTGAACCGAAAGCAACTTCCTGACTGCAGTAAAAAAGGAAAAAGAGGGGATGATAGTAAAATATGTGCAATTCCAAATTTTTCTTTACCGTTTTTCAGTAATTTTCGTGTTGTATTACGAATAAAAGTTTATGGACCAGAAAACAAAGGGGCTCTCGTTAGTAATTACATTATTTGATTATTGCTAAGGAAACTTAGATGCTTTTGGAAAACTCTAATTCCTATTTGTTGAAGCTCGTTTATTCATTAAAAATTTGTTTACCTGAAGTACCATTTGTGGAATTTTTCGTTCAGGAATGAAGGAAAATATTACATTCCCCTTGAATATTTGATATTTTTCTAAAAATTGTACATTTTTATTTTTTAACTGATGAATGGCTGATTCCTGATTCTCGCACTTGTTGGTGTTCTTTATTTACAACGTAAGTTTAATTTAATACTATAATTTTTATTTATGAAAAATATAAGACATATGTTCTCAACCACATGTTAATTTTTTTAGACGCGTCAATTTTCAATTGATTGTTACTAAAGCTGCTGAGCATCTGAATTAGTACTAAATTTCACACGCGCTAATATCAAATTCTGCTAATTTGAACTACAAAGTTGATAAGAAAATTTGTCGATTCGATACGTGAAATATAAAAATTAAAACGCATTTAAATATAATTGAAACGCATTTGGCCAATATTTCATTTTTTTAAATGTCCTTACACTGAAGTAAATGTACAATACGAAAAAGACATGCCAAAATTTTGAATAAAAAAATACTTCACCGAAATGCATATGTATTTATTTAAAAACAGTATTGTTTTTGTTTAACCAAACATGTCGTCGATGTAGTACGCTGGAAGTTGTTTGTTTAAACGATAGTTATTTAAATAAAATAGATTAATGTATCATTTCGTTAAATATCTTTAAAATGTATATAATTATTTTCTTGCGATAATCGTGCGAAATCATAGCTTTTAATGGTTTTTTTTTAATACCATGAAAAATTATTCACCTGGAAAAAATAGTCCGTTTACTCAAAGAAACCTAAATTACTTTATACTGACGAGGGTGAATTATTTTCTTTCAATAAGTATTTAACACTTGCATAAATACATTGCATTGAAATGGGAAAATATTTATTAACGTGTACAGTGGGACAGAATCAGGATAATGAGGATGAAAGTCTCTGAAACTAAATACTGGAATAAAAATGCAAATTATCGAATGGGAAATCGAGGTCGATTTTTACCAGAAAATATGAAATTCACATACAAATTAGTTGTTCGAGGGTTTTGAGGTGTCTGATAACGAAACAAGAAATAAAAACTTTTGACTTTAATCAAAAGATTGCAAGTGGTTATATATTTTACAAAAAAAGCGATTTCCACAAACAAATAACAGATGAATTTTCAACAAAATACATGATTTTTCAAACAAAAAGTTGGATTTTCAATTAAGAAATATCAATTTTCCAAAAAAGAAAGTAATTTTCAACCAAAAAAATTAATTTTCAAACAAAAAAATATTAAACTTCAGCCAAAAACAGTTGATATTTCATCCTAAAAAAGTTGATATTTCAACATAAAACAGTTGATATTTCAACTTAAAGAAAGAAAACTAATTTTTAACAAAATAGTTAGGTTTTCAACAAAATAATTAAACTTTCAACAAAATACTTGAATTATTCACCAAAAAGATGAACTTTCAACAAAATACATAATTTTTCAAACAAAAAGTTGGATTTTCAATTAAGAAATATCAATTTTCCATAAAAAGAAAAAAGAAAGTAATTTTAAACCAAAAAGATGAATTTTCAACCAAATGGTCGAATTTTTAAAACAAAAAAAGATTGAACTTCGCCCTAAAAGCGTTACATTTTCAACCAAATGAATTTTCAAATACAGTGTAGAATTTTTCAACCCAACTGACATGTAGTTCATCTTTTTATCCCGAAAAGATCAAATTTCTTTTAAAACAGATGAATTTTTAGACCAAAAAATGAAATTTTCAACACAAAAGATTAAACTTCAACCAAAAACAGTTGGTATTTCAACCTAAAGAAGAAAAAAACGAATTTTCAACCAAATAGTCAAGTTTTCAACAAAATAATTGAACTTTCAACAAAATGCTTGAATTATTAATCAAAAAGATGAATTTTTAACAAAATAAATCAATTTTCAACCAAATAGTAGCATTTTTAACGAAAAGAGATAAATGAGAAATTCAAAAAGACAGAATTTAACAAAACAGTTTAATTTTCGACCAAAAAAGATGACTTTTATGCAATTAGTGACATTTTCAACCAGATAGTAGAATTTTTAACCAAATTGTGGAATTTTCAACCTACAAACATGAATTTTCAACCAAATGGTCGAATTTTTCAACAACAAAAAAATTGAACTTCAACCTAAAACCGTTACATTTTCAACCAAATCATTTATTTTATAGAAGACAGTTGAATTTTCAACATCAACAAAATTTCAATCCAAAAGGACGAATTTTCTGTCCAAATAGACTAATTTTTAACAAAACAGTTAAATTTTCAAGCAAAGAAATGAATTTTCAACAACAAAAAATGAATTTGCAACAAAAAAAATGAATTTTTAAATACAATGTAGAATTTTCCAGCCCAACTGACAAGTAGTTCATCTTTTTATCTCAAAAAGATGAAATTTCTACTAAAAGAGATGAATTTGTAGACCAAAAAATGAATTTTCCAACACAAAAGATTAAACTTCAACCAAAAACAGTTGGTATTTCAACCTTTAGAAAAAAACGAATTTTCAACAAAATAGTTAAGACACGTAAAACAAAACCGCCAGTGGTGAAAGGCTCCACAGGGGGCAGTCCACCACGAGCGGTGCGAACTTCTTGAGCCCTTGCGGCTCTAAATTACTGACCTAATCTGGAGGCCCTGAATTAGTATTTTAATGGCTGGGGCAAGAATCCCCATGATGCAGATTAATCTGCACCGAAGCAAAGGCACCTCGGCGGTTCTGGCGAGGCGCTTTTCAGTGGTGCAGACAGGAATTGCTTTAATCCAAGAACCCTGTTTATACAGGGAAAGGATTAGTGGCTTGTCAGGAAGTGGCTCCATATATAAGGGGCTGCGAGAAAAAGCGCCAAAGTCATGCACAGTTGTAAAGGGTATGGATGCGATCTTGGTGCCTAAACTCTGCTCTAGAGATATGACCGTTATTAAGGTGAGACGGCCCCCTCCTCCCAGAGAGGAAGAGGCTCTTATTCGGCATTGTCAAGAGAAAAAAATTCCTCTGCTGTTGAGCTGTGGTGAAAACTTTCAAGGCACGGTGTGGGGAAGCACAAACATCAATGACAGAGGCAGAGATTTAATTGAATATATAACAGGCACATATCTCTCTCGGACCACAAATATATCGTGTGTCGATTAACCCTAGGGAAGCCAGTAGTTCCCAATATCAGGAACCCCAGAAATACACTTTGAGACTCATATAAAGAGGAACTTAAATGAAGGCTTGCGGAATTTCCCACAATCTATGGTACCATTGATGAGTTCGATCACGCCGCGGATATTCCGCGTATAACTCTGAGTACATTATATGAGAACAATTGCCGTACAAGCATAATTAGATTTAGGAAATAAGCAGACTGGTGGAATAACTACCTGAAAAAACTTATTTCAAGGACTGCAATAGAAATATAATAAAGTATAAGCAGAGAGATTGGAGGGGCTTCTGCGAAGAGTCGAAAACCATTCCGGAAACAGAAAAGTTCCACAAGATTCTGGCAAAAAATCCGGAAGCTCGCCTGGGGTTCATAAGGCTCGATAATGGTGAGTTTGCCGATGACGAAGAAGTTACGCTGAATCACCTGATGGAAGTTCACTTCCTGGGTTTTCAACGAATCTTAACCGACTAAGAGAAGGAATACTGTGGCCAAGAGGTGAAGAAGACCGACTGGAATTTCGCTGCTAAGGTCGGTGATTACAAAAAAGTAAAATGGTCATCCTGACCTTTCAAATCACCAGGGGCGGATGGTATTCATCCAGCGCTTTCATAAAATGGCGTGAATTTAATCGCCCCCTCTATGACGAAATGATTGAGGGCAAGTGTATCGCTTGAACGCGTGCGATTTGCATGGAAGGATGACAGAGTGGCCATCATACCCAAACCTGGGGATAAGGGTTACACTGCTGCGAAAGATGTCGACAGATACATTAGGGATGAAAGATTTCTTCTTTATAAAGCAATCAATTTCTCAATAAATATAATTGATGACATTGAACTTAATCAAATTTTGTATCAACACTTTTTTAAATATTTTCTTTACAGGTTTTATTTGTTTTTCATACCTTTAGTTATTCCCTATGAATAATCCCTGATGAGGGGGTCTAAATGATTTCGAAACATGTTGGTCCCCTCGTAGTATAAAAAGGACGGAAAATTGTGAATCAATTTGTTGCTTATTCTGCACAAATTATTCATGATAAAATGGATTTCTTTTCAATGTTAATTTAAATAAAAAAGAATATATTATTACTTTATTGAGTTTTCAGTCGCTAAACGAGAGATTGTTTAGAAGTTTGCGAAAATATTTATATTTCCGTGTCGAGATCTTGAAATGTAGGGTTTATTATTAGAAAAAAGAATTTTTATTTACTGCTGAAAAATATCTACCCTTACATTTGAAAAATCCCCTAAAATACCTAAAAATCTAAAATCGAGAATTTTGACCCAATTTGAAAGAGATTGTTTTTTATGATTTCAATTTCAAATATGTCCTAAATGATTTATTTGCTAATTTTGTAAATTTGAAGGATATCTTTGAAATAAAAAATATTTGTATGGAAGTTTCAGACTTCAAAGGCTAAAATTAATAAAATAGGTTAATACATTCTTTGAAATCAAATTAGTGTGTATAATATATTAAATTGAATTATAAACGCTTCACGTTGAGCTCTCCGCCAAAAAGATTAATTTTCAACAAAGAATATTAATTTTCTACCAAAAAAGAGGAATTTTCAACTGTAATTTCAGCTAACGAAGGATTTTTATTTAAAAGTTTTTAAAAAGTTGGATTTAATAAAAAAAAATCGAATTTTCAACAAAATACTTCAATCCTCACCTTAATTTGTCTATTATTCAAAAAAATCATTAATTTCTATCAAAAAAGATTT
>JAABKJ010075445.1:182052279-182063588 GCA_011634705.1 Andricus grossulariae
TTCAACCAAAAATTCATATCTTAGCGTTGGAAATTCAACTGTTTTTTTTTCAGAAAATTCGTATTTTTTGCTAAAAAATTTAACAATTTGCTTGAAAATAAAACCATTTTTTTGAAAAGTCGTTTTTTATTAATTAAACTATCTTGTATTTAAAATAAAAATATTTTCTGGTCAAAATATTAAATATTACATTTTTGGTTGAGGATTCATGTTTTTTTATTGAAAACTCAACTATTTTGTTGAAAATTCGACTTTTTTGGATCAATTCAAATAATTAGTTAAAATTTTGTAAAAAAGTCTTCCTTTTTGGTGAATATTTAACATTTTTGTAGAAAATTCGTCTTTGCAGCTTGAAAATTATTTTTTTTTGTTTAAGATTCATCATTTTAGTTTTAAAATCATCTCTTCGGTTGCAAATGTAATGATTATGTTAAAAAATAGTCTTAAAAATTGAACGATTTAATTTTTTTTAAACGAA
The DNA here is from genome assembly GCA_011634705.1 of Andricus grossulariae. Taxonomy (NCBI): domain Eukaryota; kingdom Metazoa; phylum Arthropoda; class Insecta; order Hymenoptera; family Cynipidae; genus Andricus; species Andricus grossulariae. The sequence goes on from JAABKJ010075445.1 coordinate 182,052,758, forward strand.
ACATTATTTAAATTAGAAGTAAAATTATTTTATTTTTACTTCGTTTCACATTAATAACTGTTTATTTGTTATTTATAAACCGAAATTCAACACATTCACTCACAACATAAAAATGTTTCAAATAGAATAAATAAAATTCTAATTTTCACCGTTCAAATTTAGCGGAACGCCTAAAAAATCCCGAAAAATAAAATTTCCGAAATTATAGAATATCTGGCACTATAAACTTCATGACAAAGAAAATTCCCGTATCTAAATAATTAAAAAATTATTTTTACAATAGATAAATAATACAATAAAAAATATTTTCGTGAATGTCCTTCTGGTCGGCAATTTTAAAATGTTGGACATTTTATTATGTTGATAATTTTATTTCAGGAATTTTCTAGTATCAGGAATTTTCAGATTCGGTAATAAGATATATGATAAGAATTTCGAGAATTTTATTTTTTGGGATTTTTCAGTCACCTCTAAAAATGTATACCTTTTGGTAGAAATTTCGTCTTCATTGGTTAAAAATGCAACTGTTTGGTTGATATTTAATTAATTTTAAATCTTTAATACTAGAACTCTAGTTCTATTTAAAAAATCATTAATTAATTTATATTTACAGTTGATCAACTCAAAAATTCTGTATTGTAAATTGCATTTTATCATGTGATTTGTGATATTTCAAGTGGTTGCATAAAAAAACAATATTCTAAGTCTAAGTCACAGTATTTTTAAACTGCTTATTATATTATAATATATGTATATATTGTGACGAAATCAGAATTATATTTATTCATAACATTCTCTGTCATAATTTTAGATTTCAAATTCTGCCACATTTTTATTTGAAAAAAAAAATACTTTTGAAATTCAAACAAATCCTGACTTGGAACAGTGATTGTTTTGTTAAATTCCATTTTTATGAATTAAAATTAAAATTATTTTCCAAAATTCTTCCTCTATGTCAAATATTTTGTTTCAACAAAGCAAAATAACATACATTTTTAACCGCAATTACAAAAAGACGAATTCACAAAAAAAACACATACGTTTTTCAAGCAAATAGTTAAATTTGGAATCTAAAATAGATCAATTAATAACAAAAAATAGAATAGTTACATTTTCATAAAAAAAAATAATTTTCAATAAAAAAAACTTTTCAGCCAAGAAAGATTTTTCAGTCAAGAAAGACAATAAATATGATCGAAAATGGTGAATTTTAATGCAAAAAAGATGATATTTCTACAAAACAGTTGAACTTTGAAACAAATAATTAAATTTGCAACCCAAAAAGATTGATTTTCAACTAAAAGAGATGCATTCACAACAAAAAACATAAATTTTCAACTAATTTGTTGAATTTTTAACTAATTAGTTGAAATACTTACGTTTGCAAACAAAGTGATGAATTTTTAAATAAAATTGTAAATATTTCACCACAATAGATAAATTTTGACCAAAAAGATGATTTTTTAACTGAAATGATGAATCTTTAACTAGAATAATTGAATTTTTGACCAAAACGATAAATTTTTAACCAAGAAGATTAATTTCTATAAAAAAACACGAATTTTCAACTAAAGACCATGATTCAACTAAACATTGAATAATTAGATTTTTAGTCAAAAAATGAATGTTCAACCAAAGAGATGAATTTTTGACTAAAATTATGGAATATTAAACTGGAATAAAAGTTACATTTTCATTTTTAAAAAAATTCAACCAAAAAAGAAACAACCCATCAATTTGTTTTCACTCAGGTACCTCATTTTTCAAACAAAGAAATTAATTTTTAATTAAAATGATGAATCTGCAATAAAAATAATGAATTTTCAACAAAAGAGTTTAACTTTCAACCAAGTAATTTTATTTCCAACCTAAAAGAAGAATTTTCAACTAAAGTGATAAATATTTAACTGGCATTCTTGCATTTTTAACCGAAAAGGAGAATTTTTAAACAAGAAGATTAACTTGCAAAGAAAAAGATAATTTTCTACAAAAAAAAAAAGGATTTTTTAACAAAATACGTGGATTTTCAACGAAATAGTTGAATTTTCAATTAAAAAAGACAAATTTTCATCCAAATTGTTGAATTTTGAACAATAAAAGCTCAATTTCCACAAAAAAATGGACATTCAAATTTTCAGTTGAAGAAATTAATTTTTAATCAAACTGATGAATTTTCAACTAAAATTATGTATCTTCAAATTTTATACAAAAAAAGGCGAATTTTTTACAAAGTACATAAATTTTCAAACAACCAGTTTAATTTCTAAATAAAAAATATCAATTTTCCACAAAATAGTTGAATTTTCAATTAAAAAAGACCAATTTTCATCCAAATTGCTGAATTTTGAACAAGAAAAGATCAATTATCAACCAAAAATGGACATTCAAATTTTCAGTTAAAGGAATTGATTTTCAATAAAATAATTCAATTTTCGGCAAAAAATTTCCTTTTAATCCAAAGGAAAAACAATTTTTAAATCAAATAGCTCATATTTCAACCAAAGAAATGGATTTTTAATTAAAGTTATGAATCTTCAATAAAAAAAATGAATTTTCATCAAAAGTTTAATAATTTTATTTCCAACCTAAAGATGAATTTTCAACTGAAGTGATAAATATTTAACTGAAATACTTGAATTTTTAACCGAAAAGAAGAATTTTTAAACAAGAAGATTAACTTGCACAGAAAAAAATAATTTCTTCAGAAAATATTCTTTTTTCGAAAAATACGTGGATTTTCCACGAAATAGTTGAATTTTCAATTAAAAAAGACTTGCAATAAAGCTCTGCTGCGGATTGCATTAAAGCTCTGCTGCGGATTGTAATAAGGCTCTGCTGCGGATTGCAATGAAGCTCTGCTGCGGATTGCAATAAAGCTCTCATGCTGATTGCAATGAAGCTCTGCTGCGGATTGAAATAAAGCTCTGCTGCGGATTGCATTAAAGCTCTGCTGCGGATTGAAATAAAGCTCTGCTGTGGATTGCATTAAATCTCTGCTGCGGATTTCAATAAAGATCTGCTGCGGATTGCAATAAGGCTCTGCTGCGGATTGCAATAAAAAATGTAAAATCGTCAATTTCAAAAGAAACGAAAACTTACTCCCGAAATATTGAGTTTCTGAAGGCGGGTGACAAAGATTTTATCTAAAAAAATTAGCCAATTCAGAATAAATTGTCCAGGAATTTTCATGTTTAAAAACTCGGCTTTCGTCAGAAATATAAAATCGAATTTTAGATTTTTTTTACAAAAATAAGAACTTGCTCCCGAGAAATATCGATTCTGAAGGAAAGAGAAAATAAAATTTTTAATTGAAAAAACAAAAAAAAATTTTAATTAAATTTTTTGTTACTGTCTTAAAAAATGAAAACTTGAACAAATCATTTTAACAGAGCATATATTTGAATTTCTGAATACAGCCCTTAATATATTCATATATTTTTATGCTAGTTTTCCACTATCTGATTATAAATGTTCTACTTATTTTTAGGTGCTCACCTTTTTTAAATTAAATTAGTAGAATTTTATTAATCTACATCTAGAGAGCATATTAAAAACCCCTATGTGATCTGTTTCTAATTTGTGATATCAAAAAGAGCTCATCGACAAATTGAAAAATATTCTCAAAAATTTCAAATACTAATTAAAAAAGAAGCTATTTAGGTCATTCGAAAAGTTTCGAAAAAAACTTAAGATTCCTAGGAAAATTTGTTATTTCTTTCGAATCAATTTTAAAAGAATATTTAAAAAGATTCAAAAAGACAGTTTTTAAAAGATTGTTAAATATTTTACAATTTGGAAAGATTTCATGAGAACCGAAAAAGAACATATGAAGATTTATGTGAATATCTCAAACATTTTTTTTATTTTGAATAACGAATTTTAGGAAAACATTGAAAAATACCCTTACATATTTTAAATAGTAATCGAAAAAAGAAGTTTTTGAGGTACTTTGAAAGGTTACAAGAGAATGAAATATATTTTTCAAGATTCGTAGGCAAATCTGTATTGGTGTTTTAAAAATTAATTCGAAGAGTTATTTTCAACTATTAAGGTTGGATGCAGAACGGTCAATAATCAATAAAATAGGTACTTTTGAATTGAAACCATTTTCGAAATAAATTGAAAGTAATGTTTTGCTCTTCTTGCAATATTTTTCCGCAAGATAATAATTTCTGAAAGACGAATTTCTAACTTACCCAATATACAAAATAAAGTTTTAAACAAACATGGATTTGTTAATTTTCAGTTAAGAAATAAATTTGACCAAAGAAAAATGAATTATGAACAATGTTGTTAAATTTTAAAACCAAAAATATGAATTATCTACAAAAAATTTGAATTTTTAATTAGTTTAATTTTTTACAGAATTGTTAAATTTTCAAGCCAAAAAGATGAATGTTCTACAAAACAGTAGAATTTTAACATGAAAGTTCATTCAAGAGAAAATAGTGGAACACAAAAAAGTCGATAATTTTTTTATAGAATCTTAATTACCAATGCACTATTTGGCTCTTTTTTGATATGCAAATTTGGTTTTCTCGAAGCAATCAACTGTAAATAACAAAACATTTAAATTTTTAAAAACTTTTCAATGACAATGAACAATGTTAATTGCTACAAACAATTGTTAAAACAACTTTTTAGCTTATTATGTAAATTAAAATTCCATTTTTTCACGGAATTAACACCTAATTATTTATTAATGACTTCTTGCCATAATTCAATAATATCTTATAATTTTCTAAACAAACTTAATCATTAAATGCAATATTTGGCTATTTTTCAGCATTTTTTATTTTCAAAATGAAAAATATAACACAAACTTTTTTATAAAATTGTTGTTAACAATGAAAATGGTGCGTCTTTATTAAAGTGTGTGAGAAAAATTTATAAATTTCTTGTTAACAGTTAATTGCCTTAAAAGAACAAAACTTAAATTCTGAAGAATATCTATTTTCAAAATAAATTTGCAATAGTTAAATTTTCGGCCAGAAAATAAATTTTTAACAAAAAAAAACTTAATTATAAAAAAAAGTTGAATTCTCAACAAAAATTATCAATCTCTTATTGGAATAGTAAAATGCCCAGTTGAAAAATTAATTTTCAACAAAATAGTTAAATGTTTGAAGGGGATGAATTTCCAACTAAAATGATGAATCTTCAACCAAAGAAATAAATTTCCAATTTAAATAATTATTCTTCAACAGCAACAGTTAATTTTTTAGTTGAAAAAATCAATTTTTCAAACAAAAAAAATGCAACAACGTAGTTAAATTTTCATCCACATAGATGAATTTTCAACTCAAATGATGAATGTAATAATAGATATTTCAGCAAAATAATATGTTCATTTTAAGTGAAAAACAGTTGAATTCAACTGAAATTTGCAATAGTTGAATTTTTAGCCAAAATGATTAACCTTTAGCTAAAGTAGTAAAATTTTAAGTTAAAATAATTAATCGTCAATTAAGTAGTTAAATTTGCCATAAAAGAGTTAAATTTTTAATTAAAATAATAAACTTATGACTGGAATATTTAACTTTTTAGTAGGAAAAATTAATTTATAACTGAAAAAAAATGATTCAAAATAAAATATTTTAAACTATCTGAGGAACCTTAAAGAAGATTTTCTATTGTCTTAAAATTAAAAAGTTTCAAAATTCTTAAAAAGCATCTAAATTTTTGTCTGAAATCTTCAAAAATCTGAATTATAATTTTTCGAAATGTCTTCAAATTTTTAATTATTTTTGGAATTATTTCAAAACTTCTGAATATCTTTTAAAAGGATTTGAATTTTCCCTACAGTTTTTTGAAAAATCTTTCAAAATGAACAAACATTGCCTTAAAATTTTCTAGATTTTTTTTCGAAATTTTCAGATATCTTTGGAAATTTTTTGAAATTTTCCCAGGAATCTTGAGAATATTTTTTTATTCTCTTGAAGCTTTTAAAATGCTTAAAACCTGGTTAAGTTTTTGTTCAAAATCTTCTGAAATCCACATTTTGTTTTAAAAAATTTAGAAATCTTTTCAAGATTTAAATTATTTTGGATTTTTTTTTAAATGTCTAAATATCTCTTAAAATTTCTGGAATGTTTTCTAAAATTTTGCAATCTCGCCAAATTGAACAGTTTTTCATTAAAATTTTCTACATTATTATTCGAAATTTTAGGAAATCCTTTCGAAAAGTTTTGAAATCTTTTTAAATACTCTTTTAAAATTAATTTTTCAAAATAATTTTTTTTTATTTTCCTAGGAATCTCAAAGAAAACTTTCTATTTTCTCAAAACCTTTCAAAATTCTTAAAAAGCTTTTAAATTTTGGACTGAAATCATCAAAAATCTACACTATGTTTTTAATTTCTGAAAATATCTTCAAATTTCCAATAATTTAACAATTTTTTCAAAAGTACTAAAAATCTTTCAAAATTACTCGAATTTTTCATAGTTTTTTTTTCAATCATTCAAAATTTTAAAAAATTGCCTTAAAATCTTCCAGATTTTGTTTTACATTTTTAGAAATCTTTCGAAATATTTAAATCTTTTCAAATTTTCATTAAATAAATAGTTATTATAAATTTTAATTTTTAATTCAAAATTATTTCTCCCCTTAAGACCATGTGACAAGTTGGTCACGTGACTGGCTTTCTACCTTACCGACACTTTTTATTTTGTAAACTTATTTTCACACGAATAGCCACATCGAGTTGAAAATTTGGGATAATGAATAAGAAGCACTAACAAACGCGGCTCTGGTCCTAAATTTTTATAATTATGAAAAAAGCAAAAAAAAAAAAAAAAATTATTTACAAAAAAAACTTTTTTCATAATTATAAAAATTTAGGACCAGAGCCGCGTTTCTTGGTGCTTCTCATTTATTATCTCAAATTTTCAACTCGATGTGGCTATCCTTATGAAAATAAGTTTACAAATAAAAAAAGTGTCGGTAAGGTAGGAAGCCGGTCACGTGACCCACTCGTCACATGGCCGTTGAAAACTCATATTTTTCGCTAGAAAATCTATCTTCTGTAATAAAAATGCTTCTTTTTGGTTGAAAATTTAAATATTTGGTAGAAAATTCAACTGTTTTGTAGAAAATTGTTTTTTTTTTTATTAAAAATTAATTACCTGGAATAAAAATTTAACTGCTCTATTTTTAGTTACGAGTTGATATTTTTTAGTTACAAAATTTATCTTCTATGATAAAAATTCTTCTTGTTGGTTAAAAATTCAACTATTTTGAAGAAAATTAGTTTTTTATGAAAAGTTAATTCTCTGAAATAAAAATTTAACTGTTCTATTTTTAGTTCGAAATTGATATTTTTCAGTTAGAAAATTCAGCTAACATTACATGCGGGTTTTAAACTATTTTGTTGGAAATTTGTTTAATTTGTTGAAAATTCGCCTTTTTTGGTAGAAAATTAATCTTGTTGGTAGGAAATTCAACTATTTGGAATAAAATTAAACTATTTCCTAAATTTCTTTTCACTGATAATTAACTCTCTTAAACGAAAATTTAACTACTACATTTTTGACGAAAAAATTTTTTTGTTCACATCCATTGTTTAACCAATTAAGTTGGAAATGTATTTAATTTATCTAAAATTTGTCTATTTTAGTATTAAAGTAAATTTATTGTTTAAAATTAAACTATTTGATTGAAAAATTATGTTTTTTGTTGAAAATTCAACTTTTTGGTCAACAATTTATTTTATTTGTTGAAAACTCATCTTTTTAGCTAGAAAATTTATCTTCTGCAATAAAAATTGTTCTTTTTGGTTGAAAATTTAATTATTTGGTAGAAAATTTAACTGTCTTATAGAAAATTGTTTTTTATAAAAAGTTGTTTCTTTGAAATAAAAATTTAACTGCTCTATTTTTAGTTGGAAGTTGATATTTTTTAGTTAGAAAATTCAACTAACATCCGCTTTTTTAACTACTTATTTGAGAATTTGTTTAATTTTTCAAAAATATTCCTTTATTGGTAGAAAATTATTCTTGTTGGTTGGAAATTCAACTATTCGTTTAAAAAATTATGTATTTTGTTAAAAATTCAAATATTTGGAAACTATTTGCTACATTTTTTTACTGATAATTAATTTTCTTGAACAGAAATTTAACTACTACATTTTTGATCACAAATTGATTTTTTGTTTAGTATGAAAATTCAACTATTTAGTTAAAAACGATTAGAAACGAAAAAAATATAAAATAAAAATTAATAAAATAAAATTTGGACTAACAATGCATCTATTGTTTGAACAGTTTAGTTGGAAATTTATTTAATTTATTTAAAATTCGTCTTTTTTGGTATAGAAGTAATCTTCTTGTTTGAAAATTCAACTATTTTGTCGAAAATTTATTTGATTTATTGAAAATTCATCTTTTTTCCTTTCCAGGCTTCAAATTATTTTTGAAACGGTGTAAAAACTTCTCAATATCCTTTTGAATAAGTAGAATTATTCCTAACATTTGTTTCAAAATTCTGCAAAATTAAAAAATTGCCCTAAAATCTTCCAGAAACTTTTCTGATAATTTTGTAAATCGTTTGTAATGTTTAAAATTGTTTTTCAATTTCATCTTAAAATAAATGTCTCAAAAAAAGATATATCTTCAAAAATCCACATTAGGTTTTTAATTTTCTAATTTAATTTCTGGAAATCGTTTCTAGTTTTAAATCATTCTTGAAATTTTCTTAAAATAACTTGTTTATTTTCTTATAATCTTCAAAAATTCTTAAAACCCTACTCTTTTCGAAATTTTCATAACCTACATTTCTTTAAAAAAAAATTTCAATCGTTTTAAATTTATTGAAATCTTTTCCTAATTATTTTTAAACCTTTTTAAAACTTCTTCATACTTTTTGAATAAACTCAATAGTTTTTTTAATTTTATAATAGTGCAAAAAATCTTCTACTTTCTTTTTCGAAATTTTAGGAAATCATTTAAAATATTGCAAGATGAAAACAATTTCCCAACAATATTTCAGATTCTCGAACATAATTTTATATATCTTTTGGAATATTCTAATAAAATAATTTTTGAAAATAAAGAAAAACAACATTTTAAATTTTCTCTGAATCATTAGAAAATTTTTCATTGAAATCTTTAAAAATCGATTTTGTTTCAAATTTTATGAAATCTTTGCAAAACTTCTTAAAATTTTCATAACTAACACGAATTTTAAATGTTCTCTTAAAATGATTGTGCCAAGGAAAACATTATTTAAATCTCTCCAGGAATTTTGAAAAGATTTTTTCATTCTCTTGGAACCCTTCAAGAGTTAAGGAACCCTTTTTTTTAACTTTTCAAAATTCTTAATTTTTTTTTAATATTCTTAAAATTGTTTCAAGTTTGAAATTATTTCTTAAATCTTTTTGAAAAAAATTTTTTTTTGTAATTTAGCAAAAAAAATTGCTTTAATATCTTCCAGATATTTCTTCGACGATGTTGGAAATCTTTTGAAATTTTTAAAACCCTTTTTCAATTTTCCCTTGAAATTAATATTTTTAAATAAAAAATCATATACAGTTTTTCCAGGAATCTTTGAAAGAAAACTTTTTTATTGTCTTGAAAGCTTTCAAAACTCTTAAAAAGCTCCTTTTTTCAAAGTTTTCAAAAATCTACATTTTCTTTTAAATTTCTTGAAATTATTTTGGAAATTATTCCAAATTTCTAAATATAGTTTAAAACGTATTAGATTTTTCCTAGAATATTCTGAAAATTCTGCAAAATACAAAAAAATGCCTTAAAATCTTCCGGATTCAATTTTGGAAATATTTTGAAATAATTTTCAAGTGGGAAATTCAGGCATACCGCTACTTTCTAGTATTAGTCCAACAGAATATTGTTATAAACAATAATAAATTGTTTATGCAAATACTTTTTTAACTTGCATTTATTATTACCACACTCTAACTGAAAATCTGAGGAACAGTTGAAAATTTAAGAAAAACGGACACTTTCCAAGATTATAAGAGAATATTGCCATAAATAATAATATTTTTTGAAACAATTATTTTGTTAATTTTAATTAATTATTTGATCGCTTTACATGAAAAATTGAAAGAAGGTTGAAAATTTCAGAAAACCCCGAAACTTTGTAGCATTAATTTAAGAGAGAATAGTTATGAACAATAATGAATTGTTTAAACAAATACATTTTTAACTTGCATTAATTATAACTTCACTGTCACTGAAAAGTTGAGAAAAATTCGGAAATTCAAGAATCCCGCAACTTTCTATCATTATTCTAAGAAAATATTATAACAAAAAATTGCTTGAATAATTATGTTTTTTAACTTATAAAAATTATCCAATTTTAAGGATTTAGCTGAAAAAAATTAAAAGCTTTAGAAAAACCCGCAAATTTTTAGCATAATTCTGAGAAAATATTGTTATAAATATTAATGAATTGCCTAAAGAATTATTTTTGTTTATTTATTTCTTTGCTCTAACTGAAAATGCGAAAAAAGGTTGGAAATTTCAGAAAATTATTAAAATTCTGAGAGAATATCGTTATAAATAATAAATTTGTAGAAAGATTATTTTTGTTAACTTTAATTAATTATTTCCTTGCACTGACATAATACCTCTATTTTAAGAAAAAATTGCTATAAATATTATTAAATTATTTTAAACAATTATTTTGGTTATATTTAATTAATCATTTCCTCGCTCTAACTGAAAAAGTGAAAAAAGGTTGGAAATTTCATTAAAAACCGCAATAGTTTAACATAATTCTGAAGGAATATTCTTATGATTAATAAATTGTTTAAGCAATTATGTTTTCTTACTTAAATTAATTATTTCACTTAATATTTATAATAATACTT